>JAYKAV010003132.1:264238-710906 GCA_035582835.1 Phoebastria nigripes
AAGGCTAGGGGGAGAGGAGTGGAGGGAAGGGAAGGGGAGGGCAAGACAAGGGGAAGGGAGAGGAGGGGAGGGGAGAAGAAGAAGAAGAAAGTTAGGAAAAAAATATCCATTGCCGGTTGCATGATTCCTCCAGCTTCTTGACTTTTAAGGGATCGAGTCTTCCAATTCTTGCAGAATAGTCCCTGAGGCAATGTTAAGTCACCCTTGTAATTACTGTCTTTAAAAAGAAAATYTGGAGTGCTTTAAAAGCAGATTCCCTTGTATTAAGAGATGGTACAGGTATGAAGCAGTGTGCTCCAGTGAGCTGGAGTTAACTCCCCATTTTTCCACCTCCGTGCCTCTGGTACCAATCTCTGGTAATTTTGCTTTAGCGGCTTGGTTGCGGAGCGTTAACTTCTGCTCTGTGTGGTGAGAATACGGGCTATATCACTGAGGACCATTGTGCTGCGCTCTCTCGCAGATATGCTTGGCTGGGAGGGACTGCAACTCTCCCCGCATGTCACATGGAAGTATTTCAGGCGAAGCCTTTATGATAAATTAGGGAATGTGGTCAGCCAGAAACAGCCGGAGAGCTGTTTTATTAATCTGCGGGTGGATAACAATAAAAATGATGAAAGATCTAATCAGCTACGTTATTAGCTAGAGGTTGGTGGGACCAGGAGAGAAAAGGGGTGTGTGGGTGATGTGGGTGTTGGGGAGGGTTCAAAGACAGGGAGAGACAAGAGCATTATCTGCAAGCACTGTCAGCCAGTAAAATTGAGAGGAGAAAACATTGCTGGAGATGATACCTTCAAAATTTTAGTCTTCAGCACCCCTTTCTCATTTGCCATTTCCTTTGTTTAATCTGGGAGCACCCACATTTTCAGCAAAGTTGCCCATCAGTGCCTGATGCTCCCTGTCTCAGCTGCACCTTCCTCCAGTCCTCGGTGCCTCCTGGGGCAAGGCCATGCCAGGACACGAACAAGACGTTCCCTTCCTGTCTTGCAGAAGGTGGTGAGATGCCTCCTTTGTGGACTGCATTGAGGGGTGAGATGCTGTGCTTTCTATTGGTGTGTCTAACTTTTCCAGCAATACCTAGGAGACTCTGCTGATAGTAATGAGGGAGGTGGGCAGCTCCCCCTTTGGCATTCAGTATTAGCTGGTGGGGGGTTGTACATGGTGGGTGGGATGCTTACAGTGGTAGATAAAGGCTTCTGTGTATTCTCTGTGCCCTCTTTCAATTTGGGTCCTATTCTCTTTCTTTTGGGGTAGTAAGGTAAGCAAATACGATACGGGAGAGCCCTGTCTAAGTACCTGGATATGGAAGAACTGGAAGGCTCCAAGTCTCCATTAAAGCTTTGATTTGGCAACATCACAAAGTCCTGCAGTCAACACACCTGTATGCAAATGCATTATGGACAGCTAAAGAGCCTCTGTTTTTCACTTCCTCTGTCGTATTTTGCAATGCATATTATTTGCTTACAATTCAGGTCTGTCTCATAGTCTCTGTGGTAAGAGCATATTGAGGAAAGTCATCTCCTTTCCCAGCAATTTTCTTAGCTTCTCTTGATCATTAACATGCTGGAAATCACTTGAAAGAAACACTGCAATTTTTTAAGGGATTTTATTCATTTATTCATCAAGGTTAAGGACCCTGAAAAACTGCTGTCTACATCTTTTAGCACTTACTTCTTTCAAATCTCATATACATTATAGTCCTCAATCTGGAGTTCTCTTTCGCTATGAGGTTTTCTCTGCCTGTATCTTTTGTTGCAGTCTTAATGTACAATAAACCCCTTTAAAATTAGTTATACTGCTACAGTTGTCAGGAGAACTCAAGTGATCTGATGAATTTAGTAAGAATTCCAGGCTGTGAAACAGACACAATGAAATTCTCTCCTTCAGCCTACTTGCCTCATTATTAAACCTCCAGTTTATAGTGTGCAGACAGTCGCGCACTATAATTGAGGTTGAATTGCAATTCTCATTATAAATCCCCTTTTCTCGCGTGCTCATAACTTCAGCCAACACGTGGGCTGAAACTGTGCGCACTCACTTTTAGCCCACAGTAGGATATTTAACTCTATGATCTATGGGCTTTAGCTCTGCTGCCATGCTCTGCTGCCCCATATATTTCACCGTAACAGGAGCTTCTGGTGAGGTTAAAATACAAAAGCTGAGTATTAACAGGTCTGCCTAGCTTAGGCACCAGGCTTGCATCTGTATTTTAGGTAGCTAGTGAAACCATTGCACTTGTGGAGGCGTTGACATTTGCTAGCCAGCCATCTAAGAGGGTGTTTTTTCAAGATCCTGTCTGCCAGCTTAAGTAACAGAGTCTCTCTGAAGCCTTGAAAAACACCTGTCCCTCCCCATTGACTAGACAGGCAATTAAGGCATTTCCTTCATTCACTGCCCAGAATTTAGGTACAGGTGAGTCCCAGCAAAACCCTCCTCTGCTTCCTTCCTCTGCGCCAGTGAGCTCTGTAAGTTCAGTCTGAATTTCTGTAGGGGATTCAAAATCGTTGAGTGGATCCATTTGGACCCAGAGCCAGGGGCGAGGACCTCCTTTTCTCTCTCTGTATGCTGTACTTGTTCTGCCTCTCCTCTGCTTTGCTGCCAACTCTAGCATGTAGAGGGGAGTGTTTGGATGCAGACTTACTCTGTGTGGGCCAGCTTGGTGCTGAATCCTCCAAGCAAGGATCAGTTCAGATGGACAGTTCAACGTTGCATCTCAACCTGCAGCCAAGAAGAGCGTAAGAGAGCAGCCTCATGGCTACAGCACTCAAGAAGCACGTGCGGGTTTGGGGTTTGTGACTCGGTTCTGCTCTTTGCCACAGGTTTCGTGTGTGCCATTGGATGAGGCAGCTAGGTCCGTTGACTAGAGAGATCTGCTGACCCAAATGCTGGTGTAGACCTCAGATGTAGGCACTGGAAGCTAGATGGGACTATTTTCACCATAGCTGTGCTTGGAGGGACGTATGCAATGGAGGAAACCAAAGTATCTACAGAGATGGAGTATGCTGCAGATGCCCACTCCCTGTCCTATGCACCCTCCACAGGCAGAGGAAGCATTCTCCTGCCTTAGGTTCAGCACAGTGACTTCTCCTGAGGTGCTTCATGAAGAGGACTTGAGAGCTGAGAGTTTGCAGAAACTCCTGCTGAGAGTTTTTGGAGAGGAGAGAGGTGTGAGGGATAAAGAAAAACTAGCGCATATTTGTCAAGAAACCCGAGCCAAAAGGATTTATGTCAAGAGATTTATTTTTTTTTGGCAGTTATGAGAGATCACATAAAAAATAAGAAACACACATACTCATATATTTATAATGGGGAGAAGGAGGTGGAGGAAAGAGATTCGTGCTAAAAGGAAATTGTCGAGTTGGGAAGTATGAGGTAGAGAAATAAATGACATCCTGCAGCCAGACAAACCACAGACCAAGACCAGTCCTGTCTGCAGATGGCTGGTGTAGGGGAGTGTTTTTGATGCATGCTGTCAGGGAGGCCATAGCTGTTCACTAAATCCCTCTCTCTGCCCTCGCTGTCACGGTCCAACAGCTGCTCATGGAGTAGACAGCAGTGGTGATGGAAGGTGCTGCCATTTATCCCCAGCGGTTTATTACCAACCCTTCATTCCTGCAGCAGAGAGGGAAACCTCTGCCTGTTTCTGGCAATCTGACATCTTATCGATTCGGTTGGGCAGCACTCCAGGACCCTCCTCCACCACCCTTGATGTGTGAGGGAGCCCATGGCAGGGGATGAGGATGCAGGAGCACGTGGCAGGACCTGAGGACACCATGGTGATGTTTGCAGAGCTCATCTGCCAGAGCCCCAAATCCCTGTTCTCCTCCAGGCGTACGACTCAGCTTTCTCACACCTCCCTCCCACTTTCTTTGCTCTCCAAGTGCTACTTGTAGGAGTTCGAAAGTGAAGTGACGGAGCCTGAGGGAAAGGGGAAAATACAGTCTGTGTCTCTGAAAATGTAAAAGGGACCCTCCTGCATACTTTTTTCCTCTCCCGATACTCGTCTCTGTCCCCAGCTGAACTGCTGTGACCAACTGCACTGAGAATTTTGCTCCATGAGTACAGTGGAGATGAGGAAAAAGCTAAAGAGAGGGAAGGAAAGTGACTCCTACACTGCTAGCATGGGGCATTTTTTTTTTTGTATAACCTTTATTTTGGGTGACAAGGCTTAACATCTTCCTTAACGCCATTTGCTGCATTTCAGGTCCACCCATCAGAGCCTCACTCTCTGGAAGATGGTGGAGTTTGCCTGCATGGTACGTGTATGTTTTGTGAATGTGTCAGGGATCCTGACACCAAGGCAAAGTGCTTTCTAGTGCTATTTTCCTCCATTGCAATGTCAGGAAGGGCTGGGCATGAGCTCTCCACACTGTCCTGTATCAGTAACCTTAAAAACTCCTTTCAAATCCTTTTCCTAAGAAGTACTTCTGGCAATCACTGTCCACATGTGCCTGGACTGGACAGAGTTTTAAGTAGGTTGGCTGGAATAAGGTAGCTCTGAGCTTTGCTGACAGTTATCCCTAGGTACCCTGTGAAGAGTTTCTGCAGCCACCAGAGCTGTTCTGAATTTGTAATGAATTTGAAAATCATGCCTCAAGCTCGGTCTGCTCTAGAGACAGTGTTTAATGAAGAGTCAACTCCAGCTAACACCAGGCCCAGCAAATGAATATAGGGCATTTTGGCTAAAAGTCCAAGAGCTCCTCTGTTTAAACATTGTCACTAAGAAGATTCTGCTGCCTTCCAGTTTTGACCATCTGCAAGAAGGCTACACCCAAGACAACTAAGGACACACATTTTAAGCTGAGTGGTTTTTCTATTTTCAGAGGTTGACTGGATGCTGGATTTGTGTATAAATTTATAGGTGCAGGAATATAAGAAATACATGAAGATAACCTATGGACCTAGGAAGACAAGTCCTGTGGAATTTTTCTCACCCATCTCCACCTCACAATTCTGTATCTCTGATTCATCCTTCCTCTAATAATCTAACCATCTGTAGAAATGTGGTAGCAAACAGGTGGGCAGCATGTTGTATCTGTTGTTTGTCAGGGACTGTCACAGGGTTTTTCTCTATTGACCTGAGTAGTTGGCACATATTGTTTTTGTTGTTACTGTTGTTCCTCAGTTAGATTTTAAGCTTTGTGGGTCAGCCACCATCATTTGGTCTGTGTTCCTGCAATGAGGGATTTTAGGCACCCATACAGTCTGACAAGTCGGATTATGGCCACTGGAGAAGGACAAATCTTTCCTGCTGAAATATTTTCCACAAAGTAAGGTCAATCTTGACTCCTCCTTCACATCCTTTACCTCCTTGGTAATTGTTAATAAGAAAAAAAATTCATTTTGAGCCTGCTGGACTTAAAGGACTTCGTTGTTGGTTGCACGTGTCAGGGTCCACATGAACTGCTGCAGTACCTGTCAGGAGCCTCAGTTTCTGTAAGCCGTGCTTCCATCCTCTGCCACTGGTCCTTCTCCTTCACTGAATGCTATTTCCCATGAAACACGGAAATATCTTGCTAGTTGGCAACTTTTCTGGAAAGTTTTACAGCTTGTGACTCAACAGTTTTCTCCATTGCAAGTTTCTATATTTTGAATATTTTGGCCCCATTTGGGCTGAAAATATATGTTTTGCAGGCTGGAATTAAATTTTTTTTCCAGTGAGGTCTGCTAGGGAGACGTGTGGGAGATTTGGCTCCCTCCTTCTTTCCCCACAAAGTTCAAGTAGGTCAAACGCTACCGTGGATGATCTAACTTTAGCTTTACTCCTTCAAATCCCCACCAGTCTCCTGGACTTGACTTTACAAGTCCTTTCATGTCACTTCACACTGTAGTAGGAGGAAGTGAAAAATACGGGCCATAGGCAGGGTTCCAAAAAGTGCTCTTTCTTTCTCAGAAAAGGGCTGGCATCTTTCCACGGGCCTTCATTGTATTTTATAGCCATACTACAGTATTTAACAGCATAATTTAGTAAGTGTCGGTACTCCGTCGCGGAGTGTGGAGAAACAGTCTTATTCAACCTCTGGCGACGTGCGCGGATTCAAATAACGCACTGTGAGGTAGCATTAATGTTTTCTGGAAATGAAATTGGAGTCAGAAATGCCCTTATTGGCCATCAGCATAAATACTGGTGTCGTCATGATCAGCAAGCAGAATTCAAGACCTTTTGCCCTTAAAAGGTGACTCTCTCTCTCTCGTGTTTTAATTCATTTCCCACCAAATTACCCCTACCCCAAAGTGCAGACACACATTCCACTGGTTTGAGACAAAGACGGTTGGTTTTGTGCAGCTTTTCATGTCACACCTTTCCCAGCTTTTGAGCACTAGTAGATCATTTATTCACTATCATTGCGTACAGTTGTACCTAAATTACTTCTTTCCCTTTAGAAAATATATGAAATTATTAAAGAAAATCAAAGTCCTTGACATGGACATGACATATTAAAAATATATCCTAAAGGTGTCCACAGAAGACCTGCTGCAACACAAAATCTGAGCAAAACTTTCCCACCCTTCCAACTACAGTGCCTCTTTGTTCCTTGCACTCTTTGAATGCCTGGGAGAGACAGGTCTGGCTGGGATCCTAGACTGCCATCTGATTTAGGGTGTTCTAAGCATAGCAGGATGGGAAAACAGTGGCTCTTCTGGGCTGTCAGAGACCATTTCATGTTTACCTCGGCTCTGCAGCTACCATCTGTGTCTTACCAGAGTATCAGGGAGGTCAGCTGTCAAATGGAGTAGGAAGAGACAACAGTTGCATCAGAAGCTGGTCAGATATCATCTCCTGCAGAGATTTTAATATGTTCTCCAGCCCAGAAGGCTGCAATAGTCCATCATAATTTCTATCAGCTGTACCAGACTTTATACTCAGCATAAAAAAACATTGAATCGGTGTAATATCATTCTTCACGCTTGCAGTCACAATGTCAAGCCCTTCCTGCAGGACTGGTGCAGTTTGGTCTACACTGTACTGATTTTTGACTTGTAGCCAGGTCTGAGCTGAAGCTTCCTCTGCATATCAGCCAAGGGGTAGCGACTGTTCCTCAAGTCACCCTTCTCTCAGCTTAGAGATGAGTTCTAGTATTAGGGCTGTGCACGCATCATGTCCTGGCTTCAATTCACAGGTAGTAAGGCTGGACTTGGCCTGATGAGGGCAGCCAGTGATAAGCTATCCACTGTGCATGTAGGAAACCGCCTCTTCTCCACTGAGTGGAACTGGAACTACCGTGTGGGGCATGGTAGTTCCCCACAGTGTGCACTGAAGTCCTTGTCCCTCTGTACACCCCAACACTTCTTTGGGTAAATGCTTTTGTGCTCAGCACCCTCCCTACCCACACTGGTTTTCCTGAAAAKAAACCCAGTCCTGCAAGGAGATGCAGTAAACCCTGGTAGATCTACCAGGTTGGACAATGGTGAGGAGAGGGCTGCATTGGGTGCCTGTACCACAACATAGGTATAATTGAGGTTGTGCAAATCTACCTGTATAGCCTTTGATAGTTTTATTTCATGAGAATAACAAGGCGCATGGCCAGAAGACAGACCTGCTTTGAGTAGGAGGTTGGATGAGAAAACCACAGAGGTCCCTTCCCATCAGCATTGCTGTGATTTGGGTTCTATACCCGCTCTGTCGGGGAGGTTCAGAGGGGTGGTGTCCATAGTAGTAACATATGCACATCTATAGCAATCATAGAATCATGGAGCATTCCAGGTTGGAAGGGACCTCAAAAGATCACCTGGTCCAACCTTTCATGGGAAAGGGAACCTAGATGGGATTATCTAGCACCCTGTCCAATTGCATCTTGAAAACCTCCAGTGATGGGGATTCTACCACGTCCCTGGGTAGGTTGTTCCAGTGATTGATTGTTCTCACTGTAAAAAATTTCTTTCTTATATCGAGATGAAACCTCTCCCGGTGCAACTTGTAGCCGTTGTCCCTTGTCTTCACGTGGCTCCTTGTGAAGAGAGCCTCTGTCTTCTTTGTAGCCACACTTTAAATCGATAACATATTTCCTCTATAGCCTTCACCTGAAGTTATCAAAGCAGGCAAGGTAGTATTTTAACAAGAATGAGCTAGTTGGGCAATGGACTCTCTTTTGTATTTTTAAAAACCTCCTTTGTAAACCTCAAAACCAATATGAGGCAAAGGCATATGTCATTTCACAAACGGGTAAAGTGAAGTGATGCAACCCAGAAACGGTGATGAGTAACACTGCCATAGGCTAAGCACTGGTCCATACACTCCTCTCAAGATGGCATGTGGCTTGGTAACTGTCCAGCTCCACCATCTGCAGAGACTGAAACTCAATTGCTGTTAACGAGAATGAAATTATGGTGATATTAGCATAATTAAAATGAGAAGAATCCTAGTTCAAGGATGATTGATGCCAATGGAAAGCTTTGGATGGAGGCAGAAAAGGCAGGTCCAAGAATGTTGGCTCAGACTTTATTTACCTGCAAAATTTCCCCAGGTACAGGAGGAAATGTCCTCAAAAAAAAAAAAAAAATGGTTTAATGTGGCTACTGACTGGTATTAAATAAATGATGCATGTTGGCAGAGCGATAGATGAGAATAGCGGAAAACACATTGTGAAAGGAACCAGAAGAATTGCTGTCATAAATCTCCCCAAACTATTCTAGTCAGAGAGAGGCTAAAAACTAAGCAGGTTACTGGGAGCATAAGGAAGGGGGCTTTAGAAGAAACCCGTGACTCTGTAGGTTCATTGACACAAGTTTTGCCCACGTGTCCACTCTCTTAGAAGAGGAGCAATGAATGACCAGGGAAAGGAAAGGGTTGTGAAGGTGTGACATTGCAACTTGGGTTGTTTGGCTTTTGAGTTTTATTTTCTATTTGAGGCAGGTTAAAAGAGCTCCAGGTGTTTTCTCTAGAAAAAAAGAGATTAGAAGGCAACATTAATCAAGTTTACAACATATTCAAACAAGTAGATAAAGAGGAGAGAAAAAAATACCCTGAAATGTTTTTCTAATGAATGCGTATTTTAGCTGAAGAATTCACAGGGGTTGACATGGAAAAAGACATGTATATATGCAAAACTAGGATTAGAAGACAAAGTGGGATTATTTTCAAAGCTCATAAATAATTTAACTGTTGGAAGAAAAATGAAGAGGTTTCTGTTGATCTTATTGCCAAAGGAATGACTTTAGGCCTGATAAAGTAAGGGGCTAAAGGGGTTTTTCACACAGAAGAATGGCAGAGCATAGCTGTTTGTCTATTACAACTTGTCACACCAATCATGGTTTTTCTTAGGTAAAAGATAGGCATGTTGGGACAGGATATTCTGGCTTCTTTGACACACTAAAATGCCTGTATTGAATGCTAAATGACCTTTACGTTGGAAAGAAATTGCAGTTTCTTGTTGACTTTTGTAAGGTGTTCACTGAAAGCAGTTGTAAATGTTGTTCCTATTAACTTTTTTTTCTGCAGAAAGAGGCCATTGCTGAATGCTTTTGACAACACCACTTGCAAAAGCCCAGGAGGAGCTTCACAAAGGACCAGCCACTGGAAAAATTTGAGGAGCAGAGTGCCTTCTTCATTTGCATTTCTAGTTACCATGAAAATTGTGCAACTTCACAGTGACCAGGGCAGGTCATATAAGAGCTTCGTTATCTATTTTGCATGCACAATTATCCATGCCACCGTCACACCTACTCAGTCTCCACATCAGCCACTTTGTACAGTTTAGTCATGCAGTCAAATGGCTGAAGTTCTCAAAGTCCCCGTTCCATATAATTTCTGTTCCTGCCAGATGAGAACGAGCAATAACTGCCCCTCTGGCTCGTATTCCAGTTTTGTTTTATTGAACTGGTCTATATTTGTCTTTGTCTTTGAAATAACTTTTCTGGACAGGGAAAGAAGCCAGACTGACAGCCCTGAAACCTGATTTCTGTGAACCTACAGTCTCTTTGTCTTAAAGCACCTCAAGCCTCTTGGCTGGAAGTTGCTACTGCTCAGTCAGGGAAGAGGTGCACAGAAACTCCAGCACTTCTCTTCAGTACGCAGAACCTGACCATGTGTGCACTCTCTGAGGCTATTTCAAATGGTAAGTACAAACCATGGCTAATCTGTTTTACTTCCTGCTGTACTTGGCTTCTCTCAGTTACTACCTCCCAGGTGAGATTTAGTGGTTTCCATCCTCACCAAAGTGATGTTTTTCCTAATTCAACCAGGTGTAATGCTTGGTCATGACAATCCGTCCATCACCTGTGGGACAGACAAGGCGAATCTGTGTGCACAAGCCCTGGAGGACTAATCCCTGAGAAGTGAGATCTCACTCTTCTTGGCTTCTCTGCTAAAAATGCAACAAAAGCACCAGCTGGGCTAATGAGCGGTGATATAGACCCCTCTGATCTAGGACCGCCAAAAGATTTCACATAGGAAGGCTTACTGACCAGCTGGATGGCAAGTAGATTATCACTAGTGATCTGGTATAGAGGCAAAGCAAGGTCCAGTCAGGCCAGTTTGTCCTCTCACCCCAGCTGTCCCCAGCTGCACAGACCTCTACCCACTTTTCTTCACCATTTGCAGTTAGTGGGGAGGGAGTGCTCCTTTAAATCTGATGGATGAAAACCCTTCCTAAAATTCAGCATTTGGTGGTATCAGCCCCTTCATGGAAGGAAGAATTCCCCAGTCTCCGATTAAACTGGATCTGGACTGTAAGTCTTTCAGGCAAGTGTGTTGCTTTACGTGTATTCCCTACCTCTAGGAAAATAAAACACCTTAAATGTCCAGTATTTCACCCAAACTCAGCTCTCTCCCAGCACTGCAAAAGCTTGGTAGTCAAGGAGAGAAAATATTTACTTAGTAAAGCTTTAAGATCAGGGTTTTGGGCTGGAAACTGAAAGATATAAATAAGCCAGATATAGGACAACTCCTGCTTAAACTGCAGAGCTTAATCTGCAGAGCCAGGTAGCTCTCTAGTACTTTATCCTGTTTTGGCTTGGACTGCTCTGTGCAACCCAATCATCAGAACAGGAGTTTTGACGTTCACCCACCAAACCATCTCATGAGTGGGGTGCTCAGACTGGACAGAGGAAGCTAATAACTGGTACCACACGTAGGGCCAGCCGTTCAAGGAATGTTGGTGATTTTTCTCCTGTCGGGGAGGGAAGAAGTCTTGTTTGTCATTGCCTGCAGCACTGATGGCTTCTCAAGCCCAGCCTCAGGTTGCTACGTGTCTCAGTCTAATCTCAAGTTTCTTCTCATATCCTAAACTTGGCTGCTTGCTGCTTATCAGCTAGCAGAGGTATGCACAGGGACTCAGACCCCCTTTGTCTCTGGCATTTGGGCTATGGAACACTAATGCATATGTTCTGGATAGCTGTCCCTTGGGGTTGGGAGAATTGGGTCCAGAGGAGCACGTATCTCTTTGTCATCAGTCTCCTGGTTGCCTGCCCTCAAACCAAACCAGGCTGCTCCCCAGAGCCAACTCTAGCGCACTTGTGTGAAATGTGATGCAAAGTATTAGTTTGATGATTATTGTGCAAAATTCACGGGCGCCGGCATGCTCTGGGGTTGCTCCAGAATGCAGCAATAACAGAACAGACTGAGCTGAAGGAGTTAAAACAAGGAAAAACTGGGCTGACACTTTTCATCTGTGCTTATATGCCATTGTAACAGTGGCTGGGGGCTTCTATTGGCTTGGCTTAAAAAAGATATTGCTAATGTCTAACACTTGATGACAGATGGTTCACCAATACTGCTAGGCCCATTGTCTCGCTTAATAGCTCTTTGTTCTAGCTGAAAGAAGGTAATCTTTTCTTGTAGGAGTTGGTAGGAGGATCTGTGTACAATGTGCCTTCTGACAACCATTCCAGTTTTGGAGTCTGTTCTGTAGCTCACTGAAGTGGAATCGTCTCCCTTACCCTCCGGAGGAGGGACTCACAAAGGAATGAGTGCTAATTTGTGGGTGCTTTGCTATCTGGTAGGACTCGCAACACTGAATTAGGCAATTGCATTCTCTGTGCTGTGTATGGAAAAAGTAAAACACGTGATCCGATCTGCCTCAAAGGGTGAGGAGAAGTTTAGGGCCTCTGTCTCTCTGAGGAGGAGAAGCGCCCATTTTGGGGATGTCATGCTGTGGCTCCCCACTGGGGAGAGTTAACCCACCCACTCACCAGCTGCCTGCAAACTTGCATATTCGTATCTCTTCTTTTTAAGAGCTGAAAGCAATAGCTGCAACCCAGCAATGCATACGCCCCAGGAGAGTGCCCTGAGCAGCAGACTAAGGTGTACCAAGGGGGGAGTCTGTGTCCTTTTCTCCCAGTGAGGTGTCCTGTATGCTGTACAATATACACCACATTCATGGGAGCAGCGTTAGGAGCCTGGGTCTCCTAGGAGAGGTTACAGAGTCATTCGCTCCCCGTTTCCATTTCTATTTTCACCTTTTAAACAAAACGAGGCAGATCAATGAGAGGAGTTGTGAATACCTCCCTGGACTGCTCTACAATTGTATACTCAAGGCCATCTTCTGCGTCATGGGGGTCTCAGGGGATAAATCCCAGCTTCCAGCTGGACAGAAGAAGAATCTGAACCTGTGCTTATCATAGCTCATGTGAATGCACTGCACACCGCAAGGCTGCTGCTTACAGGAACAGGGCATGCTTACCTGTATGTGTGCAAGGAACCTCCTTCCCCAGTCTGTGCTCACTTGAGGTAGTCATGCCAAGTTCAGAACTTACCAGATAGAGACCCAGAATTCAGGATGGTTTATGGCCATGGAGAGAGGATGTTTGCTACCAAGGTGTTTCTTGCCACCAGAACCTGTTGTGTGTTTACCAGTAACAGTGCTATACAGGTTCCTCAGCAGCAATGTGGGAATGTTTAAGGTTGGGTGGGCACTAACAAAAGCTTGTACAGTACCAGTGGTGAGTGCAAGTGTGCAAAGAGACGGGGCTCTCAGCAACCTGATCTAGTTGAAGATGCCCCTTCTTACTGCAGGAGGGTTGGACTAGATGACCTTTAAAGGTCCCTTCCAACCCAAACTATTCTATGATTCTATGATTCTATGAGGCACCAGAGTGACCTCATTCCCTTAATAAATGGAGCACAAGGGCTCTGATTTCATACCTGCCAAATGTTTTTGGGGATGTGTTTGCTCTATTGTGAGTGTTCACTGTAGTGAGAGGGAAGCTATGGGATTGAAACCTGTTTTAAGGACTGATTTCCTCATTAAGTAGGACAGCAGTGCCATTCCAATAGGCATTTTCAGACTCCACAGCTGGCTAACTTGAGACTGTGGCCTATTCCTATTTCGTTGGCTCTGGAGTGGTAGGACAAGCCAGGTAGTTCCAAAAGAAGTTTGCTAAGGGACCTTCCCAGGCAACAGCATCAGCAGCTTCCTTCTCCAAGTGATGCTGTGCACAGGCTTCCGCAAGCTGCTTGGGCAGCCTTTGCACATTGCACTGAAGCACCCAGCGATATGTGTTTCCCCATCTGCCAAACCCTTGTGATGTGTGAGTTCTTCCTGGGACCACAAACGCGAACACCTCGCATGCTTCTAGACCCATGGGGCAGTCACTGCCCCGGTGTATTCAGGACTGGGGGAAATGTGCTGTTGGAAACTGGAATATTCAAGGTGGAAAAGTCCTCACCTTGCTTCGCAAGGACATTTCCAAATGGTATGACAATGTTAGTTACATGAAGGGAAAACAGGCAGAGCTCTGTAGCCTCATTCAAAGCCCAGATCATCTCTTAATAAAAGAAAGTTGTCTAATGGACATCTGCCTGGACTGGGGATGGGGTGGAAGTGGGGAGAGGAATTGTTTCCTCTTGTGTGTGCCAAGGAAGAGTGGCTCTGTGGCTACATCAGGAAATGCTGATATGGAAAAGTGACTCCAGCAAGGGATTTACTGCTTTCTTAGAGACACAGAAATGTGATTAGTGGTTGAGGTGTCTCCATGSGACTCCAGAAAGAATGACTGCAAACCATGCCTTGTATTTCTACTAAAAGTTGCCTCCGGCTATTCATGGGGATGGGATTGCAGTTTACTGTAATCACACTGGTGCCATGGAGCACCTTGGCAAAGGATGGATGTTTGACCTTTAATAAACCTTTAGTTTCAATGTAATGCGATTTAGCAGCTACAAATAAGAGAGAGGAGTCAGCATCAAACAGCCAGTGGCTTTTGAACCTCTGTAATAGTGTTCCCGATCTGCTGTATCCTGGTGCAGGTGGGCAGGCAGCTACAGGCTTTCAGGCTGGCTTGGCCTCTCTCTTAATTTTCATTGCTTCATACTGGGGTTTTTCTTTGGCTGTTTGCCAGCCCCAAGAATACAGTCCTATGCCGAAACAGGCCCACACTGCAAAGCTTTATTTGTTTTGCTTTATAGCACCTACTATGTAAAGGGGTGAACTTCCTTTTGAAAGAAGCATGGAGTCTCCGTATGACAAGTGGTTAAATCTTAAAACAGGGCTGGTATGTTTGGACAGCCCAGAGGAGGGTGTTTAAATCAACCTACCTACATCTGTGCTTCAGCCCATCCTATTTTAGTCCATGTCTCCACCATAACCGGAGAGTTGAGCATAGCAAGTAAACATCACTTAGTTCAGGCAGCAGTGTGGTCACAGCAGTGCTTTATTCCCCAGCACACCAGTGTAAGTGAACCTCCAGTGGGCTGACAGCGTTGTGGTGCCTTCCTTCTTTTTGAGGACTTGGAGATTTGCCCACTCTTTGAGGTTGTAATACAATGCATGGAGAAGTGCTGGGAGAAAGGTGAGGACCATGCATGGTCCCTCCTGTTTCACTGGTTGTCCCTGCTCGTCCTCATAGCCAGATTCCCCAGTTCAGTAACCCCAATGGTGTCTCTGCAAAGTCAAATATTTTTAGGGGTACTGGCCTGGGCCATAGAGGCAGCTTTAATAGTGTTTTCTGGCCTCCCCTTGGGAGCTGGTTGCTCGCCAGCACTGGATATTTTATCTTCTGTGTATTGCAGGGTACTTGAAACAAGACTCTGAAATCTTGTCTCACAACCATCAGGCAACAGCCCCCAACCGTGTCTCAGGGGCCAGAGGTGTCCCCAGCTGGATGCCCCAGGGATGCAGCCCATCCTACTCAGACCGTATGGCCATGTCCTTGCAGATACATCAGGACGTACCTCATAGTCCCAAATTCACTGCAAAGACGTAGCATCTACCTCAAGGTGGGTAAGGAAGGGCTCTGGGGAGCTTGAGGGTCACAAGGAAGAGTCGGCAAGGCAGCCTGAAAAATGGGGAGGGAATCAGGCAGTACCTTTTAGTGCTACCTCTGCTGGGCCACTGTGGGAAATTGAGTCTTCCCTATTTGTTGTGGGGTTTTCCTTCTTCAAAGGGTGATCTTCACCAGCCCCCCCTTAATTCTCAAACTGGCCCAGATCAGAGGAGATGTCTCTGTTCTCTTCATCCCCACAGCTCAGGGCAGGATGCTGAATGGCCTTTGGAGCAGAAACCTCTTCTTACTGGAGACCTAGTCCTCATTTTCTAGCTCAGTGACATTTGAGACCAATTCCCACATCTTTAGCCTACTCAGCCCTCTACTGAGCATCTTCTCTGCCGAAAGGCAGAGAAGGGGTTGGTGTATCTGCTCTTCTATATTTGCCTTTACCTTCAGATGAAAAGAAAATACTGACCATATCCCCTCCGTGTATTCATCACCTGATTTACATTTCATTTATTTCTATAGCCCTGAACAGACATTAGTAACTCATAATAGTAATAATAGGAGTTTCTACTAATAGAACTCCTTCCATCTGTGGAGTTCAAATTATGGACAAGCACCATTAGTCCCATTTAGAGATGGATTTAGCTGGTGCAACTTGTCCAAATGCAGATACGGCTGCAAGAATCAGGAAGAAAATGCAAAGGCTCCTGATTTCAGCCCCAGCCTCAGCTCAGCTGATCTGGTACAGCCATTTTGGGGGGAAAAAACATAATCATTCAAAAGACAAGATGTGAGGGATGCTCAGGAAGAAATTGAACCTCATCTCTGGAGACCGCTGAATTTCACAAGGTTTTCCCAAAGCAGCAAAAGGAGCAATGTCCTGAGCTTTGGCCTCTAAACTTACCAGCATGAAAAAACCATGAGCGTGAAATCAAACAACAGGCTTCAAATGGGAGCTACAATAACTCTAATCTGTATGTACCATTATTTGATCTTCTAACCTACTAGGTTTAAGGTAAACCACAGTGGAATATCAAGCAGACATTAAATAAAACAGTGTCATTAATTCAATCCAATGAGATATGTTTTATATAACAAAGGGATTTGTTCTGATACTCAAACAATGTATATTAATGAAAGAGTCGAAATAGATTCATTTTGTTCTCAAAGCAAACACATTAAGGAAAGCCATCAAGAAGTAAAGAACATGGCATTTTTTTTTTTAAACTGTGCTTTATTTAGGGCTAAGCTGGAAAGCATCATTCAATAATTACAGAAGATTACAAGGAGTTTTAGGGAATTGAGAGTGAAAGAGCAGTTGTATGGAACTGCAGCTGCGTTACACATCTGTACTTCCTAGCTGTGGGCTCAGTCTGGCTGTCCTTACTCGGGCAAAATACCCGCTACATCCCAGTGGGAGTTCTGACAGAGTAAGGACTGTAAGATCAGGCCCAATAGGGAATTAAAATTAAAATAAAATTAAAAAAAAAAAGAAAGAGAAAGGAAGAAAGTTTGAGATCGAGATAAAAAATACTGAGAAAACCAAACAAGAACATTAAAACAGAGTAAAACCAAATAAAGAATCAGAAACAATTATCACACTGCTCAATTGATGCAAACAAGTGTGAATGATGTAAATCAAGTTTTAAGACTGTGAAAATAAATTATAATAAATATGATATACTTTAAAATATATGTGTTCTTAAATAATTCATTGTTTTTTCTGAGTCAGATTTTTTAAAGCAATGTCTTATTTTTTAACTGCTCTAAAGTCATTTACCAAAGATAAATATCGTGCTTTCATTAAATAGTTTTCCTTGTTTTTTCTCTATCATTACAATTAAAAGTCCTACAAAATATGCAAATTTATTTACAGAAAAACAGAGCCAGCATCTTTTTTTTTAAACAGCCCCCTGTTTTTCAAAATTCCTTGTAAACAGTTTCAGAAATTCTTCAAAGAGATTGTTTTTTTATTTTATTTTTTGTTTTTATTTTTTTATGTTTTTTTTTTTCTTTTTTAAGATTAAGGTTCTAGGCTAACCCCTTGCCCTGAAGGTTTCTAGAGCAAATATGGAAGCTACTGAAGCATAGGATGATGGGAATTTTGCGGACAGCAGATCATGAAGACATGAAGCGTTTAGCTGTGTTTTGTTGTTCAAGTTAGAACTAACGTCTGATAAAAAGACAGCTGTTTTGTTTCCCATTTGCATTGTCTACAGAATCGAGTTTTGTTTTGTTTATTTTTTTTAATAGCTGGAATGCTTGCAGTTTAAAAAGCTGCCAAAATAGCCATTTCTCTCCTTTTTCTCCTCGATAAATAACAGCATCCAACAGCAATTGGCAGAGAGTAGGAATTTATGCTCAATCTAAACTCTACAAAAATTACAGTTCTACAACATCTTTGTTTTTAGCATTAACGCTAACTTCTATGTAGTATTTTTTTTTTGCTTTTTTGTTTTTTTTATGTTGTCTAATTTTTTCTATTATATAGGTATTTTAAACTTTCTTTTTATTTTTTTTTTGCTTTTTTGTTTTTTTTATGTTGTCTAATTTTTTCTATTATATAGGTATTTTAAACTTTCTTTTTTTAAATTCTGTACAACTATTAGGATTTTAAATGGGGAGAGTTAGAAGCATTTACAAACCTTTTTTGTTTTCCATTTAATATCAACCATCTTTCCTTTCTCTTCTCTATGCCTTTTTATGTATTTATTTATGTATTTATTTATTTACTTTTTTGCTTTTCATACATATCCATCTTACCTGCCTTTAACAGCGCGATCCTTACGTATTATACAGAAAACCATATGAAAGCTTCATAGACTCTAATTAATGTATAACCAAAGAACCTCCCAAAGTATCAAAGAACTATTATCTTGCCGTTTTAAAAGCATTTAAGCATTTTTTTTTTTAATTTTTACATATTTCATATAATCGCTCTCAAAAACTGTTTTAGGAACAGCTCAGAGAAAAGGAAAGAACTTCCATATTTTACATACAGCTACAAGTCTGCGGTAAAAAGTTTTGTCCTTTGGTCCCTATATAGCTAAGGAATGACAGATAAAGATGCTCAGTGACTGTTACCATGGGTCACGCATGGTAACCGCATCCTTGGTGGCAAACAGGCACTCCTTTGTCAGTATCCAGGTTTGCATCTCCTGTTTGAAGAAAAGCCGCTGTGGTGATATCAGTGTCTCTTCAGAAATCCTGGTTGATCTTGTTCCTGTTCTGATTTTACTTATGTGTTTGTTTGTTTGTTTTCAAGCGCATGTCCTTCGAAGTCAGCAGATGTGATACTTTTCTTGAAGAAATGTTACAGTCTAAACAATCAAAGAGAGAATAAGTCTGAAGTCTTCAGCTTGATTGATATTTGCTGATATGTCAAAGGTGTAATCCAACAGTTCCCGTTTTTTTTTAATATATATATATTTTTTTTTTCTAAATGTGGCCCATTCAGCTGCTGCCCTAAAAAAATGAAGAAGATCATTGCAAATTAAATCAAAAAGGGGAGGGGGAAGTAGGGAAGGTGGGGGGGTATTTGGGACAGGGGGAAAAAAGACCTAAAAAATGAAAATGAAATTAAAACCAAGCCTGTTCTTTTGGGCCCAATCCTGCTCCTGTTGAAAGTAATGGGTGTTTTCTTCTCCCTTCAATTGGGACAGGATGGGGCTTCTGGTTTGGTGTTTTGCTTTTGGAGGCATTGGCTCTGATTCTGCTCCCACTCAACGTCAACAGAAAGAATCCCCTTGACTTCAGTGAGAACCGGATCAAACCCAAAGTGAGCAAGGTAGTCACGATCATGATAGAGAAAAATACAATTGTTCCCAATAGTAGTAATAATAATAATAAATCAAAATAATAGTAGGGCATGTCTACGTAAATCTGTATCACTATGCTTGTGCAGTTAGCTGCATTTTAATTATTTTTAAGTGCCACTTTACAATGCCAGATCACAATCTTGCTTGGCGGGCTTTTGTAGTGTGAAAGGCATCGAGAAAGAATTGTTCTACATTTTAATGGGGTGCCATCTATGACAGTGTATGAGCTTTCTGTGGAGACAGCTGCCAATAACATCTAATCCTTTGTGAATGTCAGAAAGTAGGACTTTGAACAGGCAATTTATAGGAGGTTAAATAAAAAAAAAAGACTGTTGGAATGAACTTTTTTTGCAAAAAAAATGTAAAGCTAACATTTCTTAAATAAAAGTTATTTAAAAAAATGTAATCATGATCCGACTAGGCTTGACATTTAAGTAGGATGCTTAATCATTAAGGATTAGCTCTTATCTCTTTCTAGCAAGCAGATTCTTCTTATACACTCGGTGATTTATTACATCAAGAAACTTAGAAACTGCAAAAGGTCCACTCTGGTGGAAAAGTGTCATGCGGAATATCAATCCATGCTGGCAGGTTTTCACACTGTTGGTTCAACAAACAGCAAACCGTACACAGCAGTCTAAACAATTACAACACCAAAAATAATAATAGAATAAAAAAATAAAAAACACTCGTCAAGGACCCTTTTTCAGTTGTAAACAAAAAGATGCATTTTGCTTTTTGATCTGGATGGGTTTTTTCCCCACTCAAAACAATCCCTCCCTCCCCCTGAGCAATTAATTTTGGCTGGAGTTGCTGTAATACGGAACCTTAGAATTAGGAATTCTTGAAAAGACATACAATGAGGCTTTTCTTGGGGTTGCTTTTTTTGGATTGCTATAGTTTTCAAACTACTGTTACTATCATTACGCTTTTTGGTTTTTGTTTTGGTTTTGTTTTTTTTTTTTTTAAATTTTTAGAGAGTGATTTGAAATATCCTAAGGGAAAAAAAAGGTGTCAATTGAAAAAGGCCCCCAATTCTCCGGAAAAAAAATAAAATCACAAGATTTTCAGTGCAAAAAAATTAACCACGCATTTTTTTCTCTCTCTTTTTTTTTTTCCAAATTATCTGTAGTTATAACAATCCCATTTTTTCTAAAGAATTAGGAATCCATCTTTTTTTTTTCCTTCTATGTGACATCTAAAGAAGCATAAAACGCTGACGAGAAATCAAACGACAAATAAAGAAACCACTGCAAGCACCAAAAACGAAACGAAAATGAGCACAGCAAAAAATTGTGGCAGCACAAAGTCAAAAAAGGCACATGTGATCATGACTGGCCAATCATCAACTGATACAACATCCAAGAAAAATGCTTCAATCACGGCACCTGCACGAAACTTGACGGCATGTCATGCAACCAATTCTTAGCTTGTTACATGACGCCATCATGTCACACTTTCAACTTCGAGTTGATTTGAACTTACGGCCTGGGGGACTGTATTCTCCACTTTCATGTCATTACGTGAACTTTTTTCCTAGCTCAGCGCGAGACTGTGGTGGATTTGACTGGCTCTTGGTTGGTTTTGTTGGAATTTGATTGAATGACAAAAGAAGAAAAGATTTTTTTTATATATATATATATTTATATATAGTGTGGAAAAAGGGAAAGGTGGGGAAAGAAATATATAAAAATAATAATTAAAAAAAAAGTTACAAACACAGCATCAGTCAAAAAGATCTAATGGAAATACTTGCCATTAAACTATAGAAAATGAAACAAGAAGGAAAGCAAAACAAACTAACTGAACAGAAAGAAAAGAAAGAAAGGAAGAAGAAAAGAAAGAAAGGAAGAAAAAAATGGATGGAGGAGGCCTAGCCAGAGACACACACGTAAAACACACACTTAAATGTAGACACACGGTCAACAGTGAACAGGAACAGAACGTTATGCAGCGACTGTTGAGGAGAGCATGCACTGAATGAATGAGCGCAGACACAGATCGGTTTGCAAAGTCTGGAAAATAAATACATTCGCTGCCAACCAGAATGCTTTTGTTAGCATCGGCTTTTCCCGCACCACCCCCAGCATCCTGGGCTTCGCTGGACGGCTAGCCAAAGTCCTCCGGGAGCCTTTCCGTTTCCTCGGATGGACTCCGCAGCAGGTACCGCTCTAATTCGATTACATCCCAAGTGTAAAATCATGGGGGAGTAATAGACCAAGAGCTGCTTTGGCTACTGAGAATAAAAAAAAAAAATAAAAAAAAAAAAAAAAAAAATCTTAAGCACTGTCACATATCAAAGTGAAAAACACTTTAAAAAAAAAAAAATAAATAAAAAAAAAAAAAAAAAAAAAGAGAAAAGCAACTCCTGCTGGTTGCTGCATGTCCATTTAGCGGTTCACAGGACGGCGGGCTCCGAAACACAGCAATGCTGGTATGGCGTGGGAAGCAGACTTGTAGGAGGACTCAGATGATACGATGGTCCCTAAATCAGCATCATTAAAAGAAGGACATTTACTCCTTTGGTGTTTGGCTCTGGCCTGAATTTAAAAAATAATGGAAAAAAAGGAAAAGAAAGAGAACGAGAACGAGAACGAGAACGAGAACGAGAAGAGAAGAGAAGAGAAGAGAAGAGAAGAGAAGAGAAGAGAAAGGGAAAAGGAAAGGGAAAGGGAAAGGGAAAGGGAAAGGGAAAGGGAAAAGCAAAGGGAAAGGGAAAGGGAAAGGGAAAGGGAAAAGGAAAGAAAGAAGAAAAAGAAGCAAGAAAAAGAAGCAAGAAAAAGAAGCAAGAAAAAGAAAAAGAAAAAGAAAAAGAAAAAGAAAAAGAAAAAGAAAAAAGAGAAAGAAAAAAGAAAAAGAAAAAAGAAACTGCCAGGGGCTGGTTGCTACAATCTCCAGAAACACCCTGTTCCTTTCCTACAAAGGAAAATGTCCCTTTATTGGCCCAGGGAGTTTTGCCTCAGTAAACACCAAAAATCACTGCACACAACGATACACTTGTCTCAGTCAGCAGCTCTGCACCTTGTTCTTCAGGTATTGCCTTTCTATCCCCTTGGCAGGGTGCATATCTCTCCTCCCAGCCTATTTCTGAAAAGTCACTGCACACGACTGAAATTTCACCTTGCGTTTGGTTGTCACAAGAATATTGTTGGCAGTTCTCATCCTGAAGTCATGCATGCTGGCTAGAGAAAATTCTTTCTCTGGCTTTTTTTTTTTTTACTGTTTCTATATTTTTTCTGAGCTGAAACATGCTTTCTGGCTACAGCAGTTATGCTCAGCTGACAAGAGATGATGCTGAACTAAGCCGCTGATCTGAGCACTGACTTCAGCTCCACACTTTTCCCATAGTTGGCTGCTGTCTTGGTTGGAGCCGACTCCTTCTTGATGGCCTGGCCCCAATGCCCTGCCCTTTCATGAGCTGGAAGTGTCAACCTGAGCTTCCTGGAGTTTGAGTGAAGGCAATAGACTGGTATCCCCAAGGCAGATGCAAGATCTGGGTCTACAGTTATTTCACAAGCCAAGAGGGAGACAGCTGTCTTTTTGAAGATGGCCCAGGGTAGAGCTGTTGTCACTTGTATCCCCGGSTACCCAAGGACAAGTAAGCATCAGCTGTATAGGTCCAGGCTGTACAAGAGAAAAAGGCCTCTAGCAGCCCTCTTACCCCTCAGGGCTTCTGGCTATGTCATACCACAAGAAAAAGAGCAGGTGGGGAGGAAGGACAGCTGGCAGCACCATCATAGCAAGACCTGGCTCTTTCCTTACCTCAGCCATGCCAGCAGCACGGGTTAGGCTTTACGAGGAAAACGGCTAACAGTCTTTGCTCCCCTGAATGGAGCAAGGAGTCAGCGGGAATGGGAGAGATCTGGTGGAACAAATAATATCCTGCTCTATCCTTGGGAAGTGGCAGCAACACACATCTCCTTTCTGGGGCTAGAGTATGGGATGGCACCGGCAGCACTGTGGGCAATACGTGTACATGTGGATGCTAGCCCCAGGCAACTCTCAAGCTGAGGAGAGGTTCTTTGGCATAACCTTGACTGGGGAAAACATTTTCCCTTATGGGTGGAGCAGGAAGGACCAGGTTGGTCTGCCAGTGACCACTGGCTTTGGAGCGGGTACTACCATCCCTCTGCCTGTCCTACACACACACCCTCAGACACTGTGGATGCGACACACACGCACACACAAACATATATATGTCCAGGTGAAGGATTAGGACTTGCTGAGGCTAAAAGAACAACAACAAAAAACCAACAACAAAAAAAAACAAACCAGAAAATGTACTTTCACATGAAAGTCACATATGGTCGTCCTGTCTGCCTAACTTGGGTCTGTATTTCAAGCACCAAATGAAGCTGTCCTTCTAAAGCAGGGGTCTACAGCACCTACCTCATCAGTGGAGAGGAGAAGACCCTTTGACGGTCTCTAGGGACATATCCTGCCCACACAGCTGGTGTACCTGAGTTTAGGCAAGGTTTGTAATAAACAGTAATATATGTAGGTTGATTGAGTGAGATGAAACAGGCTTTCAAGTGCACAATCCCTTTTTCAGGTCTTAAACTTGGGCAGACAGACTTTCTCTCTGGAGGGCTACGGAGGCAAATGCCTTTCTCTGTTGACTAGGCAGAGGAGTTAGATACCTATCTTATGAGGACGGCTTCATCAGCGGCCTGAAATTGAGAGGCAAGTTAGGCATCTGTGTTAGATAGGCTGGACACCAGCCAAACTCATCTGTTTAAGAAAAGCAATTCACTTTGCTGGGAATGGGTATAAACTTTGGTATTGCTGAAGTAAATTTGTGAGTAAAAGTGTTAAGGTTATGAAGACAAGTGTATACACCCTGGCTCAGAAGCAGTGCCTTGGTGATAAAGAAGGAGCATACTTCCCGAGCAGTTAGGATCTGTGCACAAGGACAGATTATGCAAAGTATCTTTGCTGCAGGTAACACTGACCAAGAACTTGCTCCACTGAGCAAACCATAGCCAAATACATCTGGTAAATGCCAATATTCCTCCAACCTAGCATCTTCTATGAAACATCTAAGTGGAGCCTGAGGCTGTTCTCCTTGAACATTGGATAGAGATAATGGCTTAAAGTCCTAATGATGGGATTCAGGATGCAGACATCTCCATCTGAGCAAATCACTCTAGGGTGGTTTTAGTGGAGACAGACAGGGCTCATAGGTCCCAATTCACTTGTCCTGAGGACTGTTCCAGATGAGACTGTGAACCACAGCCAAAAGGAGCCTGTATCTCTCTTGTGGTTATAATGAGGACCTTGAATGACTAGCTGTGAAGGAGATAGTTACAGTGTAGGACTATAACATCAGGGGAAATGAATCTCAGTCAAAGCCTTGGTTACAGCAAACATAGCTTTAGTCATGTCCTTGTAACCTGTGCTGTCAGCACAGTAGTCCTAATGCTACAAACACCTCTGTCACAGGAAAGCTTTTAACAGCAGCTTCTGACCAGACTGTAAGGATCAGCTCTGCGTTGTGGGAGACATTCATTGCTCGTGTTTAAGCCAGAGCAAGATTTACTTCCCGCAGAAGTCTTTGGCTTGGACTCATCCCACCCAGATATAAGCACTCAGCTTAGAAGTCTGTTTACCCTAAACTCTGCAAAGTCCATGGAGGTAAAGAGGAACAATGATTCTGCTTAGCTAAGATATGAATGGGACTTGCAGGTGTCTCTTTTACTCTCCAAAGACTAGAAAGGAAATCTAAGGCCACTCAGTAAGTCATTTAGGCCAAGTGAGCAACACATGGAAAGCTTCTCTGTGGCTGCTTTCTTTCACTGTTTCCACATGAGTAACTGCATGCGTGGTTACCCCAGAAGAGACATTTAATAGCAATCTGTTCATACCTTCCATCCCTACTTTCTAAGCACATGGCCCTGCTAAAAAGCAATGATGTCCCTTGCAACTGATTCTAATTTTTCGGCTCTTCATCTATATTTCTTTTGCTCCACATAGGCCTGAGTCATTGCTGAGACCTGACAGCCATAAACGTGGGGCTCTGGAAATAGAGTAGGCTGTACTGCCAAGACCACTGGATCATTTTCCAAGGACAGATTTACCAGAGGACCAAGAAGAGGATGCCGAGGCAGCTTTGGTCCTATTTACACCACCAGCCTGGTGGGTAGTTATGGCCTGAATCCAGGTCTGTGCACAGCAGGAAGAATTCTGCCTTGTCTCTTGCTGGTGCTGATGGCAAACTGCCCTGGCTTCGATGGGAGAAGGATCGCTACTCTTGATAGTGTGACAAAGTCAAGCTGTTACATGGAGCAAGATTTGTGTCCATCTGTACAACAAACTTTTGAAAGCAAGAGAGGGACAGGCCTTTCCCAAAAACTTTATGAACTAAGACAGTGCAGATGATCCTCTTTAAAAGTGCACAGCTCCTGTGCTCTGTGACATTCACCATATAGTCTAGGGACTGCTAGGCTTGTGCAGCATTTTGCACACACCTCTAAGGTCATCTACCTGCTGTCAGGGTATGAATGTATCTGCTAAGCTTGCAAATACAACCAGCTACAGGTGCAAGATTGCTCTGTGTCTTTGTAGGACCACAGAATTGGCCCAACACTGCCTCCATCATGGTGGGCTACCAGGTTGAAGTTCTTCCACTGCATAAATCTACTGACTCCTATTCCTCGTTATTTCTACTGTGTCTTTCCCCCTAGTCCTTCCTAGACAAGTCTCCATGGATCATCTTCTCTATCCTTTTTTCTGTGCTGTCTTGGAGGCAAGGAACCTCTCCACGAAGAAACTCAAAGGCTGTCACTTCTTCCAGCACCAAAGTGGCAACCTCTTGTGCTCACACCTAAGCCTCTGATCATGGCTGAACATTGCTCATGTTCATGAACATTGCCCACCACATATGTAGACTTCTTTACCTTTATGCAATACACATTAGTCTCTGTTTACACACACACACACACACACACACACACACACACACACACACACACGTGTGTGTGTGTAAGCAGATCCAAAACTGCAGTCAGGATCCTGTCCTCCCAAGCACACCTATAGCAAGGCAGTGGAAATATTTTTCCTACGGGTGACAGATCTTTACAGCTATTGCCTCTGAGGCTGATCAATATTATTAAAATTCCAACCCGTGTTTTTCTCCCTTGCCTTTCTTCTTGTTTCTATAGCAATTTCTCTCTCTGTTTTATGCCTCTGCACCAACTTTCTTCCAATGCTGGATGGCTCTGCTTTACCTCTGCCTCAGCCCTCCTCTTCACCATACCCTGATAGCAACCCGCACAGGTCTCCCCTTCCCCGGCTCCTGCCTGGACTGCCCAGCAGAGGTGGAGGAAGAAGGCAGGGCTCTCCAAAATGGGCTCCATCCCTGCAGCAACTGCTGCTAAGGCTGTCGTGGGGAGTCCAAGATTAGGAGCCCAAATATCTTAGAGTGGGAAGGGCAGTGCAGTGAAGGAGACTTTGCATCCATGCTGGGATTAAATGAAGCCTGATCATTTACACTAGAAATCAATGCATTTACCTGGACTCTTGGGGTGCTATTTTTAGGAAGAAAAAAAAAAAAAGAAAAGAAAAAAAAAGAATGTTTTTTTCAGATGCTTCAGTTGTAACATCTGAAGGTTAAAAAGGAGACAGATAGTATATATGAATCTTTATATACATGAATATGCACACATACATACCATACATATGTATACGTACAGAGGTACTATATATACATACATATCAACAGAGACAATTACACATAGACAGAGAAGCTAATGTGATCTAACAGGGAGGTGGGAGTCCAGCATTTTGAATGTTAATGTTTTCTGTGTTTTTTTTTTTAAGATGCTTGATGACCCTGCCTCATTTTTCCCATTTATAAATTAAAGGTGACGATAAAAATTAGCTCTTAAATTGTAATGCCCTTCTTTCAAATAATCCTATGACTTACTTGCTGTGCAGTGTTGTTACCAGGATTGTTCTCATTTAACTATGTTATATTAAGAGCTGGTTGAAAAATGACAATTATTTTCCAGGGGAAAGTTGTCATTATTTTGGCTTTCTTTCCTGTGAATATTTTAGTTAAAAACCAAAACAAATCTGTGGTGGGGGAGGTGGCCAGAGGAATAGATTAATTTTTGTCTTTTTTTAATCAATCTGAAAACCAGTCCATTTTTAACAGGAATTTAGTGTTTTGAAGGCCGACATTTTTAATCAAGACAGTTTTGTTTTTTGTGCTGTTGGCATTTCTTTTTTAATCTACTAGAATGAAAATTTGCTGCGGAAACATCCAGTTTGGTCAAAATGTCACTTTTTGGTCACCCCCTCCTCCCCCAGCTGGTTTGATGAAAAAATGTCAAGCAGCAAAAGCTGTGTCAACTCTGATTTATCTATTTTTCTAGAGCCATTAGTCTCAAGCAGCGGATGAAAAAGCACTGCAACAGAGCGGCCGCTGCTGGAGAAGCCAGCCCGGACATTCAGAAAATGTCACTGGTTCCCTGCGCGGTGTTGCCTTTTCTCACCCTGTCCCTGAGTGGTGGCAGGAGAGGTGGGCACAGCGTGACGGGGATCACAGGGTGGTGGAGACACCCTGAAGGAGATGTGGAGGTGTGTGGTGGGAGGAAGACCGAGGCTGGGGTGGCACAGACTGGGGATGCAGGGTGGGCTGGTGCAGGAGGGAGCTCTGGTCTGCCCGGCACCGGGGTTGCAGTAGGGAGCAATGGATAAGAGCTGAGCAGTCACAACCCTGATTGCCCTCCTCAGCAACACCCAGAATTTACTTGCTCATGCAAACATAGCCATGGCTCCCTATTCCTCTCTCAGCTGTGTTTTACCAAGAGCTTTGCAGGCAAAGGTCAGTGCAATAAAATCAGGCCGTTTTGGGAAGCAGGGTGGTAGTGATGTTAAAGGTCAAATGTATGTTATGTGGTTACTTTTCCAGCAAAGCCTGTAGCCTCTTCCACTCCCGTTGGCCAGCTCAGTGTGTCCTGTGCCCTGAGGAGCATTTGTCCTGCCTCTTACAGAGTGCTCACTCCTGCTTTTGCTGCTGGTGAACATTAGGTGGGAGAGGAAATTAAGTTGTGTGGTAGCTATCTTTCTGCACATAATGAAAGGTTCTTTATTACAAGGGGGCCTCAAGGAGTTTGCTATCTCCTGAGCATTGTACCAATAGTTTAATTAAAAAAATGTACATGGTTGAGAACCAAGTCTAATTGGGAAGCTGTGAGCGAGCCTCTGTGCCCAGTCTCTGCTTTTTTCCCTCTGTAGATTGACTACAGCTTATCAAAATGCTGATGAACCCGATGCTTCACTCTGCTGTTCTTGTTGCTGAGGGTTAGATAGAGATGYTATGCCCATTCCCCCCTTCCTTTTTCCCACCAGACAACGGCACCTCCTAGGATGATCTCAAGACACCTAACCAAGCGCAGCTCATGGACCTCAGCAGGTAGGGTTATGCTGCCTGCGACCTCCAAGTAGGTTGCCTGATACACCCTACCTGAGGCTCAGGTGCCTGCCACAAGACACGATAGCCCACAGCTGTCTGCCAGGCTGCGGATGAGGAATTTGGTGTGTAATTGCTTACCAGGAGCCAGAAGGAGTTTTTGGGGTGGTGCTTGTGTGGGGTTGTGTCCAGGAAAGGAGGAGACCTCAGCTCTCGTCCCAGCTGAAATCCCTGGCAGGGGTCCCCGGTGACTCCCCCAAGCCTGGTCCTGTGCCAGTGGCAGGAGGCAGGGCTGGACATGGGAGCTACCTGCCCTGCCCATCGTTGGGGTGGTGGGGGCACCCTGTGCCCCACACCCCATTGTGCCCCAATATCACGCAAGACTTCCCAAGTGGAGCAAATACTCATCCACACATATTCTGCCCTGCATGGCAGGACTTGTACCTTGCAGCACCTCCCATGYGAAGCCTTGTGCTTGTGGGTCTGCTTCCCCGTGATATATAATGGGACCATTCCCCAGGGGTGAGGCTTCACCCTTCTTCTGCCAAGTCTGTTCGGCACCTCACCTAGCCTCTGAACCCCTCTAAATCAGAATGCAGCCAGGAACACATACTCCCAGCTTGCAACACTCAATTACTCCTTCTGATATTTTATTTTTTTTGCCTTCAGCTTCAAATTACCTTCAAGGTGCACAGTGCAATTAGCTAAAAATATTTCCTGCTTCGTTTTAATTGCACGAAAACTCTAATGTACCTCCAGCGAGGAGCAGTAAGGTAGAAATTGGTGCCCCAAATATTTCAAATTGATTAAAGCCCAGGATGACTCAATAAGCTTACATAGTTCTATTAATTATTAAATGTTATTAATTTTTTGTTAAAAAAAAAAAAGCAAACCCTTCCTGAAGCCACATTCTGTATGATGTTTCTGAAACAAGATACTTTCGCTAAGGAGATGATAACTCTTTCTGAGTTTGAAAAAGCTAAGACAAGAATTCCTCCATATAGTTGGAGCGGTTTCCATCTGAAGAATTCACAGCTTTTGGCAAATTTTAGTATCTCAGAATTTGATTCTGAAAACACTTATGTGACTTATGTACGTGACTCATTTCACTGCTATAGCTGAGGTATTTATATGGTTCTAATTTAGAGCTGGATCACGTTTTTGTTCAAAGTCTTTCTTGGTGGAAAATGCAGGTGATCAGTCAAACATTACGATTGCTTAAAAAATAATCAAAACTTTTTGTCTGAGAATTTAAAAAGAAATTCAAAACAAAACAATTTTTTTTGAAAGCACTGAAAACCAATGATGTGCTGATTTCTTCATTCCCATGATGGCTGGTTCATAAGATTACTTCAAGGTACTTTGAAAAATGTATCGAAAATAAACCCCAAATTCCATTTGCATGCAGTGAAGAGTCTGATCAGTCTCAGTCCTTTGGGTTTCTGGTTCATTGTCACCTCAGACAGCCTGTCCCCTCGTGCCTGCAGCTGTGCTGGCTGGGAGTGCTACCATCCCCTGATCCCACAGGGCTGGACACCTTTAACTCTGCCGCTGAGCTTTGCTTTGTAGCCCATTTTATTCTAAATCAACCTGTGCACCTTAAATGGCTGAGACAGCAGGTCGCTGCTGGTCTAGCTGACTTTAAACATGTCAAGAAGCTATCACATGAGCCGTTCAGCTGGCAGAAGTGAGGTGGTGGGGGAGACACTGAGCAGCTGGAAATGGAAACCCCACCAGCTGATCTTGCTGCAGCTAAAAGTTGAAGTGTGGCTATGACCATAAGCTGTAAAGGGGTGTGTGATGTTCCAGCCTCACATCCTAGCCCCATAATTTCATTCCCTAATGCTAATATTAATGGTCTCAGTGGTTTAAGATTTAGAAAAATACTGCAGTCATCTGAGGTCCTGAAATTTTGTCAAAGGACCTCAAAAGAACTGCAGAGAGGATTAATACCTACACTCATTATTTCTAAGACTATAATCTCTATATCTAAATTTGATTTATTTTGTTTTGTTTTACATTTTTAGTGCCACCATGACAAAGACATTGTGAAAGGTGACCATGAATAGACTTTGGCAGTGAGAGCTTTCACTGGCCAATGTGCCTAGAGATGCTATCCCCAGGGGTGCAACGGGTTCTTAGCTGTCTTCCCTCTTCTAGTCCTCAGCTCTCAAATGCACTTGCCAACTTGGGTAGCAATCAGGGCTTGCGTGTTATAAAGATGTGTTTAGGAGAAAGCAAGGTGAGACCAAGAGCTCGTTTCACATGGGCCATCAGTGAGATGTCAGATGAGGCTTTCTGTGCTGCAATGAATTCAGCAAGTTTCCACCAGTCTCGTACAAATTACAGGCTCATGTTAGCCTAAGCCTTTACGCTCCTCCCTGTGCCTAAGGGCTAGGGATTTACCTGAGTGAGGAATGGTGGTGGGGTACAGGTGGGATTGAGTGCATGTCTCACCCACTTCCACGGCTGTGAATGAAGCCTGTTAGTGATGGTGGAGTCCATGGCAAATGTCAGAAAGATGCTGCCTACCTCTGCAACTCTCTCCCTCTCCAGCACTCTCCAGGGCAAGAACAACCTCTGACCATCTCCAGAGCAGCTCATGTCTGCAACTGATTCTTACACAATTTCGAGGGAAATTGAAGGTGCTCAGCCTCTTGACAAAGGGCACATTGAGAAGATGAGTCTCTGAAAAAAAAAAACCCAGCCCCTTGCTGCTGGTGTGCAAGTCCATTCACTTGCTTCCTCTGAAGCAGAATTCCAGGAAGGCAGGTACCGGCTCGTCCTTCCCCATGGGAATACAGGAGACAGATTAAAGAGAAGGGGGAAAAAAATCATTTCACAGCTAGTCTGCCCCGAACAAGAAAAGGTTCCCGACACCAACAAACTAATCAACGCTGAAAGCTTATGAGGTCAAGGTTTCCCTTCTCCTCCATTATTCTTTTGATTTTTTCTGACTGGCTGGGACTTGAGCGCTGCCCTGGCAAGTCTATAAATATAAAAGCCTTTCTTGCCTTCCTCTGGAGCACACCAAAGACCATTTGAATACTCGTGGGGAGAAGTTAAAACTAAACCAGACCAAAGCAACTTGCAAAAAACTACTTGTCCAGCCAATCTTCAAGTGCTGACCATAAATTGCTGTAAGTCAGGCCCAAGAAGCTTGTCTCTGCTCAACGTGAAATGGGAAAGGCAGTTCTCCCTCCTAAGAGCAGGCCTTGTGGATTCAGTGTTTCGTCTGAAGAGTTATGGCCAGGAATGCTAATGCCAAGCAACTGGCAGATCTGGCAGCGGGGTGTGAGCTGTGCCTGAAGGAGGCAGCCTGGGGCCATCAGGGTTGAGCTCTGAACGTGTGGGCTGCCTGGAGCTCCTCAGTGCCTGTGCCTCCCCTGCTCCATGAAACGCTACTGAGCCATCTTGGGCAGCCATCAGTGCACAGCTGCTAGGAGTTTCCCTGACCTGCCCCCCAAGAAGATCCCAGCCCCTGTGGAGTCTTTTCCACTGGCATCTATAGAGTGCAAAATGCTCCTGAAGCCAAATGAGGAGTGTTTATAAACCCCCTTGGTATGGAGGGAAAATGGCAGAGGATCTGGGAATCTATGACTGGTGCTGCACTGGAAATGTTCGCGGTCCCTGTCCTAAGGAGCTGCCCACGCTCTCTGCACTGCAGCACAGGGAACTTTACTCAGCAGTCTTTTAGTGGCAAAGGCAAGGCTGCTCCCTCCATCTTTCCTGTCCTTGGGCTCTCTGTTGGGTTCTGTGCTCTGTCAGTGAGTATGGTTGCTCTGTTTGGTAGAAAAGGGGAAAAGAATAATACCCCATTCCCTACCAAGGTCTGACAAACAGGAATCATAGCTGCAGCATAAGCTTCTCTGATGGGTTCTGCCTCAGCAAAATGAAATTAAGATTTCAGCAAACAAGCCCCAATTCTGTGGTACCAGTAGAACAAATGACATCTGATAATTGCTAACTCCTTTTGCTTATTCTTTGCTCTGTTCACCCCATCAGTCTCTCCAGATTATATTTTCAGCTGAGTTTAATGAACGCCATTTATTAAACTAACACCAGGGTTCTGCTCTGGCCTCAGACAGATGTGCCTGCTAATATGAATCATTTCGTTCAATTGGATTATTCTGATGGAAAGCGGATCCCTGCCACTCTGAGGAGCACAAACAAATGGGGAACAGCTCGCCTCCAGTTGTGACCAGCCGCTCGCATTCATTAGGAGGCAGCTCCAGGCTCTGCAGGCAGCTTGGCAGGGTGGTGTCCCTACCGATCCCTTCAGCCGGCGCTTCTGCTCCTTTCCATTTCCCCCTCAAATACAGAGAGAGCCCAGATCTCAGTGTGGCCCTGAGCCTGGCTTGTCGGTGGGACGTGAGCATCCCTGCTACCTTTCCTGTGTTTACCAGCTGCATGGGCAACAGGCTTCACCTTCTCCTTTGTCACGACCAATGGTCCTTATCTGAATGCAAAACAGACCCCCCCAACTGTATATTCTTCCCTTCCCAGTGTGCCATGTCTGACCTCCTTTACATTGACATTTGAGAAAATGTAGACTACTTATTTGCTATTGATCCTTCTTTACTCTGATCTTCTCCAATTATTTGGGCAAAGGGACAGGGATGATATGCTTTTAAAGGCTTGTATTAATCAGAGAAAAGAGATAAAATCCATCTGAAATATCCCAGACAGAGATCCCCTCAGTCTATCGTTTGGGATTTTAGTGTTGAAAATTTTGGGTCAATCTCTGTAATACATTGTGTTCAGGCACCAGACATCCATCTATCTGTCTATCTCAATACAAATCCTACCTTCTGTGAACCATAAAACTCCTAGCAGAGTGACATTACCACTTCTCACATCGACAGAACACACTGAGCACACATAACTTGGGGAAAAATTACAGAGGCAATTTGAAAGATCAGAAGAGAAAAAGCAGAAGATTTCTGCTCCCTGAGTGTAAATGGCCAAATCCCACAAGTCTTTAGCTGGCACAAATCATCATCGCTCTGTTAAAGCCTATTTTTTTCCCAGGTGAAGGGCAGGCCCAGCACTTCTCCAGCACCTGTGATCCTCAGGACAACTCATTCTAGAGCATTTCTGAAGGAAGATATTATTTTCATTTTAATCCTAAGCAGTACCCCAGAGTTACTTCCAGGAATCACTGGTGAGTACCAGAAGCCAGACTGTCAGAAAGTGGGGCTGTGCTGAAAGGGAAAAGACCCCAAAGCCAATCGTGGTGCCAGTCCACGTGCCTTTACTAACAGCCCTTTAGCATGCTTCTCACAAAGCCACCTACTAAGAAGTTAATTCCTACATTCAGTTTTAAGTTTAGGAACGCTTCTCCAGGAGTGAGGTATTCCTTTACTCCTGATCAGGATCTGTGCACCTTTCTCTAAATTGCATTACACTGGTCTTTATGGGGAACAGGAAAAAGATCTATAGGAATTCCTGATGGGATTTTTTCTAACAAGGTCTGTATGGTCTGTAACAAATAATGCCCTTGTAAGCTAAAAGCAGAAGACAGAAAACCCTCAAATACACCCCCTTCTGAAAGCACCAAATCTCTTAAGAATTGACGTGTAAGAGCCCAGTTTCCTAAAGCAGTTGTTGGGCTGCCTGCCTGGCTCCCTTTCCAGGGCCCAGTCTGCCATGGTGGAGCAATGTGTGCCATGCAAGGAGAATGCACAGAGGAAAATAAAGAGCATGGCAAGGATTCACTTGTCATATGTCACAGGAGATGGGATGCAATCTCTACTGATGAGTGGAGATGCTTCAAGAGGGGAGAAAAAAAGAGAATTTWATCCAGCAAAGACAAATTTGTAGCTGACTGCACAGCCCATGGGTTTCATGGCCCAATCATTTCCAAATCCTTAGAAATCCAAGTAATGAAAACCTATTTTCTTTTGGAACAACCTGGTTTTTAAGACAGATATTGTATTACAGCACTCTACCGTGACAACCAGGGCCCTGGTCCACAGCACACCCAAATCAACCAAAAGATGTCTGTTGGCTTCAAGGACTGGGCCTCATATAGCCAGAAATCTCAAAGGTAGACATCTCGTTGCTGTGAGGATTTTAAAAAGTGACCCTGCTCTGCATAGAATGGGTGCTTCAGACAGACCAGCTGCTGGATCTGTCCTACAGAGGAAAAAGGGGACATCTGAAGTGGTGGGGAGGGAGAATATCTCTCCCAATAACGGGAGAAATCTGCTTTCCGAAGAGGATCACTTGAGTGTGCAATTGCAGCTTTCCAGGGATGCAAGAGAATTTCTTCTGTTTGTAAGTCATTGCTGTATAAAGTGATTTTCAAAATAAGCCATAGGGATGTGTTTGGAGAAAGGCACGTTCATTCCCTAGTCTCTCTGCTCTAAAAAGACCAGAGCTGCGACAATGGTGACGTTGCGTCTCTCTCTAGAATTGCAAATAATTGAAACATCTCTGCTAGGAGAACATTTAGAGTTAATAAGTAATAGGGGGCCTGAATCCTTGGCTGCCATAAATCAGTGTCACTTCACTGATTTCAGAGGAGCTGGTGATTGACGCTGCCTGAGAACGCCTGATCATGGTTGTGGTTAGTACCTTTCCAGGTAGAGCATTGAGTTTTCATTCACTGCTTCTTGGTTGAGAAATGACTTGACTGCTGTTCTCCTTTCCCCTCCAGCTCAGCCTTCTACCCAATATTTCAAAAAGGTTGGATGAAGCTCAGCTAAGTGGAAAAATGACCCATTTGAAATAAAAGCTGTCTTTTCTCTAACTGCAGTCACAGGGCAGGACGAAAGACACCTGAGAAACAGGGTTTGCACTGTAAACCTTCAATTCTCTGCTACAGCAGAATCAAACACCTCAGAGACCAGAGTTTTGATATTCACTTCTGTCTGGCCAAAGTTACCGTACCCATGAATTATTCAAATATGCAATTATTGCATTTGATATATCACTGGGTATAACTGTGGGAATGAGAAACAGTGTTCTAGTGCAGCTGATTGTATATGCCTTCCAAACCATAAGGACATCAATTTAAGGTGCTCACACTGATGGAGCACTCTGCAACCCCTTATTAAGATTCTTGCCAACTCCTGTAGCAGTTTTCCCCTGCAGAGTAAATTTCATGGAGGTTTTTAGCCTCCCTTTTCTTTATACCTACAGTGTAAGTGCCAAACACTACCCCATACAGCTTCAATTCATGGTTCTGCAGTCGCTCTCAAAGGTCAGTGGTAAAAAGATCAGATCATTTTCAGCCTACTGATCAATGCTACACAAGTGACCTGAGTCCTGTGAACCATGTGTTGGAGCTGACTTGTAACTTTGAATTTATTGGGAGTTTGCACTTTCCCTCATTAACCTTCTCCGCTAATTCACTTTTCCTTAGGGCCAGAGGGCTCTGCCCTGCCTTTGTCCTATACTGTCCATATCGTCTTTATCTGGACAACAAAGCATGTTCATGATGCTGATGTTTTCTTTTGACTAAACACACCAGACACAGATCTATCAGCCTTCAAGCGTATGAAGCATAGGGCTGTCTAAGAAGAACATCTCTTGCCTGAAGTCCTAGAGCTTTATGGTCTCATACGCTGAGCTTCAAACAACTTGCCCTTTGCTCTCTCCCCAAGTACTTGCATTTGCAAATTGATAACATGCTTCTTTTCTGTCCGCTCATTAGTGGGTAATGCTCTCCCCAGTGCCCCAGTATCAAAAGATTTTGCTGACTTGTCACTTATTTGAAGGTCCTGTAGGAAAATGACCACACTTGTTTTTAAACCTCATCCTGGATTTTCACAAGCCTCTTTCATTGTGAGTTTTTCCCCTCTCTCATTCTCTTTGTACCTATTTTATTTAGGAGAGGATTGCATCCTGTCAGTGTTTGCTGCTGCTGGAACGAACATTTTGGCTATGGGTGTCTCCTGTGTTTTTCCATCTCTTTGGCTCTTGTTTCAAATCACTGCTGCTTAAAACATTTACCCTTTCCTTTTCTTACATTTCCCAGTTTTTCTTCAAGTTGYAGTTCCTTGTGCACTGGCCCAGCAAATCTCTGTGCTGGATGAACCTAATAAAAAAGTTCCTTCAGAGGCTACTACCTTCAGGTTACTGCAGCTGCCCACTAACTGAAGCAATCAAAGATCACACCGTTTAGCTCAGAAAGGCTCTAAATCTGACCTACTCAGGTAATTTGCATGACATGGTCTATATGAGATCCTGCAGTAATCTTGTTGGTCAAGTGGCTGAATATAACGCTACCACCCTCCAGTCAACTCTGAGGCTTTGCGGGTTTTACTGTTGGAAGCCTTTGAAGGTGGCACAACCATACCAAGCTCCTGGTCTTTTCACAGTAGGGACAACTCAGCAGGCTCTTTGCTGGCTAAGTCATTGGGAAAAGTTCTCACAAGCCTCCAAAAGTTTACTTTAGAGCATCAGGACCAACTGGATCACAGTGGGATGAGAAATGGGAGGCTGCTTTAATTCTGAAATAATTGCATTATCTAACATTTAAAAAAAAAATGGGGACGTGGGTTTTAATGAAGAATTCAGGCTCCGAGCTGAAGGAAAGTGTTATGGTATTGCATTGTGCTGCTCTATCRCTCCCATGACAAATAGTGCGGATCTGTTAGTGACCTACATGGACTCATTTAGATGCAAACACAGCAATACTCCTGAAAAGCTGCCCTGCTTTGAGGAATAACAAGTTCCAAATATTGCTGAATGGAATTCAGTCTCAGAGCAGTAATTACTGATTGTAATTTTGGAGTAAATGCAGTAATTAATTATTGTCGTTTTCCATCAGTGCATTATATTGTGTGCCAATCTTAGAATAACTACAATAATTAGCAAATGGGATTTTGCATGCTCTGGTATCGAAACTGTGGTTTATAGAACAGACATGAGAATTTTACCATAATAAATTTATTAGTAATCTAAATGGGCAGACAGGTTAAAAATGATCAGCCAGAAAAGAAAAGGGTTTCCTTGTCAGTTTTGCAAATACCTTCAGTAGTTCTGTTTCAGCCTTCCCCAGTAACATTCACTTCCATTCTTTCATGTACGARCACAACAGTGCAAGGTTTTGGTTACAAACACAGTGAGGGACGTTTAATTTAATCACAGTTGTCAGTGGAAATTAAAAGCAAAAGTAATCCAAAGAAAAAAAAAAAAATATTGGCTGAGCTGATGTTTTTCCAGTACCTAAACAGACTTTCCCAAATGAAGTTGTGCTGATTTTGTTCTCACTTTATTCACTCATGTTAAAGCTTGTGCTGGAGTACTGTTTTGATGTAATTATACTAGTGCAAATTTCCATAATGTAAGCAAGTCCTAAATGATCTAAGTGATGACTAAAGGAGGGAAATGACAATAATCTGTGCAGGAGGAAGAGGAATTGGTTAGCATGATTGTAGGAGGCATAACTACAAGAAATGGGATTAGATCCTGATAAAGGATATTTAGTCTGAATCTCAAGATGAACAGCTTAATAGACAACAGTGAGATCAATGCAACTGCAGAATAGCCTCTCACTGGAGGTAATACAAGCCTATCTGAGAAGGATAAGCAACCCAAAATTCAGTAAAAAATACACTTTCATTAGACTTTGCATTGAAGCGATCTGAAATGACAACAGACAGCCAGAAATTTTCCATTCACATCTTTTTGTTTCTGGGCATTTGGAATTTTGCTTGTTTGTTTTATTTTTGGCTGATAATGTCTGCTTACTTTAAAATGAGGTGTTTTGTTTTTTTTCTCCTATCAGAGCACAGAAGGAGGAAAATGCAAAGTTTTCCAGTTCGGTAACCTATATATTCCAATTAAAAAAACCCCCAAAACCACATTTCCTCTGGGAAAAAATATCACCTATTCCAGCCAGCTTCAAAACCAAGCATCTCACACCTTCTACAATAAACCACACATCAGCACATGTTCAAGAAGCTATGAAGGAGAACCTGAACATCTTTTTTTTGTATTTGAACTTTGGCCTATGTTATTTCCCCTGGCATTTTGGAGAAGCAGGTTGCCTGGACAATGCATTCTTGTAGTGTTTTGCCACTACTCTTAGAAGCACAGCTGAAGAAGAAGAAATCTTACTGTTGACCAACTCTTCTGCTTCACTTTCACCTCACTCAGTTTGTCTCACTCACACTCAMTTTGTCTCACTCAGTTTCATGCGAGCCAGTGCTCCAGGTTAGTCCCACCCAAACATCTCTCCATCTTTAGCTTTAAATAAAACTTCAACAGCAGGGTATCTACCTGAGGTGGTAAATAACACTTTGCTAATGATCAGTCACCACAATGAAGCCACAGAAGAGGAATGGACAGGATTTTCACTGCTTTTCTGTGCAATGTCTTTTATTGATCTATCAGCTGGATGCTCCTGTGCTGCTCTGTTAAGTCCTTAATACTGGAAGAGCTGTGGATTATGGGGTTTTCTACGCAATATTGTCCTATCATGGCTACTACTGACTTAGCATGGATAGGGCACTGGGGAACTAGCTTCAAGACCCAGTGCGGAGGGCTGGAATCACACCGATCACTTCTGCTCCCATGGGGAGGATCAGAGGAGCTTGTCTTTCTGCCTGTCCTATCAGTCCTCCATGGTGCTGGCCATGCAGAGGGCTCACACGCACCCCCAGGCACTGCAGGTTGTACCTGCAACTTTGCCATASCACAGGGAACTTAAGGGCTCCTAGGAATGGCCACCCAAGGGAGCTATGGATTTCAGGGTGGGTTTTTTTCATTATTTTGTGCATTTGCTATCTGAAAGACACATGAAGTGCCTCCGAATCCTTGCTTCCTAGTCCTGAGGGGGGATTTGTAATAGAATATATTGATTTTGGCAGAGTTGCCTCAAATGATCCTCTTCTCTTACTTTTGCTTTCTCCCTGCCCCCGCCCTTTTTTTTTTTTTGCTACAACCACCTCTTTAATTTTAAAATAAAAAGAGAACAGAGGCAGCCATTCTGGAAACATTTTGCCATCTGAATTCTTCAGGGCTTTGCTTGCTGCAGCTTGTGGGCTTATCTGCCACATCACAGAGACCCTTTCAGTGTTTGACAGCAACTTTAGAACACTTGCAAGGAAAACAAAGGACTTCAAATCACTGTGGCCTAGACTGCTGGTGTCCCACAAGGGAGATTTATAAGTTAAAAAAAAAGCGCATCCAGAATTAAAATTGAGTGAAGATCCTTCTTTCTTGGTTAGGAATAAACACTCTGGTGGATTACATCAAACTGGGTGCTGCTTGTGTTTTTTGTTGGCAGCTTCTTATTTTTGGAAAGGAGTTCAATAAAACAAAGCTCTTCCTTAGAAAAATCCCAATTAAGAAGTTTCTTGAGCATCCTCTTGAAGCACATGAGTAATTGCCCTGATGTCAATACGGTTATGCACATGCTTCAAATTGGAATTAAGGACCCTGAAGAGCTGCGATCAAAGTAAAACTAGATAAAAAACACACAGGAGTTATTGTGTTTCTGCCAGTTAAGGGAGCTGCCTGCTCTCAAGCTTTGCAATAGCTGTCTGTGCTGTACCCATGGGCCTAGCTGGCTTCTGTCCTAGTGTTTTTAGGAAACTTCTTGTTGCAGTAATGACACTGTCTACTGAGTGGGCAAGTCAGAGATCTCCAGTGGTATTTTGGAGGCTGATGGGAAGTTGCACATCAAACCAGCCATGGGGGTACAATAACATCATGCTGAGCCAAGAACAACTGACCTATCTCTGACTAAGTCTTATTACTGAGGGCTTAGCTCTGTGCTGACTGCGATTGCACAGCCCTGGCTGGAAGGTGACTTGTGGCCATCATGACTAAAAGTCCTCTGTCTGCTTCAAGGGTGCTGGTATGGATGTTTCCGAGCACTGCAAAGCTGATGAGTTGAAGAAAGAGCTGGATCTAAGCCCTTCTGAGCTTCTGGGTATCCTTGCTGTCACCATGTGTCCTCTCAGTTGAACCTGGCATGGTAGTCCCTGTGCTAGATCAGATCCTTCCCTGGGATACGCTCCTTCAGTGTCCTCCTGGGGCCACATGCACTTGGCCAACCCCTTTTGTTAGGTGGGAAAAAACACACACAAAACTTTTTTCCTGGAGAAGTCTCTCCTGCTAAAAGACAGGTACATCTTCATCTCCTTCAATGGGCTCACCAAGGTGGGCGTCTACAAGAGAATAAGGACCTCTGAGCTGCATTTACTCCATTTTGATAGGGACTATCTATGCCTCTAATAAAGGCTCCTATAAGCAGAGGATGGATGTGATCTGGTGGTAACAACTGAACTGATTTTGCTGGATAGCAGAGCATTAAAACCAAAGTAAAAGCCAGGAAGGGTAGAGGACTTCCTATTTAGAGGCGACAATTCAAGACCATTCTCCTGCTTTGCAGAAGCAAAGGAAAGAAAAAAAATGCTCTAAGAGAGAGATATGGAATTTTATTGCCATTTTACCAGCTGATTTCTTTTTATATAATTTATTGGGGGAAAAACCCCCAAACAACAAATCTTAGTCCTAGTACTGAGTAATCTTTTTATAGGAAACAAGCTGAGACCTCAACATCAGCCTGATCGTGAAAAGGTAGAGGCAGAGCACTTCATAATGACCCATGATAATGAAAACACCATAGACTCATACCAGTGAATCTTTAACAACAACACAGGTGTCTACAGCCCTGCACTTTCTTACACGACCATAAGAAACAAGCATATCCTCAGTGATCACAGCTATGCTACAACATAAAGCTATTGCTTGGTGCCAAACTAGGGAGACACTTATGTTCCTCGATCCCTCTGCAGGTGTTACTGAAAATCTCCCCGACAGACAGTCCCTGCTTTAACAAAATTACATGCATGCATCTCCCGCGCTCCCCCAGCAAAACCTGCAGTAAAAAGCCAGTGTGATGAAGCAAAAAGCATTTGGATATGGAAACATATTTTGGTTTCAAGCTTCCAAGAGGCCTTGTCATAAGCAAGGAAAAGAAAAGAGGTATTTGAAGAGGGAAAATGCATTGACAGTTATCTTCATATAGTCACATATAAAGGAGAGGCTAAACTATGGAGGCTGTATCTTGCACATGCACCTAATATATTTATTGAAAGATTTCTTAATCCGCTTCCTGTTGTCTTCAGTGCAGCACCTCTTTCAAAGACATTTTGATCCCATTCCTTAATTCTCAGTGGAGAGGATACTGCTCTGAAGACCGGAACAATACATTTTTCAAAGATATTAGAGATACCAGTGAAAAATTAGAACACTTCATAGTTCTTTGGGAAGGTTGAAGATAGGGATTTCCTGCCTGTACCTTAGATGGGTCAAAAAAGGCCTGAAGCAAAATCACTGGATCTTAGACATTACAGCTATAATAGCCTAGAAAGGTCACCTAACCCATCTCTCTGTCACTAATTCGGGAGTGCAAACTGCTTGTTGCAGCTTAGGGCCACCCTGAATGCTCGGTTTATTGGGGAATCGCTGGTGTGGAACAGTTTTAACAGCAGGGAGACTTCCTGTCTCTGTAACAAACACGTACGGTTTTATATTTCTGTTTCTCAAAGAATTATCTAATGGAAAAGCCAGCCAGTGGTGGAAAATATTTCCATTCTTGGAAACATCTCCATTTTTGTTATTGGTGATAGGCTGGGATTCCAACGAAACAAGCTGCTGCTTCTGATATTTTGGACACTGTTACATGTATTAGAAGTTCCCTTGGAACATCAGGCTGGCTCCTTTCCAACAACACAAAGCACATGAGTCTAACAATRAGACCCTTGTTCAGATTTGTCTAGGTCCTCAATGAAGCAAAGCTTCCTTGGCTTTGGTTGGGTTTTATCTATACACAGAAGTTAACAGTAACTGAGCAAGAAGTGAGCATGGATCCTTCTATTAATTTCTTGGGCTTGGGAAGAAAGAAATTAGGGGTTATTTGGTTGTCAGGGAGACATATTTACATAAAGTTATTATGCTGGGATGAAATTCGATACAGACTATACCGCATGAAGAATGAAGAATGCTTTGAAACGTTTGCAACACAGAGCTATTGAGACAGACACTGTCCCAGTCCAGTCACCTGGGATTAAACTGCAGCCCAGTCCCATCTCTTAATTGCAGATTTTCTTCAGCCACCAGAAATGCTCTCTTTGGCTGAGCAAGGGGAATCAGGACAGCTGCTGGCTCTCCTCTAGTGACCAGGAAGACTTTCTAGAGATGCAGGATGCTCCTGGGGTGGGGAACTTGGCTCATCCCTCGTTAAGCATCCTTCCACCTCTTTTTCTAAAGAGACGCACACACAAACGGTTCCTGGTTTATGCGTGGGTGCGTATCTGTGCAGTGTGGCTCTAGCCAGAGGCCTAAGTGAAAAAGGCAGAAGCTAGAGAGTTGCAGAGCTGAATATTTTTGAGGGTCTACAACACAAAGAGAGGCTACAACCACAGCTGACATCCCTTTCCCCATGCAGTTACCTGTGCTAGTGCTTTGTATCCAGTGGTTCCCACAACTCTTCAGTAGGGACGATTAGCATCCTTTGGCCTCTTCAGCTGCACCTTCAGCCTCTTCATGCCAATCTGGAAGCCGTTCATTGCCTGGATAGCAGCTTGGGCACTGGCAGGATTGTCAAAACTCACAAAACCTGTCAAAACATGAGGCAAGGCAGGGGGCTTAATGAGCTGAAGGGGGCCAAGGCACGTACATGCAACGATCACTGAGAATGAACATGGGGAAGGGGGTGAGGGTGGTGGGAGGGAGGGAGTGAGCAGGTAGGAGGGTGGGCAGGTAGGCAGGAGAGTGAGGAGAGGATGGTTGCCAATGGGGGACGAAGGGTAGGAGGGGTTGTTACAGATCAGTGTCCCAGGACGCAGTGCCTGGTCTGAGTGCCAGTTTGGACACAAGACTATGTGAAGCACGGGAATCCAAATGCTGGTGCCACAGTACCAGCACACACAAGATTTGGGTCACCTTTGAGCTGGGTGTCAGCAGATGTGATGCATGGTCTCAAGGCACTCTGTCTTGCTCTTTTTCCCTCCATCATGACTGGGGTAAATCTCTAGACCCTCCTTCACTCACCAACATAACCTTTCTTTTGCCTTCCAATATTCACGATGAAGGGAACCTGATGTACCTGCTGCTACTTCCTTATTATGGCAATAAAAGTAAAATGTGAATTTAGTAAGTTCTCCATTATGGTATTCATTGACATGAATAGTTTGATTGTTGGCCACTTAAGCAATATGAGGAGCTTTATTAACTGGCGGTTACTGCAGACTTTATGTTGACTCTGCAGTTGAAAAAGATGAACACTAGTGCTTTCCTAACATGGTTTCCATAAGTAGTTTCATACCTTGCTAGCAAATCATCCAATCAGCCATGGAGCGCATCCAGCAGTAGAAACACCTATAGTGACTGAATATTGTATCTACAGGCCACCTAAAATGACATTCTTTGTCTCAATGGAAGACTTGCTCTCTGAGGATCAGAAGAGCCAAGATAGGTCAGAACCATGCAGGATGCAATTCATCTAATGCATTCAGCTTTGGGGAGTTTTGGTTTTTTTTTTGGTTTTTTTTTTTTAATTCTCTTTTTTATGTTAGCTCCAGGAAAAGGCCTCATTTGCCCAGACTGTATATGACTTTATCTGGAGTGACCATGGGTCTGAGAGATTAGTGAGGCAGGGGGCCATCACATTGTATAAGAATTGCCTCTGCTACCTTTGCCAGAAATGTCCCTGTGTGCCAACAACATTTCTGAGCACAAACCCTGGGTAAGACTAGCCTGGACCAGCCTGCACTGCAGACAAAGCCATCTGTTTTCCCACCCCTGCAAAGCTCTGGCAGCACAAATCAACCCTAGAATCCCAGTGCCTCTCAATAGACAGGCTGAAATGAAAAGACAGTTTGAGAGCCCCTCAAAAAGCTAGTGCTGAGCATTTGCTGCCAGGTATACACCTGCTCCTGACAACAGCACCAGGCATGCCTTACAGCCTTGGGCTGTACTGTGAATGCATTCAGCAGCACCTCCTCCCTGGTCTAGTTCCTCCTCGAAAACAAGTCTGACAGATGACACAGGGTGGCTTGCATTTGAAAAAGACACACATACACATGCACATATATGCAAGCACACCTTCTCACTCTTGCATTAAAGCTGTACTCCCTGCCTTTGGCTAATAACATAAGTTTATGAGAGGTCATAAAACCTATGGTCTTAGCCTCAAAGTGAGACAACAGGTTTACTGAGTATGGCAGATGTGGTTTTAAGAGGGAGGCCCATGGAATAAACAGGCATCCCTCTTCATCCTCCCCACTTGAAGCCAAGGCTCCAAGTAACTGGCTGTCCATGCAGTTTTCCTGCCAACCACCTAGATGAGGAGGTACCAACACTGCAGCTCTGAAGATGTGAGCAAAAGTGTTGCTCAAGCCTCACAGCAGTCATCAATCTCTAAACAGAAAACTGGAGAGTTATGGTGAGTAATGAGCTGGGGTATTATTCAATGGCAATGGATCTGCTTTTGCAATCACTTATTAGCCAGTAAGCACCTGGTAATGTTCCCAGTTTACATTTGACTAGTTGAATAATCTATCAGGCAACAAGGTCCTATGATTTGATCTCAGCAAAGGAACAAACTAAACACCTTCTGATTTCACCTGAGTTGATTCAGTCTTTAAATACTGCTGGAAGGTCCCTTGGAAATGCTTTTCTTGAGCTTCAACTTGAAATTTGCTGTCTAGCTACCTCACATCTTTGGATATAAGATGGAGTGAAAGCCAGTTCTTTTTAAAATCACCTCTGGATTGCTAATACTCCTGTCCAAGACCCATCAGCTACATCTATAACAGTAGACTAAAACTGTGCCAGGGAAGTTCAGAGAAACTGGAACCCAATCATCTGTACCACTGAATTTTTAGAAAGGTACTTGACATAGTTTTGGCTTGTGCGTAACTCCAAACAATTCCTGGACAAAGTCTGAGTATTAGCACAGAACAGAGGCTGTTTTCAGTAGTTAGCTTGGATGTGGCCATGATATTCTGGAAAGTAAGAGAATTTAATAATTTGGGTGTGGGCTATTCTGTGCCAGCTGGCCCCAGTGCTAGGGCAAAATGCCAGGTATGTTTACTTTACTAATATATACACAGCTACCAAATATCAAAGCTGAGTTGGCTGCAGCTGGATAATTGCTCATATCATGTCTTTAGAGAACCTAGCTTGCCTGTGAACTTTGATTTCTACCCTTGTAACTGATCCTGTTGCAAGGTACCTCTTACTGACTAAACATGCACATCTAGAGTGTGTCTACAGATACATCCATTTGTGAGCAAATCACCTTGGGATCCTGAAATAATCAGACCTATTGCAGGTCTAGCCAATATAGTCAGTGGAGTGTAGGACATGATTTTTCTCTTTTTTCAGGACACTCCTAGCTGTGCTCAGACGAAACAAGTCCCGCTGGCTGTGTAGCAGGGACCAGTGCTGACTGCAATGAAGGCAGGCACCTAGATCAAACCGAGGTACCTCTATTGTGGGATTTACCTGGTTCCGCAGTTGGGACTGACATCTCAAGATAAGATGTTGTTAAGTGRCTAGTGCATAGGTGAGTCACTCCCCAAAGTGATGTTAATTGCTGACTCAAAATCCTAATGCATGCAAACTCCACCAGAAATGCTGTCAAGTATGATGGAAGTCTACTATTTGTCTACTTTTTCCAAGAGTAGACCTTTAGTTGGGTGATAAACCCTAGTGCTGGGATGCTGATACAGTTGTACCTCTGCAAGAACCTTGCCTTTAGATAAGCTCACAAAGCTACACTAGTTTTTATCATCACTTTGCTTTTGAGATGGAATTCTAAGGCCATTTCCTCATTCTGTGCAAAGCTGTAAATAATACAGCATTTTAACAAATGGGACTAATAAGAGAGATCAGAAGTGCATTTGCTCACTATATTTCATTTAGACCAGATAATGAAGCTAGGAGTTGTACTCTGATGCTATTGGTATTAGTTGCCTACAGATTTGGACCAGATTTGGATTGTTTATTTTTTTCTCCTTAGTTGTCTTGATATCCACTGCTGTAATATAAAAATCTCCACTGGCTAGCTGCTGAGGGTGGAGGGGCTGGGGTGGGAGGGCTGGGGAGAGGGAGGGAGGAGGGCAAATGCCAATAATTGTGCATTTTCATTGTGAGCACATCCTAGGGACAGAGCAGCTAATTCTTCTAGCTTCATTTGACTGTTTTAGTTTCAGGGGGCTTGATAGGCTCAGAAGTTGTTGGTGCATTCGGCTCTCCCCCTTCCTGTTATTTATGTGGAGTTGTATTTCATATTGTTGAAGGTATTTGGATGGACTCCAAAAAGAAGAAAAGCTATGGCTTATCCTGAGAGTTGAGATGTCACAGTAATAAGGGATAGACAGACAGACAGACAAGCTGTGCTAACAATATCATATTCCTTTCTCTTTTCAGGTCAAATACCTACTGGTAGATTAGATGACTTTGTTGTTGTTGTTGTTACGTGCACTATTGGCAGGTAACCGTCTTTGTTTCTCCACGTCAACGTCAGCAACGTTAATAGTGCTATGCCAGATTTAAGCATGTATGGTTAGGAACAGAATGTATGTACTGGGAAAATAGCTTAAATACTTGCTTTCTGAATGGCTTTAATGTTTGAGCTGTGACTATAGGGCTTAAAGCATGATGATAGTACTACAGTTGCTCAAGAAGTTATCCGTGTTTTGAACACCACCCCTGCATCATCATCTACACTCTTGAAGGACAAAGGAGAAAGAGAGAGGTTAAAAAGCTTGAAGCTGTTTCTGTGCATCAGTTAATTAATAATCAGAGAAATATATGTTCTGGTCTGAAGATGGTTGGTAGGAGGACAGGATTTTGTGATAAATCTATTTTATGGGAGGGATGTTGGGTTTTTTCTTTTTTTTTCTTTTTTTTTTTTTTTTCCCCCAGGGATTATGTAAAAAGGCTGTTCTAATAAATGATTTATCAAAGCAGCAAAGAATGAAGAAATCTGCTAGGACTGCAGCTCAGGGCATCTAATCTTCCTGATTCTGCACAGCATCTTCCAGGAAGGTACTGATGTTGGAGTCCATGACTTCTCCTGGCCTGCTCTTTTCCTGCATGACTGTGTAAATGATTAGCGGGCAGAAACTGGGGTAGCATCTTGGAGGGTGCTTTGGTTTCTCCCTATTTCTTCCACAGGAAGTCTTGGTAGTGGGGCATGATGAGGGAGCTTCATGCCCTTCTCATGACGCCAGCATGATCACCAATGGCTTTATGTAACTGATATTACTCAAGGGCTGTTTTTCTATTTTAATCAGCTGAGATGATAAAGAAGGGATTTAGCAATCTATTTCAGAGTGCATTTGAAGACTGTTTTGCAACTGTAAACTTTTCATTCACAGTGAGTAGTGTCTCTGCATGGCCATAAATTAGTTTGTGCACCAAGTGCAGTCCTGAATGAGCACATCGTTAGGTTCCCATGGATCCCTAATTGGTCTTTCTGAGTTTTCTGTTTCTCTTTGCATGCTGCAAGGAGAATTAGCGGTTAATGTGCAAAACAGCCTTTTGATGATCTGCTACCAGGTTGGAATAACATGTTGCCTCTCTTCAGCAGAAGCTTTCCTCTGGATGGAGCCCAATGCTTGGTAACTACACTGAGCATCCCCTAAATCAGAAGTCAAGACCATGGTGAATGACAGGTCCAGATGCAAGCTTTTGACCCAGACTCCTCAACTGGGGGCAGATGGTCCTACAGCAGGTCCACTCATGTAACTAGGCTGGTCTCTGGCAATGGAAAGGAAAAGAGGAACCTCGAAGAAACAAATATTTAACTTGTCTTAAAACTAAGAAGAATTATTTTACCTCTGTTCCAGATGCTTGCTGCGCAAAACTACCATCTCAGAGATGCACTTTGCAAGAGATTGCAACAGAAACAAATAGACATTGGTGCTTATTAGCTTCTTTAGGCCAGAGATACATTTTTCTGGTTCTGGCTGTCAGTGTATTTGTCTGACTGCCATGAGGGATCTTTGGCACTTTTTGTTCCTCCAGTTATGAAAGTCACTAGCTAAGGAGAGGATCTCATTCTTTTGAACTTTTCCCTTTTGTCATTCAACCCATGTTCATCTCACTAGAGGGAAATGAGAATAACAGAAGAGCAAGGATCTGCCTCTCAGCCTGTGGAAGGCAAATTCCCATGCAGTGAAAGAGGAGAAACGCTGTGCACGTGGGCTGGGTACTAGCGCAGAAGTCCATGCCCCTTGCTTCCCTTGCATCCAAAGTGCTGCTACCCAGGACATAAGTGAGGGCCTTGGCCAGACTACTAAAATGGAGGAAGCTGCAGAAAGCACTGGCAATTGATTAGACTAGAGGCCCTGCTCCTTTCCTTCCCCCAAGCATTTGAGTTATTAATTAAGGAATTATTTATTAATATAATTGGTTATTAATGTAACTGTCCCCTTAGCACATGGTTTCCTTGCTTGTGTTACTAACCAGTGAAGGGTGAGATCTAGGAACATCAGGGAGGCATTTTCTGCTGGGAAGGCAATGATAAGATGTTGAAATCACAGGAGTCTTCTCTTCTGGGGGAAGGGTGCTGGGGAGGAGCTCCTGCCCTTCTCCCCCAATCTGCTCCTGACCACCTACCCCTCAGCACTTCCCTGCTACTTCAGTCCATTTCGTTTCTAAGATTGCTCAGTTTCTCTTTCTCCATGTTTATTAGTCTCATCTGAGAATGGAGGTTTTCTTTTAATTGCCTTGCAAGGTCTTTACCTTGCTATGTTCTTTACACGATGTACTAGCTGCTGTCTTGCAATTTTTTAGTGCTGTAAAGAATTTCAGGATACAATCTGTATGTAAGTAGCTCTATAATGTATATGTGCATTGGAATGTATTGTATTGTAAGGTGATTTATGGGTACTGGAATACTCAATAAAGGAGTACATCTGCAGATCAAGGGCATAGCACTTCAGCTGTTTTCCAGTGTCTAATAGGGTTGGATGACTTTTTGGAATATTTAACCTTCCACTGATGTTTAATCATGTCCAAGTGAGATCCGTCTATCCAGTTATCCATCCCATCCATCCATCCATCGATCCACCCATTTTTTTAATGTACGAACAGTCAGTAACTGGCGACTGTGCTAAACAACTACTATTAAATATTTCACATCTGTGGGATGAGATAATTGGAACCTTAGAATATTCGAAGAATTGGCTCAGAAATTTGCTGAACCATTAATGTTCATTTTAGAAATTTATGGAATATTAGAAAACCTTCAAAGTGTTCCAGAAAAAAAAATCTATTATTAATTTTTAAGCATGTAAACTAGATGACCTTGTAAACTTAGTTAATCTTTTATAAGCTTAAGTAAAATTATGAAAATTTTGATATGAGATGATAAGGCAAAGAAGTAAAAGGTGTACAATTAATACCAATCATCATGGTTTCATGGAAAATAGCATCTATCAAATGAATCTGATTGCATGAAATTGCAAGTTTCGTTAATAAAGTAAGTTTTCATAGGCTATACTTAAACTTTTCTAGAGTATTTGAGAGCGCCCTTCTTTACAGAAAATGAAAGCAGCCCATAACAAACTTCTTAAAAATTGGATAATAGATAGACCACCAAAAAATTGTAAATTGTGACTTACAATATTGAGGAGTTTCTACTAGGCTCCTTCAGGAGCGTGCTGAAAAGTCTGTGCTATTCAGTTGCTCTAACATTACCTGGAAGACATCTAAAGTAATTACTGGTAAAATTTGCCAATCATACAAAAATGGTGAAGTGGTAAATAATGACAGAAGTAAGTCATGTTGACCTGGGTCACTGTGTAGGCTGGACTCAGTTAAAGAGTGTTCATTTTAATCCAACCAAATGTAAAATTAAGCATCCACAGGAAAAAGCAAGTGGGTCACTCATAAAAAGGGGAAACCTTCACCAGAAAACAGTGCTTCTAAGAAGAACATGGGTGTCACGATAACAGCCAAATACATGAACTCTCAGGATTATGTTGAAATACTCAAAGTCCCAAGACTCAGTGTAGTCTTGGGATGAAGCCAGTCTCTGGGGAATATCCTCTAGAAGTAGCAAGGTGATGTTACCTCTAAGTATGGCTCAGGAAAGACCCTTACTGGAATTCTGCATTTAGTTCTGGTGATTTCTCTACAAAAAATAAGTTTTAAGAATTATTCAGGACTACAAGAATAATTCTAGATCTGAAAAAGTAATGAGAGTTGCCACAGTTTATCGAAGAGAAGGTTAAACAGTCTTCTGACCATAGTCTATAAATAATTTTTAACAGAATGTGGTTTTTTTAATATAAAAAAAAAAAAAAAAAAAACCCAACAAAAAACCTTGATGATTTCTTCTGGATGGAAGCAGACGTTTGACAAATTTAAAATGGAAATAAGACACCGAGTCTGCATTTTTTAAATAGTGAAGGTAATTAACTATTTTGGAACATCTTGTTTAGCAATAGGGGTGGAGCACCTATCACATGAAATCTTGATTAAGAGATTTTCTAAAAGGATGCTATGACTCAAGCAGAAGGTTTGAACCTGTCACAGGAGCTGAGGTATCTGGCATATGTTATTTCAGAGTTCAGTCCAAGGGATCAGAATGGTCTCTTCTGATACTACGTATCTGTCTGTCTATTGTTCATTTCACATTTCAGATATTTAAAAAATCAGTTCTTGCCTACTAATCTGGCATGGACTGTGGTAACAGTCATGATAGAGGTGACAATTGATGTAAATGCATTATAATAGATGGCCCCAAAGTGTGGGCTGTGGACCACTGAGACAGCTGACTGGTACTCGTTCTTCATCTTACTTCCAGCTGAGAGAAACTGAACAGATGGGAAGGGGAGATTAAATGAAGAGTGAAAGTAGATGGCATGATTAACTTTCTCTAAAGGTCAGAACACCCAGTGCAGAAGGTAGCTTGAAATACACAAGCATCTTCCTTATGTCGCCTTCCTGCCTTCCTGTGCATGAAACTACTTCTATACATTGAGGCAGTGTGAGCCGGAATGTGCAGAAAAGTGGTCCCTGTTACTGTGCATTGTCAGTTGGATGCTCTCCAGATACTGCCTCAAAGAAACAGTATCTTCTCTGAAGAAGGTTGAGGGCTGTAGATGCTGACCCTGAATATGGTGGTTCAAACCAAAGGACTTTGCTTCCTATGAGTCTTCTCTTTCACAATCTGTTTGGGTTTTTTTCATACAGAAATTACTGTCATGACTCACATTGAAAGCACAAGGTTAAGATTCAAGATTAGACTAGAATTTGGACAGTTTAAATTACTGCATGGTCAGATCTAGGGTTTTGATTCATACATACATCTGCAACCAGGGCACTTGATCAGGACCAACTTTTTCTAAAAAGAGAAAAAGAAGTAAAAATCTGATATAGAAAACCACAACAGATTTCTCATTCTAAGAATGGAGCTAACACTAAAAACTTCTCTTTTTCCTGTAAACAGAGCTTGTCTAAAGGATGAGCAACTATTTGTCTGATGCTGTGGACTGTGGTTCTAGCCATTCTGCTAAGAGTTGGAGTCATCCAATGAATGGATGGAAGAAGTGAAGGATTCAGGTTTCAGCCATTCTTTGGAGACCCCATGAATCAAATATTGGACCAGTACACATGCATCTCTGCTGTGAACAAGAAGCATTGTGGTTCTTCTAAAAGAAGCATAATGTTCCAACCCAGATGATGATGATGATCTTCCTCACAGGGAGCAAACTAGCCAGTGAGGAATCACCCATAGATGAATGAATGGTATTTGGTCTTTTTCTGAGTGATGATTAGAACTGAAGCAATTTCCTAACTGCTTTCAGAAATGGAAGGAACTCTTCTTGACTTGATTTCTGAGCCTTCCTTGTAAATGTTTGATGTCATGATGTGTCAATATAAGGTTTATGGAGAAAGTACATGGTTGGAAAAAGCACATGAACTTTTGAGGAGACAAGTTCTTCTGTCAGTGTAAAACCAGAAGCAAAGAATGAGCTTAGTGTAGGTTTTACGCAAGTTATGAGCGGGATCTAAGTAGGTGCTCAGTTAAGGATGCATTGAGCGTGTTGCTGAATCAAGATGAAGGTTATTTTTACATTTGTTTTACTGGAGTTGTACAACATAAACAAGATGAAAACAACTACTGAAGCTCCCACCAGCCATGCCACAATACATTTCTTATCTTAATCTTAATTTCTTTGCTCCCAGGTTCTCTCTTGGATCCCACTCAATTTGTGGGTTCTTGATGAAGAAGCCATGTATGAACACTATAAGAGACAAGTATCATAAAAGGTGACCTTCTTTTTGATAGTATTTCATAGCAGGGAAGTAAATTCCTTCCTGGGCTAATCAAGGAAAAAACAAAACAAAACAAAACAGGAAAAACAATCAGGAAGGTGCAGTGTGAATTGTGCTAGTGACTAGTGACTATTTTTTATCAGTTCTCTCATGTCCCAGGGACTCTCTGAAATAGATCCATTCTTGGTGTAGCAATGAACAGAATCTCCCCACCTTGCTCCTGCTGATCATTACTTAGATGGACAACTAACCATCTCGCCCCTTTATGTCGTTGCACACCTGATACCTCATTATGGGTGGGCTGGGGCAACCCAACAGATATAGAAAGCCTTGAAGCTTCTCTTGTGGGATAGTCTGGAAGTTTCTGTTCAGAAGCCGGAATACTTTACTTTACTTTCTGTGGAGGCCACTGTGTGAAAACCAGCTAACAAAACTAAAAGTGAAATCAACAGGAAAAAAACTCCTCATATGCAGTGAGTCATTGGGAAAGAAAAAGAAAAGAGAAAATCTCTTAGTATCTAGACCAGGAGGTTGTGAACTGGCACTGAACTATGCTGGGTACCAAAAGGAGAACGGAAAGAGTTACACAAGTACATTTTAAGCTGGAGGACAACATACTGTTCCAGATCCAACCAGCTGTTACATCTGTGGTCCTTTCAATGTCAATGTAAGAACTCTGTGTTTTCAACTACTCACAATGGACAGGGAGACAATCAGCTGGCTTCTTTTGTCATCAACATCAATGTGAATGAAACACCTTCATATTATAGTGTAGCTGCTGATAAATTCCTCTGGGTCTGCCAGCAGAGCATTCACCATTAATGGTCTTCAAAAGAGTATCCTGAATCCTGGAGATCTCTGTGAAGAGCCTTCTGCAGTCCCTCAGAATAGTTACATTCACTCTGTGAGATTTGAATCATATCATAGATTGCCTAAAGCCTGATCTAATTCTGGCTTCTGGTGCTCCTGCCCGATGACCCATCTGAACTCTTGATCCACCCTTGGGTGGGAGATGAGAGAATATGCTTGTGTTTTAACTGATGAAATAAGGAGAGTAGAAATATTGCTGGAAAACATATTTATGAAAATGCCTGTGATGATTAGAAAAACTGAAGACCTGAGAAAAGCAGGATGGTTATTGAAAATCTGGACAGGGTTCTTAGTTTGAAGGGGTGGGGTAAAAATCTGAGTCACCCCTAAAAATGTGGCTCTCGCAGACTCCTAAAATCAAGAAGCAAAAATTCTTCCCTCATAAGCATTTTTAAAAGCCCAATAACACAATAATCCTTCTGGAGCCTGTTCAGCCATGTCAGGAGATGCACAATGAGCAGGGTAAATACATTACAATTTCTGGAAACCCTTCTAAAGAAGGATTTTAAAGGGTAATTAGGGACCTATCTTTAGAACAATCATATAATTTCACCTTTAAATGGTCAGAACACAATCAGATTTGTAGGTCATGTTGCCAAAAAGGAAGAAAACCTGTTGCCTGTGAAGTAGCCAAAGATAGCAGCTGCTCTTAGATGTTAGATGCACCTCCTCCCTTTTATAACAATAAAAATGCCTGGCTAAATATCAAGGGAACTGAAGCTCAGCTGGTGAAATGGGCATAGTCCCACTGTCCCTAGGTTTTCCATGGGTTACATCACTGAGTATCTCATTAGAGATGTGCCCTGGCCTTCAAGGAAGGCCAACAGCATCCTGAGCTCTATTAACAAGAGCACAGCCAGTCAATTAGGAACATGATTACCCTTCTCCACTCAGCACTCATTAGATCACACCTGGACATCTATTTTTGGGCACCCCCTCCCCCCAACATAGGAAAGACAGTGACAAAGTGGAGTCAGTTCAGCATATGGCAATCAAGATGGACAAGGGCTGGAGCACTTGCCCTCTGAGAGCAAGAAGACATAGATAGTCTCATCACAGTGGTGCATGGTGGGAGAATGAGAGACAAGGGGTATAAATTGAAACAAGAGCGTTCCAGACTGGATATAAGGAAAAACTTTTTCACCTTGAAGGCCAGCAAACATTGGAGCAGGTTGCCCAAATTCAAACCACTTGTTCAGTGGTTTTCATTGTTTTTAATAATTTGCAGACATATTTGCTATTGCAGAAATGTATATATATAAAATACATATATAATGTACATACCTATACATATGTGGTATATTACAGATCAAGACTGGGGAGAGTGGAGATGAGGTTGAATTTGGCTGAGGATTTAAGATAGATGAAACCAGAAATAGTTAAGAAAGGTATACCTATTTTTATGGGGGTCTGCAAGTTGTTACCCTGATGACAACCTCTGAAGATGTCAATATATACTATTTGAAGATGTTCATCTCATCTGGGAATTTTTTTTAGTTTTGGTTTGCTTACTTGAAGAGTAAAGTGCACCAATACATTAAAACAATGATAAGGTTGCAAAATGAAGCGCTTGAGTTAGAAATGCAAGAAATGATGTTCCCTATAAAATTTTAATTCTGTATTGTTTTGTATATGCATTAAGGCATTGCTTCTAACCACACATTTCTGTATTTTTCTTTTTCATGGCATCCTTGTTTTAATTACTGTACAGAATGAATAACATAACATGGTGAGGAAAATGGCAATGTATCAGACTCATTATTGCAAGTGTTGGAATGTAGACAGTAAATAAGGCAGGGAAAGGATGGTTTTGTAGTTGTATAACCAAATGYTGCCTTGGAGAACTGGAATTGATCCCTATTTCTGCCATGACATCCCAGTTATGCTGGGTAAATCATATATCACAAAATTCCTTAATAAGATCTCCTAGGCTACTTTTTTACTAGTAAATAAAATAGGGCAGGCTCTGAGTGTAACTGGCACATCATGGCTTGTATCTACATGACTAAACTCTCTTACCCCTCAAAAAAGTGTGGTCTTGTCTATACTGCTGTCTAGGGACAGTCCCTGGCCCTTGTCGCCGCTGAGCCATGCCCAAGCAACTTCCAGCCTTGAGTTAATTGTCATGGCCCAGCTAAAGCCAATGGTATACAAACATTAAAAAGATATGGATAGTTGTGGCACAGTGTTTGAGCTGATATGCAAGGCTTCTTTAGTTTGCCAGTGTAGATGAAGCTTTACTACGTGTTCCTCTTGGTGCTCAGTGCATGACCTGAGATTTCACTGGCAGAAAGGCTGCTGCCTGTACCTGCATCTGAAGAGAACATAAACATAGCATGCCCTGCATTGTGCTAAATACTTTGAGAAAACAAGCAAACAGACCGATCAGGCTCATGGCATCTCAGATTAGGCATCCAAGATTAATAAATAGTTTTGAATATCTTTCTATGCCTCATCATCCCCTTGGTGAAATGAGGACACCATGAGCACTGTGAAAATGCTGTTACTTAGCTCTGTGAACCTCTCAAATGCTCTGCTGGGAAGGGCCTTAGGAAAACAGATGAGGAAATAATATTAAATTCATATTCATAGCAGGGTTTGAATATTGTGCGGGAAGGAAGGCCTGAGGCCAAGCACAGAGCTGTGAGGATCTATTGAACAGCTGCTCAGCAACTAGCTAGCTGACAGACTTCAAAATGCTGAAGAGCAGTCCTGAGCAGTGAATGAGACAGGATAGATGGATATAAAGAAGTTGAAGATAGATACATGGGGGGACGGATGGATGGTCGGATGGATTGATAGAGACTTATCCATTCTACAGCTCGAATTCACCTTGCATGAGAGAGATCTTGGGAAAAGAAAAAGACAGACAGATGTAATGGGTAGCCAAAATGCTGTGGTGGGTCTGCAATCTCACAAGAGTGGGATGTGGTAAGTCTGTGCTCTGCAGATCCATCACCTTGAGTTCAGAAATGGGTCTGCCTGTTGGAGGGGTCATTATTTCTGACTTTTGAACAGAAACTTCTGGACTGAATGAAAGTAGCACTTGAGACCCTCCTCTGGCATTTCTACACATTGGGGTGTTTACATTTGAAACTGTAATATCCTTGGAGCACACGTAGGACCAGTAATATACGATTCAAGTTCATCTACTCTATCTAATGTCAAAGGGTTTTTAGAGGAGGTGGCAGTAGATAGCATGCTGTGCAGGCACACGAGACCCAAGTCAGGTTCTTTTCCTGTGTCCCAATGCTGATGGATTGATTTGAAGCCCAGAGCACTAAGTTTTTAATCTCCTTAAAACTCTTCTTGTTATTTCTCTTTTCTTTCTTCTGGCATTAACTCTTAACATCAGTCATTTCTATTAGTCACATAAATGGCCGTTCCCCCTTTGAAGGTCATTAAATGAGTAGCCACAAAGACCCTGCAGTAATGAATTCTTCCATCTAATTACACTATGAGTAAAAACATTTAAAATGATTGTGTAAGTGTGCATGTGAGTAGGTATGTACAAACATATCCATAACTTTTAAACATATTCTGGATGTACTATGTCTATCACTTGTGTGGAGAGATGGGTAGAATGGTGATAGACACATGGACAGACAGATAAATAGAAGATAGATTCTGCTAACATATTCTTGTCTAATAAATTGTTAAGCTACAAAAGAAAGCAGAAGTCCCTGTGTACAATGTATAGATTTTCTTTAATGTGAGTTATTGGGAAAAGACAGAGCTGTCCCTTTAACTGGAGAGCTGCAAACAGCTGTTCCTTATGCATACATGCTTGCTTGGTCTGAAAGTTTTGGTAAGTCAGTGCATAACTGACAGTTAGATTTATCTCCCCAATAAGCAATCAACATTATAATAAAGGAAAAATGCTTTCAGTGCACCTTTGAGAGTGCATCAGAAATTAATCTAAACATCAAATTAATTATAGTTTGTAAATGAATAGTGGCTCACAGCCCTAATACTTCTCCCACTCCTCCTCCTCCCCCTAAAGCCTCCCCCAACCAACTGCAATGGCTGGAGGTGCTGTGCAGTGAGTTTGATGAACAGCTCCTTCTCTTTCTTACTCACACAACTCTTTCCTTATCAGCTGGAGAAGAGTCCCATCCTTACTCTGCGGACCTGAAGTCTCAGAGCCTGGCTTCTCTGGAGTCTAACAGAGAGTAGCTAGCAAATAATAAACTTTTGTGCCTCCTTCCCCTTTCCTCTGGGAGCGCTAAGCACCCCTCTAATGGTGTCCTCCTCCCCTTGGCTTACTTTTCAACTAAGCTGGACACCTCATGAATCTCTCCTTGGCTGTCTGTCTGTGCCAGGTCCTTCAGGGTGGAGAGGACCACAACAGACTAGTGCTGATCTGAACCGAAACATCCCAGGGGTCAGGCATGCTTGACGCATCTGGAAAATCGTCCCCATATTGTCTCAACTCAGGCACTCAAAATTAGCGGCTTCTTCCATTGCACGCTGAGCTCTGGTCTGTAGCCCGTAGCTATATGGGAATGACAATCTGATATTGTCCAGGGACCTGAAACAAAATGTATTGCCACTAGATCATGTGAAGTAAAGGACACAGCCTAATTCCATGGGCTACAGGGAGAAAGGCTTGGGTAGAGATTTTTCTTAGGAAATTTGAAATCAGGTTAAAAGTAAAAARAAAAAAAAAAAAATCAAATTTAATCATAGTACTGGTAACAGCAGCAAGCAGAACTCCAGCTCTCTCCCAAATGCCTTCTAATAATTCCTCTATCTGGTGAGAATCTTCCTATTTACCAAAGGAAGAATCAGAAAAGAAATCCCAAAAAACTTTGAGCTGATAAATAACTCTCCTCATCCATGGATCCTAAAGCCCTCTGCCAATAAGTCAGTGTCCTGCTACAAGAGGGGGAACCCAAGGCACACAGCCAGGTTGACTCATGATCACCCAGATGGGGCAAGAACACAGGACTGGAATTTCTTACCCTTACACCACCTTACTCCTGGACCTGCTCATTTCCCTGGATGAACTTAAGGAAGGCTGGGTTTTTTTCATTAAATGAGAAACTGACAGATTTGGCAGGGCGTGTTGGAGGCACATGGTGAGCAGGTGCTGAGCAATATTTTTCTGATGTACCTCAGGGTCTGTTGTTCCACTCCTATGTCTTATGGAGTGCTGCCAATGCACTTTAGACCTGATCTGCAATGCCCCTGGTCCCAGGGCCCTGCATAGCTTTGCCTATGTCCTAGTCTCCTGATGTTTCTTTCTTTCTGTTTCAGCTTCCAGGTTGAAACTCTGTAGACTGTCACGACCTACCTGCTGCCTTGCATCTCCCACTCCACCTTTCTGCCACCACACTGCAGTCTTGAACTGCCACAGTGTGTTTTTAATAACATGATACAAGCTCTACCCAACCCTCAGCCCTTCTCCTGAGCTTCACCCCCTCCTGTGTCCAGTCCTCATTCCTCACTGCTTTTCTCACCTTTAATGTCTCTCCTTTGGCTCCTCTGTTTCTTTTCATAAGCTAGGAGCCAGAAGAAGTTTAGTAGGGAATAGAAATATTAACAGTGAAGGTGACTAACTACTATGACCCTCATCAAGTGGTGTTATCTTCTCTCTTTTGGCAACTTCAGAGAAGACTGGATGTTTTTCCAAATAGGGTGGCCCACTAGCAACTTTTGAGTGGACTCCCTGCAGGAATCTGGAATGAAACTCGATGACCGTGTTGTACCAGGAGTCAAAGAAGATGATTCCTTTAGGCCATATAAATCTATGGTCCTAAGAAGCCCTCACTGTTTGTAGTCAAAGCTAGAATGTTCCTTGTTACATTTAATGCAGGACATTTCAAAAAGTGGTGGGACATCCCTACTGCCAGTGTGAAAGTCCATCTGAATGCATAGAAAAGGAGAAAAACATCCAGCAGTTGTGGTTGCTCACACCTGGGGTGTTAGACCATGTCAAGCTGAGTGGAGGGAAACCATGGTGTCTCTGTGGCCACAGGAGAGGTTTTCACAGCATCCTGGAGTCATTGTCCCGTGGGAGGAAACTGAAGCTGCCACACCAACGGGTATGGGGAACAGGCATGCGCCAAAGAGACACATGTTGGGGACAAAGGGAAGGCATGGAGCAGAACTGGCCTGACAGTGTCCACTGCTCGATGGCGTGCAAAGAGCCGGCAGATCCAGGTGCTCACTGCTCTCAGAAAGAGGTGACTGGAGGAATGAATTTCCAAGTGCACCAGTAAAGCAATTCTTCCAGCTTTAATTTATCTACATCTTATTTGACACCTTGGGGTAATCATTTGGCCTCTGCTGCTCCATCCATGTCCTCATTTTTCTAATTTCTGTCATGTCTTCCTAATTAATATTGCCCAAACCTATCCTTTTSTCTCTCTTCTCTGTTAAAACATTTTCCTAGAACATGTCTGTCTCTGTATTTCACTAGTTTAAAATCTTCAAATGCCTTCTTAAAATGTGTCTTGTGTGACAACAGTGAGTGCTTCTAAAATTTGGACTGTATTGTAGCATTACCCTGCGACAGMGGTAGAGTTAACCATGTGTGGGCAGCATGAAGAACAGCTCTTCTCATGTTGACTACTTGCCTTAGCAGCCTTAATAGTGTCATTTTACTGGAGTTTTCTTTTTGCCTTGTACACAAACTGGTCACATTTAAATTATCTGCATAACTGAGAGGGGAATTATCACCAGAACCATTACAACCAGTACACAGATATATCGCATGTCCTCTGACATTTAGGATACCTACACACAGAAGAACTTACACACATGCAGTGGGAAGGTGAGAGACCCAGTGCAGTCTCTGCCTTGCACAGAGACAAGATATAGCTCCAGGGTCCTGCAGAAGTTGATGTTCAGGCTGTGACACACTGTGCCTGTGTACAAGACATCCCACATCAGCCTGCTGTGAGAATGGGAGTCACCGTCTTCAAGTAGCATCTGATTAAGTGGAACTTTTCCCCGAGTGAGACAAYGATTCCTGCTGTGGCCCTGCCATTTCACTGGGAATGGTCAGCATGGCCCAGTGTGGAGAAACATGCTGGCTTTAAAAGAAGTGCATGGGAAGAGGCTACAGGTATCAGCTGGGCATTGAGTGCAGGACTAGCAAGAGAGGAGAGAGGACAGAACGGTGAAGACCTGTGAAGGTGAAATCAATAAGTTTGAATACAAGAGGGTGGACAAGGCAGCGCCTGAGGAGAAACCCAAGGAGATCCTAATATAGTCGGTGTGATGGAGGCTCAGGCCATGGGGATAGGCAGGATGTTGGGGAGTGGGAGGGAGAAGCGTGGTCTGCACTTGGACATATTACAGCTGTATAATGATAGGGGGAAAAATAAAAGCCAGAGTTTTGAAAAAATGTAAGAGAAAAGAAAGGATTTGAGTCTAGCCTGGATATGTGCAGCAGAAGGAAAGTCTAAGGCGAAGAAGCCTCCCAATTTAAATGACTTTTAAAAGGGAGAAGTCAGGGTTGTTTCTCAGGCAGTCTTACACATTACAGCAAGCAGTCCTGCTACGGAAAACAATAGACATATTTTGAGCACTTTAACATTTTATACATGAGACTGGTGTTTGCTGTACCATGCATTCCTCGCTGCTCCTTGTCAGCCAGCAGGCAGCGGCCTCTGAATTCGGAAAGTTGAAGGCTTCATGACCACAGTGTGGTTTCTTCGGCACGTGCAAGTGCTAAAGATTCTCTGCAGGGTCGTGGACTCCAGAAACCAGGAGCAAGGCTTGTGGCTCATCTCACCTTCTTCCTAACACTCCTGTGGCTGCCCCTACACTATCCTGCCAGTAGTGGCCAAAGGAGATAACTTTCTCCTGGAAATGCAGGGGAGAATTTAGAGCCAAACAGAAAGGAATAAAAGTCCTATTTTGAGATGCTGCTCTACTGACTCACTCATTTTGGGCCAGCTGCTTACAGGTAGTTCAACAGTGATAGAAGAGCAGCAAATGAAGTATTTTCTGTTCCCGTGGAAAAAAACATGGTGACATTTTTCTCCATAGAATTTTTTAAGTTTGTCTAAAGCAGGACTTCTTGACAATTTCTCAACAACCTGGGGCTAGACTCTGTTACAGCAATTTACTTGGGATCTGCATAGCAGATACATTTTAAAAGGTCATATAATGGTGGAATAACTTTCTGGGGCCAGACAGAATTGTCCCCCCAGGCTACCAGTTGGAGAGCTCTAGCTGGGTTAAAAAAAAGCGAAACAGAATGCAAATGCTATGTTTTTACATGTTGAGTTTTGGGAAATATTTAAGCAGAAAAGGAAAGAGTTTTCTTACTTTCAAAGTTAACAAAATTACTTTTTTTCCTTTAGGAAAAAGTAATTTTGGTTTGGTTTTTTTTTAAATTGACTTTCTGAACAAAAAATGATAATCAGCGCCAGCTTCAGTGGACTTAGCAAAACAAATGAAAGGCCTGATTTTCTGTAATACCCTCCACATTTTTACATTGCTCTAAAGTTGAAGGTCAGCAGGGTGGGAGGTTTTGAAGAGCAGTGTGACATGCTTGTGATAATTAGCTACCTGTACTTCTGCTATTTCTATCCTTCTGGAGGTGGTGCACATGGCAGCATAGTCAACAGGTTTGTCTGAGACCAACAGTCACAGCAGGCACTCAGCTCTATGGGAAAGTAAGTTAAAGCCAGAGAAAACTGGGGCTTGACACCYGGGACCCAAAACTGACTGGACTTGGATATTTCTGTCTCATAAGCTAATATAAGGTGACTAAGATCCACTAGCAATCTCTAATTCCTGCTTTTCCTTGCGTTTGAGTCTACACATCCAAAGGGCACCATCCTGCTTTCAGGCTGGAATATCCCACCATCAGTTTTGGAGGTTACTTTGTCAAACAAGCTGAYGTTTAGGTTCTCCCGGTAAGACTCAATGTTAAGAAAAATTTCTGCTAAGATCCCTCAATTCCTGCTCAGCTATCAGCCATGACCTCACAGTACCTTGGAAGCAGCAATAAAGCCAGCCCCACTACCCTGCCCCACAAGCTAGGTATGTGTTGCTGTGCTCCTTAAGCCTTGTAGCCAGAAAGCCTTTGAGCTAAGAGGATAGAAAGTGAATACCTGTCCAGAAGATACTCTCCCTTACTGGACTTGGCTTTCCCCTCATTTTTCCATTTACCTTTGTTCTTCCCACTTGTCAATATGTGGAGAACCAGGCTCAGTACTCCCCTAAGTATTTATGATAGAAATGGCAATTTCATTGCCAAAGGTCCATTTCTAACCTGTGGGTATCCAAGGAGCATTAGTTTTCAATGTCACCTAGAGCTGTGCTGGTCTGCTCATCTTGTTATGAGGTTTTATATGGTTAAAGCTCTAAAAAGCAGGTGGGCTCTGGAGGCAATGGGGCTAATTCATAATTTCTCATTTGAATTTCCCAACTGCCCCTTCACACCAAACCCTTTGTCCTTTATTCCTCTAGAGTTTGAGAGTGCAGCAACCCAATGACTACTGGAGAAGGAGAATGCTGTGTCCCCTCACATCAGGRGGCAGGGCACCTTCAATCAAGGGGGAAAATAGCCTGTTCAGGCCCTCTGTGAATGGGCAGGAGGAACTGTCCATAGCAAAGGGGCACGGAACTCTTGGAAGTACTGTCTGACATGCACCATAGCTAGCAAGGGATGAGGTAAGAGTTTTGGGAGCTGGGCTGTCCAGGAGGGGAAAGGGGAAGGCAGCATGGAAGGGAAGCATAGTGTGGAGACTGAGAGTGGCTTTAAAATCAAATGAAACTCCAGTAAGTCTTAACTCTGGAAGTTTGCCTGAGAGACAGAGTCTAGATCAGCTGCAAGTAATGGAAAAGAAAAGCAATAGTTTGTCCTGTTGCACTTCTCAGGGAAGATCTGCAAAGAGCACAGGATGGCGGAGAACCAGAAGTTGCACATCCCAGTGGTGGGCACATGGATGGGGGAGATCCCCTGTCCACCAGGTGGGATGGGATCAAATGCGGCGGGGTCCCCAAGCTGCCACACYGCCAGAAGGGACCCTTCACAGCAGCACCTTTGCAAACAGCGGGATCCCACTGAGACACCATGCACACATCACCACATGGCTGTTGGCTGGCTGAGCCCTCCCATTGTAGRTGCAGCTCAGGGTGTCCCTAGCTGGTGGCTCACAGGCAGCTGAGGCTGTGCTCTTTCCATGCTCCAGCTGATGGGGTTGAGTCAGCAGCGAGGCCAGAGCTGTGTGAGCACAGTGCAGCTTTCAAATCCAGCCTCTTAGCATGGCCTGTCAGCTGAGGTCTGAGGGTTAGCTCGGTCTATCCGTATCTGCTTTGGTGCTGGCTCGGGTCCAGCGGTCTCAGAGCATGGCTGCCTGTGGTCCACCGGGCAGCCATCCCCCGAGAAGACCAGGCTTTCAGCTGATGTTCAGCCCTTGTGCCCTTGCAATCTAACGCATCACAGCTGCTGGAAAGCTGCCCCCACAGCTCTGTCTGCCCTTCAACCCAATGACCTGTTTTTCCTTTTCCTTAGTTACAGAAATTCCCCTTCTGCCACCTGCTCCTGCTGCTGACCCAGTCAGCATTTCACCTACCCCCCTCAACCCCCTCCATTTTGCTCCAGGTGCTTTAGTCTTTTCTGTACCCTCCCCACCTCCCCTTCCAAGGGGGGATATTTTCCACCCCACCACCAGCAGCCGCAGCACCCTGCTGCTGGTGAGATGCCAAACCTTCACCTCTAAGCAGCGCACACGACTCTGAGCATGAGACAATTAGGAGAGAAAGAGGGAAGGGGGAAAGTATCGACAGGAGTAAATTGAGAGAAATCATAAAGCTTAAGCAGAAAGAAAGCAGTTTGAAAGGTAAAGTATTCAGAGAAAGCCCTTTCCTGGATGAATCTAATTGTTTTGTTATCTTTACCCACCAAAGCATTTACTTTGGTTTGTCGCCCGATCCACAAACACTTTCGAGGAGATGACATTACCGAAAGGCAGGAACATCTGCATCAGCTCAGCATCCCCAAACTCCTGGGGCAGATGGTAGATAAACAGGTTACAGCCCTCTGGTCCTATCAAGAGAAAAAGAAGACCCATAAATGGAGAGAAATAGGATATGAGAAAGCACATGGTGGAGATTTACTTTCGCATCCCCTCTCTCTGACTGGTGAGGGGTCACCTCTAGGAAGCAGTCTGTAGACTCTCAGACAAAGCAGAAGACCAGGAACTCTGAAAGTCACCTAAAGGCTATGCTAGCTTCATTAACCTTCCCAGGACAGACACCAGGATAAAATCTAGAGACAGAGGAATGCAGCAGCACATGTGGCCATGGAAAGACAGAATGGAGGAATAAGAACAAAAAGAATGAAAGAATGGGGTTCATAGTTTTTCTTTGCTCCTCATAATCTCATTTAATCTGTAGAGTTTTGGGTGACCCACACTAACCCTTGCCTCTTCTCAGTGTCTGCATGTGGAAGTTTCATTATCCTTCTTGTATCTGTGTGAGGACTGTGACAACAAGTAGAAAGATACGCACAAACCCACAGGCTTATTTTGTTTTGTAGAATTTTACATTCAACGCCCCAGCTTGACTCAGCCTGAAGACTCCCCCAAATCTGGACAGTTTGGCCATGTCCCCCATTCTAGAGGGTTCTGCAAGAGAGATTACAGGTGGATTTAAATCCAAATTAATAGACAAGAGGAATTGCCTTTTTTGCCTCAGTGCTGTAACATATACTCTTACACACTTACAGAGGGTGCTTGGAAAAATATCCAGAGAGGAGTCTTCAGTTGGAATAAGCAGTTTTGTTAAAGTAGAGACCCTCAGAAAATGTTCTGTTGAAATTGTATTTTCGGGCAGAAGAGGGAGAATCTGCCTCTGGTCAAATAGCCTAGAATGAAACTTTTCAATGTGACTTCTATTTTTAAGCATGCTGTACTTGAGCATAAATCAAAAGGGAAAAGGTGTGTCCAAGTGGTTTTGTTGAAAAAAATAAACATTTAAACCCCTTGCAGTGTTCACTAGCAGAAAAACGTATAGTTTGAGGAGGCAGGGATTGTTTTTTTCATCGTCTTATTTCCAAAGGTACTTCCAGCTGCTGCCCAGCTCTGCACTGACCTCGACAGGTAACTCCAGCTCTGCTTTGCTCAGGGGGGTCGAGATGAAGGGGTTACAGTGCATGCTCCTTGCTGTGAGGGTAAGAGGACAGAGGGAAGGATGGTTTCCTCCTTCCCCCCCAGCCTGTGTGCCTACAACCCTGTGACCTGATTCAGCCAACTTTCCCCCATTTATGTCCGGGGCACAGTGTGGGGAAGGAAAGGGTTTTTTAATACTCTCGTTTTCTTCATCAGGGCATAATTACGGTGTCATAACACAGCAAATTACAACTTTGCCTTTCCTGTTAGGGAGAGGAGTTTGCCTAGATGCTCCCACCTTTTATTAGCCATTACTCATCCCCCCGGCTGGCAGGAGAAGTACGGCGAAGTCAAGATTCTGACAGATGCCCATTTAAAGCTCATTAAAATTCCTGGGCCTCAGCGTGATTGAAGTCACAGGCTCTCCACATTTCCTTTTGGATTAATGGAAAATGAAGCCCTAATGAATATTTGCTAAGCACAATTTTCCCCACTAATTTGCTAAAAGGACTGTCACGAAGGAACAGCTGATCCTTTGCAACTTGTGCATTTCCTAGAGGTCATGAAGATGGTAACAGGGTTTCTTCCAAATGGGAGGGATAGTGGTATGGTGGGATAATTAACTAATTAGGCACCCGGTCATCTGCTTAGCTAAATTACTTTTGAACCTCAGTGGCCCACAATCAGGCTCCCCTGTTTCATGCCAAGCTTTTCCATCTTCCCCCCACCTCCCGTCTGCCTCTTCCTTAGTCTCCTCACTGAGCAACTATCCCTTCTGCAGTCCTTGCTGCAGTTCATTTCCACACAATGTGGAGTTATTGGCACGATAAACTAGATATGAAAAAGTCTGAAAGTGTTAAACAAACACCGACCCCCTTAGCTGTCTGTTAGAATTGAGAAAATTCTGCCCAGGAGAAGACCACAGTCCAGAATAGCAGGGAAAAATTCATTCCTTCATCTGAACATGCCCCAAAGCACTTCTGTTGTGGGATTTGAGATCCACATTATAATAGAATGGGTAAAATCTTGGCTTTGTTGCAGTTAGTGGCAAAATTCCCACTGACATCACCAGAGCCAACAGTTTGCTCTGTAGAACTGGCAAATTCTTTCAAAAATGCCAGCTGCATTTCCTGGGGTCTTGGATGTGTTGTGCGTGAGTAGGGATTCTGCTTGCGTGTGCTGAGAAACACCTACTAAGGCATAAGGCAGACCAGGAGGCACGCAACTTCGTCTACACGAGGTTTAGAGGTTGGGCTCAAGGAGAGAACAACCCTTAGTTCACCTTGAAATCAGCTTTGCCTTACACTGCTCAGAGACCAAGAGGAAGAGACCAGGGAGGATGTGAAAAAGCAGAGACCATCCTCAAAGCCCAGTTCAGCTCTGAAATGTGGCTGGGAAACCCATGTTGCGGCTTCCCATATCAACTCAGACATTCAAGGCCAAACTCACTCTGTTCCCAACTACAGAGGGTTTTTGCTAATTTCCAATGCTGAAAACTCCACCTGCTACTGAGAAACAACCTGGGGTAGTTTGATTTGTTTTACCATCCTCACATATGAAAATTCTGCCATTAGAATTTAACAAGCAATTTCTTGTTAAATCCACCCATCCGTAAGTTACCTAWCACTGTTAGACTCCTTGGTAAAGAATTCACAAAACAAGCTCTCTGTCTCAGCCCTTCTACCTTGTCGTGGTGTTTCTTGCCTTAGTCAAGAATCTGGGCACTCCATGGAAGACTATGTGTTCATGTGTATGGCCGCCTCTTCGTATATATGTGTATATTTTTAAGAAACTAAAGGCATGAGTTGTTCAGATCAGAATGCTATGAAGAGCTAAGTTAGTTCTCAGTGCACACACGCAATGAGTTTTAAAGGACTCGGTCAGGATCGCCAGAGCAAGAGGAAGATCACAGCTGGTATGGCAAAACCTTAGTGAAGACTCCAACTATCTTGTTGGAGAGAAAGGTCTTGTTTTGGACAGAGTTAATGGAATATCGGAGATCAGTATACTTCGCAGTTCAGGGCTGAATACAGTACTAAAATTATTTACTACACACTTTACTTTGGTTTTCAAAAGGGCTGTAAGTCCGCTTGAAATCTAACCCTCATGACACATTATGAGAAGAGAATCAACGTTCATTTCTACCCTGACGTCTACCGTGGCTTTTGGTTTTATGGCTTTAAGTTATAGATATTTCTGTTCATTAGTACACAAGAAGCACAGATAGCCTTGATTCGGACAAAAAGGAAAGAAAAGTTTTAAGGAACGCACAGTTTATGAATAGTTTGTAAATTACAGGCAAACCACACTGGAAAATGGAAAAAACTATGATTGAGGGCACAGGAGCACGTGCTAGAGAGCTCTGTGTTGGGTCCATGTTGATTTGGCTTGGTTGGACCTGAGTTGCTAAGCCATTGCCCTGCCCATGCTCCTCACCCTCCAGCTCATTGTTGGTTCAATGGTTCTGGACAGCAGCAGACCCAACCTATCCCCGGGTGTCCAGTATCAACATGAGTAAACTCCACATACCTGAGCTGACATCAGCTATCTATCATTGCATCCCCAACACCGTGAGTCAGTGTCATAAGGAAAGGCTATGACTAGACTGCTCTTCCAACAGTAATTAAAAATAGGCTCTCCCGTAAGGTTGTATGAAGTTAGCCGGCAGCCCTTTGGTCAGGTGCACACCTCACCTTTACAGCAAATACTCAGAGGCTGGAATTTCATTGCCTCTTCTGCATCTGCTTGATATTCAGTCACCAGCATGTCTGAGCACAGGGCAGATGAGAGTCACAAGCCTGCACCACTTTATTTTAATATCTAAATGTACTTCTGAGTTTCAGAAACTACGTCAAGATGAGTAATACCGTACAGATTTAAAATTACCCCCAGGTTTTGCCTGGTTGACATGGCCTGAATCAAGACTTCATCTCTAGCTTTTGGATCTGTTCCACCCTATGCACCCTGTCAGCTGCTGGCAGCCTCATCGCTCTTGTGGAAGTAATGACTAATCTCTACAGGAACGTTGCAGCAGCCAGGCTGCTCTGGGCTTGTTATCCAACCAGGATCCGGGAGCGGAGAGTTAGCATTGTTATTAACAATATGATCATCGATGTTATTGTTGTGGTAGGGCTGGTTCATTAACAAATCAATGTTTGTGCACATCCTTGCAAACATAAAGTACTCTTCTCAGCACTAAGCATTATTATTATTAGAGTTCCCTCTTGCTGCGTTTTCCTGTTAAAGGTTAGAGATGCTTAAAGGTCTTGACCCTCTGCTAAAAAGGAGTGTCGTGCCTTAGAGTTTCTCCCTCTAGCAAGCAGCAGAGAAAGCCACAGCATCTAAACACTGCAGGAAAACGGAGGACACTGGGAACGGCAACCTGCATCGGACTGGTGGTTCATCGCATATATCTGGCCCCCAACCATCCTCAATACCAGCTGCTTACAGGAAGGAGTGAGAAGTTATGAGATAACTTGTCCACTGGGTGACACTCACCCTCAACCCACAGAGACACACCATGCCTTGCAAAAACAGGGGTCTTTGGGCAGTGGGTCTTCAAAGTGTGCACAACAGCTATCCCTTGCTTCTGATGGTTCCTGGCACAATGCTGTGCTGAGCAATGATCTGCTCGCCATTTTGTCCTGTGCTTAATCTAGCCCCAGTAAGTAATAAAAAGCAAAGTCCTTCAGCATGGGGGAAACATCTCTGTAATGATACGTTAGGTCTGTGCATCTGTTCTCACAGCAGGGACGTGTACTAGAGCTAATCAGGAGCTGGAAGTTGTGTTCCCCAGGAAATTCTGACATCAGAAAAAAATTAATTCAAAATTAGATCGAAATGCCGACATTTCTAATTTTCTTGCAAAACGAGATTTCTCCCCTAAAGTAGTTCTAGGCCATCAGAATGTTTTAGTTTGATAGTGTAATCTTGATTAATTTCATTCTGACTGTTACACTATATTAAAATATTAAATGTCATTATATATATATAATAACACGTATAAAATAGAATATATCTGAATTAGTGATCTAATAGAGGATAAAAGTTCAAATGTAATTACTTAAAATGAGGGTCTCTACACTAAGCTGAGGCACCTGACTTAAATGCCTCACTTAGGCAAGCAGTCTCCTCTTCTAGTCAAAAGGGAGCAGTGGACTCCCTGGAGAACAGTTGGGACTACCTGAGTGGGTTACCTGTGAGGATCCCACTGCTCCCCACTGACTGTAAAGAGAACATCACATGGTATTGTTGCCTCCCAAAACATTTACATGCAATAGTGAGAGATTCACCTCTCCTTACTTTTCATGTCTCCAGTACAGCCATCCTGTCCTGCAGACTATATAACCCAGGCTCCTCTCATAGTCAATGTAAAGAAATAGGTACTTTTACCATATGATTAATCTCATCCTGATATAGAGATTGTGCTCTAAAAGGGCTGATTTCTGTTTCCAGATTATCAATGGAGTCTGAGAGGACTAGACCAGCTCCTCTAAATAGCAGGTCCTTGTTCTCTAAACAGCAAGTGTCTGAAATCATGTTACTGGCTTCTAATGAAGGGCCACCAGTGCTTTGTGACCTATTAAACTCTTTATTCCAACGCAATTGCATTTTTATCTGCATTCTTGTTGCTTGTCTCTAACACAGACCCCCTCTGGACATTATTGCCTACATTGCTAGCAGGTCTTTCCATGGCCCATGCACATCAGCATGCTCCTTTCCCTGGGGACTGAGGACATATCAGCAGTGACTCCTGCTGAGGATGTTCCCACATATTACCGTCAGTGCCAATGATGCCGTGCCACATATGGAAATTGAGAAAAGGCTCAGTGGACCAGGGATTCAAAGCAATCGGGTGTTTAATGGATACTCTCTAGGTGTGTGAGGAGGGGAACCAATGTGGTGGGGATGGCGTGCTGGGGGCAGAAAGGGGGACAGCCCATTTACTCACCTTCTCTCTGTTGCTGTGGGATCATGGGAGGCGGCTGTGGGAACGCTTGGCTAATCTGGCCATAAGCAGCAGGATAAGCAGCTATAGGGGAAAGAAAGGGAGAGAAGAAAGAGGGACAGATTTCAGTGCTGGGAAGCAAGGAGCTTTCACTCCAAACTGTCATACCAAGCTAGAGGTGGGCTTTTCCCCTGCATTTTGGCTCTGGGAAGGGCCATCTCATGCAGCCTGAGATGTGGCAGAAGCACCACAGTCATGCTCCAGGCAGTGCCACATGGCTCTGAGCACCCACCCTCCCTTCAGCTTCGTCAGCGATAACACCGGGGACAGCCACATGGTGTCGATGGGGGTCTCCACTGAGATGGCTCCCAGCAGAGATGCGTAACCATCCCAGATKGCAGCACAAACACATTCATTCACGAACTTAGCTCATTTATGCCCACRCTGACAGCCACGCACAGAGCGCATGCACACGTTTCCCTGTGTAATCTCTCTTGCACCCTGATTAATTCACATGCTCATAAAAACAGTTCACACGTGTGTTTCCTCCCTTCCTCTAACCTTCTGTGACCACACACTGTATAGGCACAGTTGCACATACACTGTCAGCTACACATTTTCTTTCATGTCTGTAGAGACTTCCTCTCTCTCACACARACACAGTGGAAACAGTGTGCAGCAATTAAACAGTTTTCCCCACCTCAGCTCCCCCACCAAGCAGACAAGGGGAGCCATTCAGTACCACAGATGGTAGATGATGTGGCTTGCTGCTAAAAATACAGAGTACGGGTCGCCTGCGAGCCCAGAGAGAGGGGGATAGGGGCCATGTGTGTGCAGAGGGGTTAATTAACAGCTCAAAGGGTTGAGCTGCTTCCCATCTATCAAACCTCACAAGCAATAAATGACAATAACTAAAACACCGGCAAATGAAGCCCTACATGGAGAATTAAATTAAGTTTCCAGATACAGCACTGACATGAGATAATAGCCATTCCTCAGCGGGAGCCCATGATTGCTCCAGTTACCACAGGAAATAATGACTTTGGGGTGGCAGCTTCCTCGCAACGTTGGCCATGGACACCTCGCAAGGGGAGGCTGAACATGGCAGGGTCATGGTCTGCACCAGGTCACTTTGGCTGGTGTCAGTCCATCAACTGCAAAGGAGCTACTCATTGTACAGGGTGACGCGAGTGGAGGTTGACCCGTTGGGAGCCATGGAGAAAGCTGCTGGGAAGCCAGGAGTATGTCTGTGTAGCTCCTAAGCAAGCCTCAAACTAATTAGCTGGGGTATGGCCAGTGTAGACAAACCCTAAAATATGGATATGTGCAGACATACCATACCCTGCCAGGCTCTGCAAGGTCTGGTTGCCCATCTCCCCTCCTTGCTGCAGCACCCAGGACACCTGGTGTAGAAAGTGGCCCCCAAATCAGTGGCCTGATTTTGCACTTGTGCACTGTGCTAAGCAGACCGGACCTGGTCCTGTTAATGAAGCTGCACCAAGGTACAGGTCAGTGGAAGCCTTTCCCTGGGGCAAGGGAGGAGGTTGCCTCCTTAGAGAGAGAAGACCGTGGGCTTTATGTTTGTTTTCACAAGAAGTGCAAATTTAATCTGAGAGTGTGTGGCCCCCTGCTCACCCCTGTATCAGCAAACACCTCCCTTCCCCCAGACCCCTCAGGTGTGTTCAGAGATTAAAGGCTTTAGAGAAGAGAAAGATTTATTGGGAGAAAGTGTTAATACTAACGACCTGCGTACTGCTGCACTCCAGCGTAGGCTTGCTGCAAGGGGTCTGCTGCAGTGGGGCTCTGTGCTGTAGAGACACAAGAGAGAAAAGGAATTAAGGGGTTAAAACATGACAGGCACTCTCCCTTTCTCTTCCTTCATCAATATGCGGTGTGAGACAGACAGACCCAGGGGTTGAAGGTCCCAGAAGATGAGCAGCTTGCTCACCCTATGGACAGGAATGCCCAGAGCCCCTCATGATGGCCAGGAGGGCWCTGTCCCCCAGCCGTCACCCTGTGAGACTTTGGAGCAGAGGGCAAACAAACCTCTCCCCTCCTTTCCCAAACTTAAACTATGGAGCCCACCTCTGATCATGCAGATTTTTGTCGTTGCAGTAATCAACCCCAAAGAGCCCTCATCTTAAGCCAGGACTGCCACTGTGCTAGGTGTTGTGCAAACTCAGATCTCAGTGACAGTTACAGTCACATGAAACTTTCAATCAGAGCAGAAAACAACAGGGGCATAGCAGGAGGAAGGAGAAGAGAACAAAGCAGTGGCTCCTGCCATCCCGACATCCCTTCGAAGGACCGTGTTGCTGCCAGGCAGCCCCCTGTGTGAGAGAAGATGCTGCTTGGAGGGGAGGGGGACACCACTTGTCTGCTCCAGGGAGGATGCTGTGAATCTCTGTGTAAGGGATGCAGTCCCTTGCTGCCTTCAAAGTGCATTTTCTCTCTTTACAAGTGTGCATTCCTCCCCCCTAAAACTGTTTATTTTTGTGAAACTTTGAAGTGTAGCTCAAATACAACCAAAGCTAGTTAAGATTTTTTTTTTTCCTTTTCCCCTTTGGTTGATAGGGAGAGAAAAAAAGAGAGAGAGAGAAACGTGTTGGGTAAGCTCTTTCTTTATTTGCAGCAATAAAATATTTAAAGCAAAGCTTGGCTGAACCTCCAGTCCAAATGTCACCTTGGCCCTAATATTTCACTTCTTGTTATGAGTTTAATTTGTATTTATTGGTGCTGCACAGTTCTACATTTACGCAGTCCCTCTGGCTTTGTACTTGTAGGATGATCCCTTAGGGAGCTGCCACTTTCCCCCCTCCATCCCRCCTTCTTCCTTCTTACAAGCACAGAGGTGTGGCTAGAGGCAGGAGCTTGGAGGTTGCAAAGGTGTGGGCCTCTTAGAAGGAAACCTAGTGCCATTGACCCACCCATGGAGAGATATTGACTGTATACCAAAGTTGTGGGACGTTGGCAAACGTGAGTGTTACGGACCCAAGGAACATGGACAAAGTGTTTTCTTACAGATGCAAATACCAGCTTGAACCTTAACTTCAAAGATGACCATTGATCATGATGGAAGCTTGCAAGGTCTTGCACTTATCTCCCAAAATACAAGGAGGAATGGTGAGAAGACCAAACTTCCAGGGGACAAACCCAATTAGCTGGCTAAGGTTTGGAGGCTCCTGTTCATTATGGGCATTAATGGATCACAAGGACTTTGAGGAAGAAATAAGTGGGATTGCAGTCTTGGGTTGGAATTTGTTTGGTTGATTTCCTAGCTGACTTTTSGCAGGTCCCTCAATATGTGTGTATGTGAAATTTGAAAGTACTGCCCTACTGTAAGGATTTTCACCCCYTGAAAAGGGGTGTGAGGAGAACACATTAAAACCTGTGGGAGATCAGTAGAAGGCATAGTAGAGRTGCAAAGCTATATTTTTAAAGAGTAGATGCTCCAGGAAACTGGAGGAAATGCTTGGAAAATATAAAAACTGTTTCCACTTATTCCTGCCTTCTTGAAGAAGGAAGCAACTAAAGTCTATTCTTTTTAACCTCTGCTCAAAACTGTTTTCCTCTAAAAACAGAATGTTGAGCATATTGCTGCAGAAGAAAACTGGACTGCTATGAAAGTTTGAGTGATACACCAGTTCCTGCTCCCCTTTGGGAGAATGGATCATAATAACTTGCACCACCCAAAATGACCAAGCCCTGTCAGGTAGAACATATCTCCTGAGGAAGGTGAGGGGATATGTGGTAAAGGGAGCAAATCTTTATAAGACAACTATGGGTTTGCAGTCTGCAGTAAAGGAGATGATCTACCATGTCTGCCCCAAAGGCAACTGCCCTTCCTTGTTGCACTCATCTGTTTATAGAACTAGAAGAGATTGTCTCTGCTGCTCAGGAGATACACTCACAGCATTTCCTTCCTTTCCAGCTGAGGCTGGACTCAGGCATGCTCGTTCTCTCTCTGACATGCTGACAATTRGCAGTGACTGCCTCTTCGTTGATAGAGGAGAAGTCATTGAGCAATACTTGTCTGACTGTGGTCCTTTCCTTTATTCCTTGCCTTAGCTGGGTACTCATGGGAGCTCCCCACTCTCCCAGCTATAGCTGAATCTATGTCCTGAACAGGACCACCCAGCTCACTGCTGAGCTGCTCTCCTCACCCCGTCTGTGGATATCTTGCCTGCCTTTGGAGCCATGCTCTGCCCATTGTAACCAAGCCATTCAGCTTAGGAAATATACACCGAAAATCATGGTTCACCTTTAAGATTAAATGTTAAGACTGGGCAAATGCTTTATTTAGAGGGCTTGGAACAACAGGCCTTTAAATGCAGCTTTTTTCCCTCCCACATAATGCTTTTAGAGTTCATTATTTTCCTGAGTCTTTACGACTTGACAGTAAGGGTAGTATCTAACCAGGTTTTTCTTTCTCAGGAGGCTGCCTTGTGCCCCAGATCACGCAGGCAATTTCCTCCTGGCTCACAGCACATGCAAGCCAGTGGGAAGACTCTCCCCTGATTTCAGTCAGCTTTGCTCCAAGCTAGGAATCACTTACTCATAAGTAAAGAAGATACAAGGTGGCTGGTCTAACACACAGGACCCTAACACTGACCCAACCACCCCTGGATGCTCTTAAAAAGGAGCGAGTTGAAAGCATCCCAGGGCTGTAGGACTAGACAGCGTGGGGAGGCAGCAACCCCTGGCTTGGGGGTCTGTGTTTTATTCGTAGTCTCATACCCTACCTTGGCTGTTTGGGAAAAGCAGTGGTGGTGAGTCACCACCTGCAGGAATTTAACTTGGCAGCTCTTATAAACAAAAGTGATGACTTCAGCTCACTGAAGAACTCATCTTCCTTAGCTCAAAGAGTGTGTTTACTCAGCAAATGAAGATGTGACTTCAGTACAGTGATGTGTCCATGCTCGCCAGCGTGGCCTATGAAGATGCAGGGACACAGACTCCAGGGCTGGCTGGGTACCCCGGCATGAAGCCAAGGTAGCTTGGGCAGTCATGAGCATATCTTCATGCTGCTGCTCACTCTGCCAGATGAATTAAACCTAGCGAAGGGCATAAATGCCTGTGCTTCCAGCTGTAGTGTGGATGAAGCCAACGGCTGGTATTGATCCAGAAATCTCAAGACACAGATTAGACATTTGAGGAAGTTGTGGCCATTCTGTGTTCAGTAAAGTGACAGCCCTCCTACATTCTAATGACCCATGAGAATTTCAGCAAGGGCTCAGATGTACGAGGGGCTCACGATCCAGAGCCAACCTGCCCCAGGGGTTACATGTGACTGTAGGCTGGAGCACACCACATGCTAAAATTCAAAGTGATGGGGAGACATGAATAATTTCTGTGTCTCAGCACAAGGAGACCATGAGGGAAGGTTGCTTTATTCCTCCATAAGATACACATAACTTAATAGGGGGTGCACCTCTGTGGCCTTCACACAGACCATGCTGCACTAAGGTAGGAGAGTTACCCTGTCTCAGCCACCCTTTCTCCCCATTCAGCTGGCCAGTCTTCTCTGTTACTGCAAATATTAGTTGAACATGGACATGCGGGGCTGGGAACAGACCTCAGCTCCTCTGCATGCTGTCTGTGCCAGGATGTAAGCTCCCTGTGGCCCAGAAGCTAAATAGCTGAGTAAGGGCTGGTAAGAGCTACAGGGATATAGGAGACGCTAGATGAGAGACATGGATATCATAAAGGCATATCAGGCACCTTAAAGGGACTTTTGGACCAGAACTAACATGTCTAAGTTGTAACATCATCAAAAGACCTTGGATGTGCTGGTGACTATCTGCGTAAACGTGCCCATAGATAACATTTGAAGTAGCTTTCCTTGTGGTCAGACTCATGGAGATCTTACATCCAATGTACAGACATTTAAGAGATTAAACGTGATGTAATGTACACACTGAGGATCAGCTGGTGAAGTGACAGAAGCAGAGAGACTCCTGAGAGGCCAGAAGACAACTATCAATCACCTCAGTCCCGCTGAAGTCCATGTAGCCTTGCTGCTTTACAGAAGCTGAGGATCTGGCCTTGCCAGGGCAAACTAAAGGTGTACTGTGAAAACAGATGTTAATAGTAACTTCATTTCATAGCTCAGGGCAAGAGCCTTATCCCTGGACATCACTTCTGTATTAATTTGATCATATCCATATCTCCATGGGAAAAATCCTGCTCAGATACAATTGTCTCTTTGCGAGACGATCCTGGCCAAGATGCCACAAGGTGACCATGGCAGATAACCTTCCATAAACCTGGAGACATAAAACAAGCCAATGACCTACTATATGGCCATAAATATAAATTTAACGAAGGCAGCACTTATTCATTAGGCAGAAGTCAAGAAATGACTCCCAAGTCCTTCAAAGAAAGTAGATCCGTTAATGTCACTTTCCGAATCCTCTGCCTGATGCCAAAACCCAAGGATGATTTCCCAAGTCAGCATGAAATACCAGTGCTTTAAAATTAACACCAGGAAGCTTTCTTACTACTGATATATCTCTAGATTGAAATCCAGCTTTTTAAATTAACACCAGGAAGCTTTCTTACTACTGATATATCTCTAGATTGAAGTCCAACTTTTTAAAGGGGTATTCAGCTAGTGTTAGGCCCGATATTTAGCTTTTGTCAGAGAATGAAAGGATGGAGGTGGCAGAATGAAGCACATATTGTTAAAAATAAATAAAATCGGTTTAAGTGGTGTTCTATAAAGAATCCTTCCTGAGATGCCAGTAAGCCAGCTACAGTGTCTGGCCAAAACGAGCTGTCATATGGGAGCCCCAGGTGAAAATGGCTGTAGGGGACAGAGGGCTGGAGTCTGCTGTGATGGTCAGGGGTGTAAATCAGGAGAAGCTGCACTGAAGCCAGTGGAGGTGGTGAGGAAAAAGGATAATGGTTACTGCCTGAGCCATCAAAAGGGGGCCCTCCGTCCCCCTCAGCGGGGTATGGGACAGTGTCCCTGTCCCAGCTCAGGGTAAGAGAAAGCCAAGGAAATCTGCTTTCTGAAATCAGAGGAGCCCAGTGCTTCTGCGAGACAAAAACAGGGTCTGGCATATTTTAGGCCCCTAAGACACCCTGAGATTTCACTTTGGTGGAAAAAGTCAGCAAACCTTACACTGATATGATGTCCTCTTCACCCCCTCCTTCTGATTGCCTATGCATTTCCTGACAGACATGCTTTATTCCATCTATTTCACTCTTATTTTGTAGTGCTGCTCCCTGCATGGGTCTACAAGAACATGTTATCACCTGGATCAACAACTTTGTGCCCCATCTATTCATTCCTCTCACTGTCCCGGAGGTATTTTACACCTCTCCCAGGAGCTGCAGCTTGGCCACTATCACCTGTGGGAGGGTGGATGGGAAAGAAGGACGATCAAAGAGAGGCAGTGCTGTTCAGACGATGGGGGGCAAACAAAATAATGATAGCAAAAAAAAAAAATCTATGTGAAGGCCAGGATTAAAATAAATAAATAAATAAATGAGTGGGAGGGCTCTATTCACCTTCTCTTTAAATCCAATTTAAATCACTCTCTACAGCCCTAATCTATATCCATAATTATATCATTTCGTACAACAAGCTTGCGAGAGGTCTTCAGAAATTTATGTAGATTAAAATTCATGGGTGCCATAGTACAGATTCCATATTATTAAGATTGATTAGGACAGCTGATGCTGTGATTAAAGAAGCCAGCGTTTACTGTTGTAATTAATTAGGTATTCAGACACAACAATAACTGCAATAACAGAAAGAATGTGCTGATCCGGCAGAAAACAGAGACTGATCCTGTGTTTTATAGTCTCGTTTCACTATTTAGGGGCTGGACACCACTCAAAGACATGTTGTTCCTCTGTCCCTTCCCCTACMCATCAAAGGAGCCAGGAAATCCAGGGCATTTGTGCCCTCTGCTCCACCCTGTTAGTTGGAAAAGCCCTTTTGGTAGCATCCCCAGGTATTGTAGATGCTTGTTTGAGACAACATATGGGCCTACTATAAAATTCATATAGTTCAACCCTGGAAATCAGGATTAACTTTATTATTTTCTTAATAGTCCCACGTCTAAGCCCCATCCCGAATCAAGCCCCTGCTGAGATGGGTGCTGTGCAAACACATGATAGGAGTCGTGTCTGGCAATGAAGAACTTCAGGTGGACAAAGCAAGAAAGACACAGAAGACTCAGAAATGCAGGAGAGGTGGAGGTGGCTGGCCAAGGTGACATACTAATACAACAGCAGAGTCAGGACCAGACTTCCCTCCCTTTGCCTAAGGCCAGAAACACATAAGTCAGGGTCAGGTTTTAAAAGCTGTTAAGGTACTTAACTCCATATTTTTGGGGAGCTTAGTTTAAGTCACCTTTGAAAATAAAGCTCAAGGTCTTAACTCACTTAACTCACGCCTCTGAAAACATCAGCACAGAGCCTGATTTGTATTTACACCTTTTTCCAGATCAGAGGAGAAAACACTTTGGCTCTGGAAAGGCTCCCACAACTGCCTTAAACAACCTCATTCATTATGGCTGCAGCACGATCGTTGGAAGTACATGGCATCATTAAAGTAGCTTAGACTACAATTGAAGATGGCAACTTGTTATTATATTTTTAATGAGTGCATTCCTTCACTTATTTATTTTACCAGTAAAGTGTGGTTTATGGCACGTGGCAGATATTGTTACAAATGGGTCAAATAAATGCTTCCTAGTCATAATGATGTTTCAGGTACTCACTGTTGCAGTTTTGGAACTGCTGATACAAAATATGAACAGGAAAACTCACCCGGAGATTTAGGGTGGACAAACACAACACAGCCAAAGATTTCCCATAGTAAGTAACTTAGCCCTGGGGCTGCTGAGCCAGGTACATTTCTGGGGCATGGTGTATGTCTAGACCAAATGCTGTGGGTCTTGGTTTTCATCCTGAACCTTCTACAGGTGCAGGCAGGTCACTCTTTTTCTGTTCTCTTGATTCACCTCCTCTCTAAACTCTTCTTGTCTGACATCTTTCAGGACTGAAATGTCAGGGTGGGCACCGGGGTGGGGGAAGTCAGTCCCTTTCTCTGCCTGCACAAGTGAAGCCCTGATCTTGCCCAATGCCACTGGATGGTGTCTGTCATGATCAGGACTGATCCTGGACTGACTGGTCCAGAGCAGCAGCCTGCCCATCAGCAGCGCTGCTAGCTAATTGACAAGCTAATAGATAAGGCTGTCATATTAGCATGCCGGCAACTCCTCCCCTACAAAATTAGCTTGGGTAATGATAATAATTACAGATGGAGTTTGAATCCTGTCTCTGCTGGCAATGGGTGAAATTGGTTACTGCCTGATAGCTCTTTGTTGAGCCAAGGAAAATGAATTGATGGTCTTGGTTCAGTTCCTAAGACATGAGTTTCTACAGCACAGGAATTCACCCGTGGGGGACGCTTTTACTGCCAATCTTAGTGGTGGCTTGGAAACATGTGGGCATAAAGGCTTGGCTGCCCATTCATACTGACAGCTAGTCCTCACCGGAGAGGGCTGGACCCCAAATAGGATATGAAGGGGAGATTGCTGTCTTGCTACCCCAGACGTACCCACAGTGTAACCAAAGGGGAGTGGGGGGACCTCTGCTGTGTCTGCAGAGAGGAGAGATAGAGCTAGTCCTGGCAGTGGTGGGCAGTCAGAAACAGAACCACTGTATGCCTGAGAACAGTAAATGTGAGGACACATTTTTAATGTATTATGAGAAACCAAGGGAACTTTGCTTTTGTTTTCCTCAGCAACCTAAGCCCAGACCAAATGCACTGAAGAACTCAGCATCCTGGAAAGCATTCCCCATCTGAGGCTCCACAAAGCTGCCATACCACTGGATCCATCCCTGGCTCTGGTCAAGCTGGACATCCCTTGGCCCAGGAGGAATAAGTTTGTCTGGGAGCTGTTGGATGCTATGGGGTGTATTTCTGCTTCTTCCTGGGCACATCACTGGGCAAAAGACCACAGAGCAGTCCTCACTCTTTTCTGGGCGCTCTATATTGTGCCTCCTTCCAGTTCCCTCATTTCACTGATCCTTTGACAGCCAGTCCCTTCTCTCTCTTGTTTGCTGTTCTTTGCTCTCCCCATTTTCTCATCTCTCCCTCCCCTTCTCTTCCCAAGGAGGTTTTATTTTTGGAACGAGCATTTTGTCCAGTCCCTCACAATGCAATCCAGTAGGACAGGACATGTTACCAGAGAGCAGGGTGCTGATGGCGTGAGACACAGCAGAAACCAGTGCAGATGGTCTCCACTGTTATTGTACATCACACACTGTTACAAGAGAGGCACTGGGCTCTGGGTGGCTAAGAAGCTTTGGCAGAAGAGTGCAATCCCTGTTACTATGGCTAATGTGGAAATGGCAAAGGCTCTTGCGCTGCTGCAAAGTGACTCACAAGATCATGGCACAACAGATTATGCTCTTTGTCCCCACTATATGTTGTGACACATTGCCATGTTCAATAGCTCTGCAAGCTGAAAGACTAAAGGGCAGGCATTAATACACAAAAAGGTCAGACCTCCAAAGGGGCTCAGACTAGTGGAAGGGGAAATATTTACTCCCTTGTTATTCTGTCCATGCCAAAAAGTGCACTGTGAGGCATTATGTACTGGCTGAGCTTGAAGAAGGTGAAAGCATGGCTTGCAAAGAGTATGCCTGCAAGGAATGGTTTTCTAGTGCTACTGCATGGATCCATAGCCTGGCCAGAGCTACAGAAAAAGCTAATTCCTGCAGGGACTGGGGCTGTGATCAGAGACCTGGTAAGTAGGGACGTGCAACCTACTCTTGCGTTTGCCCCAAAGCCATGGATGGTTCAGTAGTCTGACTCAAATGATACCATGTGTGTCCCTGCTCCAGACAAAGGGAATCTTAAGAAAAGAGCACAGGGGAAGACAGAAAAAAAAGAGTGAAACTACAGAGTAAATACAATTACATGATATGGACCTGTTTTTATAGTGTAAAGACTGTGGAGTTCTGGAGTCCTTTAGATGCAGCATCAAAAACATTATAGCTAGACACAAAGGTGGACACGTAGAAAAACTGCACAATTAATGGGATTTATTTGGGTCTGAATGATGTGGATGTCATGCCTCTACAGATTTTGATTTTCCTGTTTTGCTATTTTCAGGCAACAAAGAACATTCTGCTACAGGATATAATGGTGTGAACCCACATTTGAGTTTTTTGTGGAATATGAAAGAGTATCTGAAAGCAAAATTCAGGCTTTAAACAATATATGGCAAGTCATAATTATAGCAAGACTATGGTTATGTACATAATACTGCAGCACTCTTAGCCACTTTCAGAATGAGAGATGTACCATAAAAGAAAGTTGTTCGGAAGATGCTGACTTTGGATGGGGACTGGCATGTTCTTTTCTTCTTTATAATGTTAGTGCAATTGCATGCTCAGCTTTAATATTTTATTTCTACCCTTACATTTAGAAACACAGACATGCAGAACCACAGGGCAACGCCAGTAACAAATGTTACAGACAAAAGTGCGAAAAATCCCATAATGAACAATGATGGAATAAGCTGCCCAGTGATGAAAATATCTTTCTAACCCTAAGCAATTAGTGGCTGGCTTATATCACAAAGCATGAAGGTTTGTGTCCTTTCTACATTTTTATCCAGTCTAATATGGCTGTGGATGTTCTCATTACCTATGTAAATGTCTAATCCTTTTTTTTTAATGCTGTTAAGCTCCAGACCTCAATAAAGCCTTTGGCAAGGAATAAAGTTTTGGAGAGTGCATAAATGCTCATGAGAAGGAAGAGAGTAAGACGGAGCAAACACATGATGTCTCCTGCACCCAAACTGCTACAAAAGGGCTTGCTTTCAGAGTTTCATCGGTAGTGGGGACAGGCAGAAGTAAAATGAGAGGTGAGGGTATGGCCTGCCACTGTTCCCTTTACACCTCTGCTATAAATTAAGATGTCACTAAGTTATGGGGAAGCTGAGCACCGAGAAAGACCAATATATTGCTGAAGACACTGAGATAAATCCAAACTTTACACAAAGCAGACTATTTGGATGTCAGTGTTAGCGGCAGAAAGGAGCCTCTGCCTGCAGCAAAGCGGAGCAAGGATGACTGTCACCTTTCAGTGTGTTAGGCTGTTGGTGTTTGTGCAGGGATTTACTGTGAATTGCTGGCTGAGCAAGTCTCTCCAAAACTCAGAAAGAATCAGATTAAGGCCATTGACTTTTATATAACCATGGATGAAATACCTAACTGAAAGCTTTCTTTAATTATGGGGGTAGTTGGAGATAGTAACAAAAGCTCACGTCATTAAGATTCATCTAGAAAGATCATCTTTTCTCTGATATCTGCAGTAATGGATCATGGAAGATTAGCTAAAAGGAGCTAGATAAACCAGAAAAAAAGATAGACATAGAAATGGATGAATAAACAGAGAGATGATAGACTGGCAAGCAGGTAGATACTTAGATAGACGGATAGTTGAACAGATGGCTATATTTATATAACCTTAAAGACAGGGTGCTTTCTTGGTGCTGTGGTTGAGCTCACTGAGCATACTAAGGGCTCCCTGCAATCTYCTGATGCCTCTGTAAGCCTCCAAGAGCTCTCGATCCGTCTAAGCTGCTACAAGCATGTATATACATGCCTAACTTTTAGCACCGTAAGCCCCTTGATTTCAATTCTCCTTAAAGTTGAACTGTTTACAAAGTGTGTGTGGGGAGGATGATAATTATTTTTCAATACTATAGGGCTTTCCTTTGCTGCATTCACAGGGTGGCTTTTTTCAGTGACATTGTCTGAACTGTAACTAGGTAAGACTTTTGTATTTCTATGTTATGTGATATTTTTCCTTGTAGCTCATAAAGTCCCCTGTGATGTTGAATCTTCTGAGTCTTCAGGACTGGCTAAGATTGAAAGAATTTTTTTTCTTAGGGGTTTCGTGGGCTTTTTGGCTGGAGCATCTGACTCAGTGTTTGATTTCCTAACAGATTAGATCAATCTGTGAGTGTCCCAGGGTAAAATACTCCTTTGCCAGCTGGTGGCTAGGATCAATTAGTAACATTTTCTTAAATTTTTATTGTTATGATTGTTATTACTAGTATGTGTACAGCAATGGTAAGGAATGTCTTCCTAGCAGAAGTACAGCCTGGAGGAGAGGGCTATCTCAAATCTTGAGGATGCTGAAAAATTGTAGGTGCACATTAAGGACTTGTAAACTCCTGAGTTCTTGGTGACTACAGCCTCAGAGAGTCCATATATTTGTAAGTACAGGTATAGAGGCAGGTATGTATCCTTTAACATCCCTCATTCATGTCTGACTGCCAGGGCTTGCAAAATCACTCCTTCAGTGCTGGCATCTTTTGAGCTAGTCACAGTCTGAATCCCAGCAGCAGTTCTCTGGTGGTGCGCCACAAAAGGGTGAAGCTGAGCCCATTCTGTGGCTACATTAAAGGAGCTTCAGTCTCCAGGCCTGGTAAGGCAACAGGATTTGGATGCAGTGAGCATTTTGGAGACTAACACCCGCTGCTTGTGCACATGGTCTGAGGCATGGAGCAGTTTGGGTCAGCAGCCATGTGGACCCTCTGAACTCATCCTCCCAGAGCCATCCGGCTGCAAGGGAATCCCAGCAGGAGATACCAATGGCGGGTACTAGGAGATGCAAACAGGCTTTGCACAGCTCCTTCGAGGCTAGCCAGGAGCAAGACCCTTGGGAGTACTGCTAGGAGATCTGCCAGCATGAACTGGCCAGGCCTCAGATCACATTTTAGCTAAAGCAAAACATGCTGGGTGTCCTGATTGTGTTCACCAGACAAGTCATCCAGCAGATGAGCACTCAATTCTTCAGCATAAAAATTTTCTGTCTCCAACATGCCCTTGATGTCTATCATCCAGATTTAAGTGTATAACAACTATAGCTGGGTAAGAGCTAATTACACCAAAGCTAGAGGGAGCCCTGATGGTGTGGGGTATAGTCCTTCTGAGGTGGCTCATGCCAGACAAAGCCTGTGGATGTGGACAATCTCCCTAAGACTGAAGGAGCAGGTTGTAGGCACAGAATTGGTCTGGCTTACCTGGGTAAGGGTGGATGCCATTAGCAAACACGGCTTCTGCGGCGGGCTGCCCATTAGCCTGCGGCGGGAGGCCAGTGAAACCATTCACCCCAATTGGAGATGGGATGCTAGGCACAGCTGGTGCAGTTATGCCAGGAGGCGTGCTTCCACCTGCAAGTGGGGAGGACACAAAATCAGAGCTGGTGAGTTCTGGAAGCAATAACTACACAGAGAAAAATGCTGACACAACAGCTGTGACCACCACACAGAAACCTTCTGATAATCCAAGAAATGAAAAAACTCCCAAACTGTTGTGCAAAGAAAGGGACTGCTTGCCATTGCTCCTCTGTTTGGAAAGCACTTAAGAAAGGCTTGCAAAACTTCAACAGAATGAAGCTTTTGCTTGGTGATCATGGTCTCTAGACTAGATCCATGGCTAACATCAAGCAGTAGAAAACTATAGAAATATCACCCTTCCYCCTCAACTTTCTCCCTGGAGTATTACGTGTTTAAATTGCTAAATAAGAAGACGTTTCTTTCCTAGATATCATTTAGTACCAGAAGAAAATTCTCAGTCCCACCTTTCTACAGCAGTTCCTCTCAGTTTCTCTTTGGAGATGTCAGCTTTGTGGGTTTACTGATTTCCAGGACTACTCTGTCTGCACTCTCTCATGAATGCACATTTTATGTACAAACTCATTCTGAACTTTCTCAGCACCAGGGATCCTTAAAAGGTTTGGCAAGTTGATTTGTAGCCCAAAGGCAGCCAGTGATACTTTTTTTTTCTAGTGTCACTGTTCAGCCCAAACTTGACTTCGTAGAGTTTTAGTGGAGATCTCCCACTCAACAGGGCAAAATTTGGGCTAGATTTGTTTCTTTCATGGAATCATACTCCTCCCCTTCTTCCTAGACGCATCCTGTGGGGGACCGTAATGCTGTTATTTCAGAAGAACAATTTAGTCTTTATGTTTTGGGTGGGATCCTGTCACGCACTGGTAGAGAATTCTTAAATTTCTGAGGGGAGAATTAAATCCCTCTGCTACCCCATTGTCTGCTCCTATGTATTTTTAAAATGACTRGGCAGTCTGTGTTTCTTGCAACATACTTAGGGTGTTTTGGGGGACCAAAAATGAGGTTTCAATAAGTATGAAATCGTATTTTTCTCTTGCTAGCTGTGAGTGGGAAGTTAAACTATCTTGTCTTCAGCAATATCTTTCTGTGTCAGGGTATACTATTGATTGAAAGCACCATTTTTGCAGTAACCTCTTTTTTAAACCAATTGCAGAAATTTTCTTCACCATAGCAGCATTCCATGATGGGTTAGTCCAATAACACCCTTTAACGACTGCTTAAATCTGTGTTGGTGCTTTAAGAAAGCCAATACAGATGCATGAGATGTTTTAATATGTTCTGATTTGACTAGCCCAAAAAGCAGGCAAGATTTCAACTCTTTTCTTATACCCTGAGCAGACAAGCTGCTGCTTCCCTTTTGCTTATTTAAATGGTGTTGGCCTTTAAAAATGTCCTCTGTGGAGGTACAGGGAGCCAGCAGTGGCAACTGAAGTCCAAAGGCAATGCTCTTAGCATATGCCATCAGCTTGCAAATCACAAAGGCTAGTTAAAATTTCCGTCGCTTTTCTGGATCTCTCCTTTATTTGCATAGACAATGTAAGTAATTTTTTCTAAAATTGCAGCAAGGGATTTGTGCTTGCTATTTTGTGCATGTCTAAGGAAGTTTAGGCATATTCATTGCAATTCTTTAATTTTCTTCTTATAAAGAACCCCCCTGGAGAGGTCAGATCTGTAGCTGGAGTAAAACTGGCATAATGCCACCGCAGAGAACAAATGGCGGTGGTGCATGCCAGTTGTGGATTTCATCCCTGGTTTGAGATCTCTTGCTGCAGCTACACCAGGTGCAGATTTACAACATGGAGGGAGGGAGGGAGAAGAGAAGGAAGGAAGGAAGGAAGGAAGGAAGGAAGGAAGGAAGCCTAAATGAAATTTCATTTCTAGCCTCTCTGTGCAGTTAACAGAGTGGCAGACCCACTGCAGACCCACTTTACACCCAGATTATACCAATGATGGGAGAAATACAAAACTTGAACCAAACTTTCAGAGACGTCAATTTAATTGCCTCGCAGTTACGGACTGTTGTGTGAGATAAACCCGACTCTTGATGGGGAACTGTCAAAATTCCAGCAAACAGCATAAAATTTTTATGGTCTGAATTACCCACTGGGACTGCCTACTGCAATCCATTGACTGCAAGCAAGCCAGGTGACTAGTTTAAACTAGATGTCTAACTTTTGTATGGTTAAAGCCAGGTGAGACAGATCCTGTCTCTAGTCTGTTAGATTTGCCTGGATCCAAAACTCTTTAAGCTCCTAGGTCCCATGGGAACTCGTGAGCCTGAATGAACTCATGGCCATGTCCCAAGGAACCCACTCTCTGAGAGGCTGGATGCACAGAAAACCAGCTGGATTAGGAGGCCTGAAGATATCAGCACAGAGGCACTGTGCTCAGCCAATACCTCCAAAGCCTCTAGGACTTCTGGGTTCATAGAATCATAGAATCATAGAATCATAGAATAGTTTGGGTTGGAAGGGACCTTTAAAGGTCATCCAGTCCAACCCCCCTGCAATGAGCAGGGACATCTTCAACTAGATCAGGTTGCTCAGAGCCCCATCCAGCCTGACCTTGAACGTTTCCAGGGATRGGGCATCTACCACCTCTCTGGGCAACCTGTGCCAGTGTTTCACCACCCTCAGCATAAAAATTTCTTCCTTCTATCTAGTCTGAATCTACCCTCTTTCAGTTTAAAACCATTACCCCTTGTCCTGTTGCAACAGGCCCTGCTAAAAAGTTTGTCCCCATCTTTCTTATAAGCCCCCTTTAAGTACTGAAAGGCTGCAATAAGGTCTCCCCGAAGCCTTCTCTTCTCCAGGCTGAACAACCCCAACTCTCTCAGCCTTTCTTCATAGGAGAGGCGTTCCATCCCCCTGATCGTTTTCATGGCCCTCCTCTGGACCTGCTCCAACAGGTCCATGTCTTTCTTGTGCTGAGGGCTCCAGAGCTGGACGCAGTACTGCAGGTGGGGTCTCACCAGAGCAGAGTAGAGGGGCAGAATCCCCTCCCTCGACCTGCTGGCCACGCTTCTTTTGATGCAGCCCAGGATACGGTTGGCCTTCTGGGCTGCGAGCGCACATTGCTGGCTCATGTCCAGCTTTTCATCCACCAGTACCCCCAAGTCCTTCTCGGCAGGGCTGCTCTCAATATCAGGTTACCAGTGTCCTTTTTCTAGCACAATTTTTCTTTTGCTTAGGAAAGATCAAAACACTTCTTTTTTTTTCAATGTTCCAAACACTTTTTCTAATGCCTGTTTTTCAGAGAACTTTGAAATGTTTCATTTTCATTCCAAGTCAGAACAATGATATACTTCAATGACTGGAAATCCTGCTATGAAGCAGAATGATCATTTTCCATGTGACTTTCTGAATGTTAACAAAAGCCAGCAGGAGAATTCACGTTAGGCTTCAGATATCTCTTGGCTACTCAGAAATCGCTGCTAGTGTTGTAGGCTTGCTTGCTCAGACATTATGTGAAACATTTTCTATGCACCTTATCACAAGCTTTGTGAGTGTTGTAGTAATACAAGGAGTCATTTCAAATTCTAAACATTTCACCCAAGGAATAATTGTCAATGGACATTTCCACAACCCATTCCAGAGGTTTTTCATGAAGGAAGCTACCCATTCAAAGTAAATCTGCAATAATGCCAAAGTGCATAAGCTCCATGATTGAAAATATGTCATAAGGAGAGTGCAAAATCTGCCACCATGAAAGACATCAAGGGATCATCTAAACCAGCATATTATTTTCAATAATGACCAGTCATGGGTGCTCTGGAAAGCGTGTAAAAAACATGAGCTTTCCTCTCCTGTATTCTGACAATAAGAGTTTAACAGTCCCCAAAAGGCACTGGGCCCACCAGAAGAGGAGCAGAGCTTACACCAAAGAAGGGCTGGGATATTTTTCATGTGCTGGATGTCATGGTAGGCACAGAATTTGGCTGTTGTACTGGTATTTACACACCTATGTCACAGAACTCGCTCATTCTCAAGACTTATTTATATGCAAAAGAGCTTGTGCTCTTTTGTGGTGGGGCCATCACAAACCACAGCCTGGATTCAGCTTTCCAGGCCCTGAGAGCATTTGAATTCCAGGCAGTCTTTGTTTGACGTTCTCTCTGCTCCCACCAACACAAAACAAATCTAGCTAATGCAAATATGATAATCTTTCCAGCAGCGGGTTTAAAGGGTGCACATATAATTAAGCCACTTTTCTATTTGGATTTGCAGTAGCTCCATTGACTTGTTGTTTATACATTTATTGTTTTGTAAACATATATTTCAAAATCGGTGGTATAAGATTTTTGAGCCAAGCGCTTTTTCTTGGGTCTCCATAAGTTCGCGTGGAATGAGATCTGTCTTTTTTTCTCTCCCTTTTTTTCCCCCTCATATTCTAATACAAGCAAAGGAAAAGATAGGTATCTGATCCAGTAGCTGCTGACATTGTTCCCAGCTACAGATTGCAAAGAGATGCTAAGCTGTGTGTGAACAGGGAGATTTTCTTTGGCAGACAGGTTAGCAGAACTCAGTTCATTAGGAACAGCCCCCAAGCCTGCACTGCTGCGGTGCCTTATCTCCCTGCCATCCAGTGTTTCTCAGCCATAAGGCATCTTTCCTGGCTGCTTTGTCAGACGGCCCTTTCCTGCTCCAGGCCTGGTGCAGACCTTTTCATGTTCAGCAATGAAGCTGCCCCTTTTCTCTCTTACTGCTCCTCTCTGGAGTCCCAGACCCTGCTCTGCCCAGCGCTGCCTGCACCACAGCTGGCTCAGGCATACCTCACTCCTCCCATGTCTCACCCCACACCTCTGTCAAGCTGGTCCCCTCCAGGCCAGCTTGATGCTTTCAGGTTCACACAAGGGCATTGGTATGCCACATCTTTCTGAACACAGTCCCATCCCCAGTGCCTCTCACAGGAACAATCTGCATCACCCCGGGGACCCTTTTTTCCCAACCTGTCCCTTAGAAATGGTCCTCCGAAGATGGACCTTTGAGTCCTCTGCTCCCCTACCAGACTCAGAGGTATATTGCAAAGCTCTCCAGATTCTCACTTCTTTCCTCTCATGGTTTGGCCTCGCTTTCCCTGCTGCCCTACCTCCCCGCTGTTAGGACACGTGCCACTCCATGACTACCAGCCCTGCCAGTTCCTTGACCTGTTCCTGCCCAAATGATTTCCTTGTGCTTCAAGCCCCAGGAAAGCCAGTCCTGTTTCCATCTCAGCTTAATTCTCTGCCCACTGAATCATATACTGCAGCTCCTAGCATGGGCTTCTTGTGACACTTCACAGCCTAGCCAGATCCTGGCAGCCCTTCACTGACTATCTGTCTCTGCTCCAGCAGCCAGAAACCCTCTCACCAAACACTTGCATTCCAGGTAGCACCAGAGGTCTTTCCTGGGTACCTCCTGTCCTATTTCACAGTAGGGGAAAGGCTTATGTGTCCCAAAGACATAGCTCATCTTGTTAATGATATTGCATCTCACCACAAACCTTATTTTGTTTGTCTTTGGACCAGCCTGGCTGTGACAGCACCAGCACTGACCCCTTGGACATCTATATGCACCACCAATAAACCAGTGTAGGTCACTAGGGGATGTTTTGTGCCATTTGGAGGGTGCTCAGAGCTAAAGGAAAGTTATGTAAGGGATAAGGCTGAGAGGGAAGGCTCATGGCTGAGAGCCCTTTCCAGTGCCTTCCCTGCCAGCCCCCTTCCTCCTCCCCAGCAAGCCCAGTGTGTCCTGGCTCTGGTGGGTCTCAACCCTCTTTTCTCTCCTCACTCACCAGTGAGTGCCACTCAGCAGGGAGCACAGCTAGCCCAACAGCTCACTGCTGGCGAGCCCTTTGACTTTGACCTTATAACTATTTCACGATACAGAAGCTGACTTGCAGCTGGCCCCAGCCCTGGAAGAGGTGGTAACAGCCTTTCTCTGCCCCTTTCCCCCTCTCCCAGACCACAAAAGGATCTCCACTCCTCACTTCTGGTGGCCTTCACCAACAAGACCAACATTTCAGTAAACACCTACTGGGGGAGAACCTGTCAGCTAACATGTCCTGCCAGGTCTCCTCTGGGATGTGGCCAGAATTTCCTGCCCTTTGCCCTCTCCACCCTGCCGGCCCCTTACCTGAGGTTGGTGTCATGGGGGCGGCCGCCAGGCCGTTCATGTTCAGAGCCGCCATCTGCTGCATCTGGGCCGCGGCAAAGGCTGCCATGGGGTTCAGGTAGCCGCCCTGCGCCACCGACGCCATGATCGCGGCTTGCTGCTGCATCAGCTGGAACAAAGAGAGCAGGGAAAAAATATCACGCGGTCACTGGCAGGGCAGCCCGCGGCACCGGCACCGGGATGGGGACCCATGGTGAGGGTGTGAGGCATCCCACTGTTTTGAGATGTCAGCTCACCATGCCTGTGGTACCCCCCAGCCTTGGCCTTCCTTCTTGCTCTAGGGGCCAGCGGCAAAATGCATCTTTGCATCTTGGGGTCTTTATGGTCCCCAGCCCCATGATGTGTTCCCCAATGTGGAGATCTCCCATGAGCTGGACTCAGCCCTCTGACTCCCTGGCCCTTCCCTGATGAGAAAGACAGAGAAAAGACTTTATATGTTCCTGAGCGGAGAGGTTTCATGGTTTATGTTGCTTGTAGCAAAGCTCTGGGAAAGCACTGGTGGCTGCTGATGGGAGACCAGTGTATGTGGAGCGGTGGGGAGAGGGCATCCCCTACTCAGAGCAGCGAGCTTAGCTAGTTCTCTGGGGATAACTTGATTTGTTTCCATCTGTCAGTAACAGAAATAATTTTTTCTTATGCTGCTGGGAGGCCTCTGGTGGGCACTGAGCAAAACCATGACCAAATCTTCTAAACAGATTACAGCACCTATTTCCAACACAACAAAGCAGAGACTCCTGGAAGAGCTATACAAGAGAAGGGAGCTCCCCTACTTTAGCAAGATTAATACTGTGTAGTAGGAAAAACCCTTCCCTGTGGTTTTGATCTGGGATCACTTCCTTAATTTTATTTTTTTTCCAGAAAGTGATCAAAATGCTGCTGCTTTTAGGGCACCTATAAAAGGCAGAAATGAGGAACCCGGGCTATATTTTCAGGCATTTGGGGATAAAAATTTTGGAGCAGGAGGGTGCTGAATGGTTATGTGTGCTGGAAATGCTTCTTACATTAGAACCAGACTTTGCTATCATTATTTTACACTCTGAACCTAGCACACAGTTGTTGCAGTTCATGTGTACAGTATGGCTGCAGTGGGCTTGTAAAATGCTCCTGGTGAAGGAGAAGGCAGCTTGGATGAAGCTGCTGCTTGTCCCCTTTCCTGGAGCTGTACAAAGAGCCAGGTGAGGTACGTCTGAGTCCGTATCCAACCCCCACTAGTGACCAGTGGTGGATGCTTAGAGAAAGTGTGGGGGAAAGAGGGTGAGAAGAGAGTGGAACCTCACTCTGTTCATGCCCCAGCCTCTGGTAAGGCGTGACTTGATGATAATAGTGGAGAAGGAAACTGTTTTTCTGTAGTGATTTTAGAAGTGACTTATGTCTTTGCTGTCTCCAGAATTAGAGTACCTCTGTTTTGCTGCTCTCTGTGATTTCACTCACTCTCCCATCAGGAAATCACCCTCGGATGCTGTTGTTTAAGCACATGGGACATGCTTCTCAGACCTCAAAAATCATGGCAAGGAACAGACTGTTCCCTACTGTTCGGTTTAATATCGAAATATCAGCTAAATTAGCTGTTCTTACACATACACACTAAAACAAATCCTTGAAATCACTACTTTCATTCAAATGCTGAAACTTTCCTTGTTACCATCTGTAAAGAGACCAAAGTAAAGGATGCTCTGCCACTGACCTGCTGTATAACCGTGCACAAGTTGTGTAAACTCGCCCCGGTTTCTCCAGCGATAAAATGGGACACAGGATACCTGCCTCCCCACGCAGGAGTGCCTTCAGATCTACAGATGAAAAGTGCTGTACTAGAGTTGAGTACTATTATTTTTTGTAGCCTAATGCAGATTGGCGGCAAGGTGGTGGCTTTCCCTTTGATTGTTAATTACCCTTTTTTATTATACCCTGCATAAGACACTTTCACATTTTAATTAGTGATATCCTGTTCTTTGTAATTACTGATGGAGTGATTAGACAATCTTTTCTAGTATAGCACAATGCTGATTCCCCTTTAAGGAGTACATTTGTTTCTAGGCATCGTTTGAGTTTACTCTCCAGAGGAGGCACTGGGCAGGTGATTTTAGTAAGTATGCCAATGAAGTGAATGAGGAAGTGGGAATCCATCCATCTTTAACACTGGATTGACTCCAGCGCTGGGTGTGCTGACCCATATCTCATTTTCTGTGCTGGGTATTTTCACCTGGGGACAGCTGAGGATATAACTGGCCGGTTGCAGAAATGATGGCCAAGATCTGTACCTATAGAATCTGTTTAGCGTTGCTGATCAAAGCAGCATCTTTCTGAGATGGATGCAGTTGCAAGGGCTGGGGACAGTCCCAGTCTGGCCTTTGCTGACTTTTCTCTGTGTTTCTCCAAAGCTGACCAGAGCTGCATGAACAAACCCACCTCAAAACACGGAGTGACATATGGCTGGTCATGTGTGTGCCATGGTCGGTCTGGCTGGCAGATAGCAGCCTGGTATTTGTACAAGAGACCTTCTAGGGCAGGCAGGGGACTATGTTTTTGGCATTTCCCGTTGTCAGATTCAGTAAATTAAATACAGATGGGGTTTCCTCTGAGCTGGTCACCTATTACAGTTGACGTGATAACAGACAGAGGAGTCTAGGCCAAGATTCATCTCTCCCTTCTGTACCCGAATGCCTCTGGGCAGATGAATTGCAGCTTTGTTTCTCCCTATTGACTGTACGTGGAGCCCCAGGTGATCAGTTCAGCTGCACATACCAACACAGTTAGATGAAATCATTCACACTCCTTACCTGGCCCTCGGCAGATATTTTTGGACCTTGGTTACCAACCATTTAAAAGAAAAGTGTTAATCCTTTTTTCATTTATGTTTCACCTGTGCTGCAAGAGAAACAGGGCTCTATCTAAAAGATACCGCATTGCCAATGGTAGTACAAATGATTGTGCTGCTCCAAAGACAATCTCCATTTTACACTCAGCAGAGCTAAGCAATCACTTGTGACATTATTTATGGCTTATGCAACTTCTTCTCCTGCTTATGGATGTCTCTAAGCTGTTCAGAGTTAACTCCACAACGGCAGGTGCTCCTCCTGGTTTGCAAACCAGGTAACCTGAGTGTGCAGCTTCTTGTGTATTCAGAGTGCTTATAAATTTGCAGTGGAAGATGCATGTTTGTAGAATATACCTTGGCTACATGCGTGCTCCTTTTTGCAGTGTAATGTCATTCATGTATTTCTGTCACAGACCTTCAGAAAGAAGAAGGTATTTTCTCTCTCTCCTTATGAGAACAACTAGATGATTCTGATCTGCTGATCAGTGCTGAAGGTGCAGGGTCTGCAGCCTAAAGCCTGGTGGTTTCAGTGAAACAGTCGCTTAAAACTGGCCATACTCCCACAGAGACTGAATTAGGAGCTTGAGGAGCAAAGAGCTTAAATTTAGCTTAGGGCTAAAAAGCTAATGCAGTAAAAATAAGGCCCTAACCTGTGATTTGGGAAACTAGGTTCAGTTGCTTCTGCTACAGCAGGCATCCTGCAGGGAGCGGCCACCCCATTTTTGTTACGCTCAGTGCTCTGGGGATATCCATGATGCCCTGGAGACCTGGAAACCCCCCTGGCACGGTGAAATGAGCTGGAGCCTTGTACTTTATGACCCAGAGGATGTACACTTCGCTGCAKCCTTCAGAGCCAGCCTGTGGGTTAAACTGGGGTCTCCTCCAGAGCTGGAAGGAGTATAGCATCCCATACCTGAACACAGCCACGTACCCCAGCTAACTGGCTTTGCTTCCTTGGCTAGAGAGGGGACCCCAACCATGTCCCAACCACGTCTGGACATCTCAGCCCTTGGCAACACTCCTGCCACCCTTCTGCTGTCACGTTTCCCGTTCATGCCCTTCCCTCTCTGGTTGGAGGTGCTCAGGGGTAAAGGTTAAGGGAAAAAAAGGAGGGGGTTCCTTCCCAGCCCAGCAGCTGATGGTCACAGCCCAGCTGAGTGCAGCGGCATTGCGGGGGTGGGAGGATGGTCACCTTGAAAGAAGCTGACAGCATAGACCTACCTCCTTCCCCCCGGGGTGGCTCCAGGGAAATTTACAACAGGAGGGCAAGTCCTGTAAGGGTCACCAGTCTCCCTTATAAAACTTCTGGGGCATTCCCAAGTGAGCTCAAATAAAAGTCATCCCACTCCTTCCCCAGCTCCCCCTGAAGACAAATGTTCCATCCACTCTCCTTTCACTTTGAAAGAGGCCCACTGTATGGTCCCAGTTAATAAAGCCGTAGAAAGTGAGGCAGTGACCCCACCAGAGGCAAATCAATAGCGGCAGAGCCCCTGGGTATTGTGTACTTTAAAATATGCCATTTGAAATGCAGATTTTCCCTGCCTGGGCTGGGGCCACAGAGCACTAATCAGAAAGGCAGCAGCCTTATTATCTCAGACTGATTCAAGGGGACCGAGAGGAGATTTTCCCTTCCTCACCTGAAAGACGTATTTCCTTTTGCTTCCCTTACTTCCTTGGCATGATCTTTGCCTCAATGTTTAGAGGTTTTTCCCATCTGATTTTATAGATTTGTTCCCTCTTTCCTCCAACCTGGCCTTTACTATTGCTCAAATATTTATCTTCTGAGGAGATGCTACCAAACTGGTTCACGCCCATGGACAGCACCTCAAGAGCTATGAGCCTGCAGTCCCCATCCCAAGGCCTGAGAACTGGTAAGGTCATCCAAAGCATGGCGGGGGTGTGTGTTAGTGACGGCTGGTCAACAGAGAGAGATGGGAGGATTCACCTCACACACCTTTTTGCTACCTCAACTTGAGGTGGCTAAACTTCAGCCAGCTCCATCATCAATGGATGGACATTATCCATCCTATCCTAGCATGGGAGATAAAGACAAAAAACAGCAAAGGATGCAGTTTTGCAGCACAGCTGAACCAAAGCAAGAGCTTGCCAATACACATCTGCCTCTCCATGTCTTGCCACTACCTTTGCACCAGGATAGATGCACACCTGATGCTGCCAAGCACCCACTCAGGAGCAACACCAGCAGAGCGTTAACCACACATCACAGAAACGTGGCTCTTACTGTTGGTTTTCCTCCCAAAAGTGGCTCCCTGCGTGGTCACTGTCTAGTGGCGTGGGGTGAGGACATGTGGCCAGAGGTGGGGTTGGGAATGGGATGGCCACCTCTGGCATCAGGTGGCTGTTAGACAGCAACTACACTCCATGAAAGGAAATATTAACCTTTTCTTACAGGAGGAACAGATGCATGAAGAGATGAAATGACTTACTCAAGGCCAAAAACTCCTGCTAGAAATAGGACAAGGATGCTACAGCCTGCTTTCTCCAGCTGCCAAAAGAAATACATGTGAAACTGAAGAAGGGGAAGAGGAGAGAGAAGGGTTGTTTCTGATGCGTTCTTTTTGAAATAGCATGATCGTTGCCCTTGGAGAAGGCTTACTCTGAACAATCTGATGTCCTTCTCATTTTTTTCAGTGTTATTTTCTATTCTTGTTTCTGAACCACATGGAGTTTTGTTTGACTTTTTATATTCTTCATTCAGTAATAATAATAAAATTAATAACAGCATCCCACGCTTCCCACCTCTAACGATCTATACAAACACTTAACTAATTAATCCTCATGGTATCCCTGTGATAGAAAGAGGTAAGCAAAATGATCAATCAAGCAGTAAGAGGACTCATATTTGGTAAAATCACAGAAATGACAAATTCACGTCGTTTTACCTAACTGGCCATTGGGAAATAAAAACAAAAATATCTCCCAAGTCTTTGAACAAACAGAAGATATTCTGCAAAAATCAGAATGGTCCTTCAGACATTTTTAATGTCTTCCTGGAAACAGAAATTTCTGCTTTGAAAATTAAATTTAAATTTAATTAAGATTTAAAAAAACTAAACAAATGTGCAACACCTGGATTCACGTGTGTTTGTGTCTTTCCAAAGCCTGATACACAATGATTTGGATTTCTAACTTCCTGAGAACTGTGAAAAAAACCCAAAACCTAAAAAAAAAAAAAAAAAATGTATATAGAGCCCAAATCTGAGTGTTCATTATTTCTGAATTACCCGGGAGCTGACAATCAGAAATATGGTATTAGCCCTGCTACAAAGTACTATTACTTCAAAATAGCTTCCTCTTCTGGAATGGATCAGAACAAGTGATTTGTATAACAGGTACTATTTACAAAATATACTGTCCCATTTTGGTCATTTAAATATAATAACTATTATATGCAGAAGATAGTCTATATTCACTAATTTTTCCCTGATTTCATAGGGCTAGCTGAATTTTTTTAAGCATCTTTCCAAAATAATTTCACAGTATGGATTGAATAAATATTGAAAGAAGTGATTCTTCCCTTCAGCACTACCTCAGATCATTTAGTAGAAATATCCTTTCATCTCCACAGGAGCTGGGACAGGGAGGCAGAGGGGGGAACACAGGCTTTTATGGTCAGCATGGTAGTCACTGCTGCCCTAACTTCCCAAGGTGACCACTTCTGATGATGACTGAGATCTATGCTGTGCTGGATGTTCCCAGATTTGTTGCAGTTATTGGCTGCAGTTCAGGAGCTGCAGCCATTTGTACTTTTTCAGAGTGAGGGGAGCTGGGATTTACTGACGGGAAAGGACTTGCTCCAGGCCGGAGAGCAAATGTTACCATTGCCTATGTTGCCCCTGTCCCCATCTGTCCGTTTTCACTTACTAACTCTATGCCTATCCCCTGCTGCAGGATGCAATCAGTTCCATGGCTGGAATTTGGCCAGGAGACCGTGGCTAACACTCCCACCCCATTTTTTATGTAAACTTGATTTATGACTTTGATCTTATTTTAAATAATTTAAAAATTAAATAATTTATACAGTATCGGTCACTTTCCAAGGCTCCTTCCTTTGTTCTTGCTTTGCTCTTCTGCATTTTCCCATCTTCCCAACCCTTTTTGGTCTGTGCACATTTCCTTTTCTGCATGGTGGGGCAGCAGTGACATGAGACGGCCGCTAACTACTCGCCACTTTCTTCATAGAAAGAAGACCTGCAGGAACTTTTGCCGCTGATGCTTATTTGGGCCAGGACTATACTACCACCATTCATAGTCTGGTTTGATTTTTACTGCTCATGACTTTGGGCTTGGCCACCCCACTGCTTACCAGGCTCTGAGAAGGTGTGTTGTGCTGCTCTGGGCTGGAGTGTGTCCCTGCAGGTTCCTTCTCCACTGTCAGCAAATCAAAGGTGGTGCTGCCTAGCATCAGCTTCCTTCTCTCCAGGCTGAGTTCAGACCTATACCTCAAGCTGGCCTTAACTAAGGCTATGGAAACAGCTATCAATACCCAGCTGATGTGGATCCACAGTAACCTGACAACAAAAAGGGCTGGTGCCCTATACATGTGTGAACTAAAATAAATAATTACCCCATAAAAGGGGAATCTAAATGAAAATGGGAAGATATTGCTGAAAAGAAAAAACCCCAAACAATCAAAAAACCCTGGAACAAATTAGTATAGGGGCTCTGGGAGCTTTAGGGAGCCATGAAACCTGACTTGCCTTGAGCTGCATACAAAAGAGGCGAGGTGGGTCTGAAGTGACTTTCTGTGTCACTGAAACAGCACAGAGTTAGTGCCAAGCTTTGTCTGGTCTGCTTGCAGGTGGTACATGAGGAGGGGAGGCAAAAAACACACACAGAAGACAACCTCCTTTCCTTCCTGACTTTTTTGCCTCTGGAGCTGACGCCATATGGCTGCTGAACCCAAGGACTAGTGGCTTAGCCGATGTGAGGGCATTGCTGCTATCAAGGTTAAAGTTGTTTAAGCTGAGGTTGAGTGGCTTGGCAGCAGGCAGCCGCAGGGAGCGACCTGTGACATGGCCATTTGCTGAGCTGCAAAGGAGGTAACTTAAAGAGAAGCTGGGGCCCAAAGCAGTGGCAACTGGTGGCAACACTAACGACTATCAGTCAAACACTGATGGACTGAGACCCTCGTCACCTCTCCCCAGTGGGGTGTTGCTTGGCTTGTAAATCCATGGCTGCCCACTGATCCCTCAAGCAGCTGCACTGTGTGGGTTTCTGCTGCACTGGCCACCTTGATGCATGGAGACCTTTTTGCAGGAGCTAATGCAGTCCCGGTGATGTGCATGATGCCTCTCTGGGGGAGATTCAGCAAGAAACCACTGCCTAGGGGACTTGGCAACGTTCTCCATGGGGATGGACCATTAGAAACTATTGATTAATCAGGTCTTATAGGATTGCTTGGGAACTCTTTCATGGAGACATCACTCAAGCTTGGACTGCAGTGGGATAGCTGGGAGAACAGGTTACAAGTACAAATCAGAGCGCCCAGTGTCTCATGCTAGTCCTGGCCTTACTACTAAGCACTGAGGCAGTTCTTAAACTTGTGTTACGATCACACCCCTGCGTGAAAATCCATGGAGAGAGAGCACAAGAGAGAGCCGTGTCCCTGAGAGAGAAGGGAAAATAAATAAATCTGATCATCAGCTTTATTTGTACATGGGGAAATGAGACCAGGGGGTCAAACGATTCACCCAAGGTCACACGAGTTGCTGGTGGCAGTGGCATCAGCTGTCACTGCTGTCCTACTTTTGCGTTTTCACTATTTCACCTTTCCTCCTCTTGACTCGCCTTAGCTCTTCAACTTCAGTTCGGGCTGAATAAAACTGCCCCCCCTTTCCCTCTCCCCCTATCGATCCCTCCATCTCCCTCTGGCATTTACGAGGTGCCAATCACCCTGATATCTAAGAGCCAGCAGTCCGAGGTGGATTAATCGGGACCAAGGGAACGTCACACAGCCTCGGCGCTCCCTTCCTTCCCTTTTGTGTGAGACTGTGAGATGAAGCAGATAGGGAGAGACACAGATAGGGAGGCTGATTGAGAGACAGCATCTGAGCACGCTCTGGGTGTACAGGCGCCACACGGAAATGTGATCCCATCATTTAGACAGTTCTGAAGTCCCCAGGGTAATTGATGTCACCAGCTTGTCATATCCAATGGGTCAAGATCTAAAACTTATTATTTCCCTTTATTAGCATATTTACCAGAAAAAAAAAGAGGATGGGTCCAATTCTGCTTTCACAGAAATCAATAGGAAAAATATTCATTGGTTTCAAGTGGAGCAGGAGGAGACCCAGGAATTGTTTTCACTTTTCCTTCAGCGATAAATCCTCACTCAAGCACCTAGCCTCATAATGTCCTGTATTATCTGGTGAGAAATAGATGGTGGGAACTTTTGTGGTGTAAAGGTGCAGACTGCATCCTCTTTTATATCAGTATAAACCTAGGCTGGCAATTAGAAGAATTACTCTAGATTAAAAATGATGCGAGAACAGTTTTTGGACCAGAGCATCAGGACAGTAGTGTCTTTACCACCTCTCCAGCTGCCTGATCAATGCCTGTAGTGTAACACTGGAGCCACATCTCCTGCCTGACAACCTCTGCAGATGTTTGTCCCCAGCTGCCCATGCGTTGCCTCCTGTTAATTCCTCTGGTACATGGGGGCACAGACGCTGCATTCCCCTACCAGGCTGCTGGCCACTGACCTGGGCTCAGCTGTGATTTACTGTCTCTTTTCCTCTTCCTGCAGCCTTCCCTGGCCAGGAGGACAGTTAAACACAGCCAGGCTGGGGAGGGGACAGCTCTTCTATCATGTAAGGAGGGGAGCAGGGGACAAAGGAAGAGGCAAAGATTGTCTTTGAGTGGGAATAAAAATGAAGAGGGCAAAACAGAAGGAAAAATGGAATTTGTCTAGTGGGGAGAGAATAAAAAATGTCYCGAATAGCACCGGGGGTGCAGCTGGGAGAAAAGAGGGAAGTTGTGTGGAGCTCTACAGCACATCTTCATGACTCTACATGGCTCATGCAAGGGGTAGGCTGGGTTTTACCAAGTGTTCAATGAGGCACATGACACTCAGTGGAGGACAGAAATTTCTAGGCCCTCAAGTTAAAAAAAGAACATGTGGATGTGATGGAAAATCCATGGTGCCAATGCATGAGAAGGAAATAGGCAGGGAAGAAAGCAGATCCTTGCGGTCAATGTACTGGAGGGAGTACGGGTACACTGGAGTGTGATTCCTGAGTTGAACCTGTATTACCTAAGGCAAGGCATTCGGTCTCTCTCGTTCAGGAAGATGTTACTCTGGAAAATTGGATTAATGGTACTTCCCTCCTGTACACAAATCTAGCACAGAGGGCCACATTTTACCACCCCCCCTACAAGAGGGCCACATTTTACCACCCCCCCTACAAGAGGGCCACATTTTACCACCAAATGGATGAAGCACCTAGATGCACTGGCACTGCCTGCAAATATTCCTGTTTCATCTGCTCCAGAGAGGTCAGCCAAAGTCACCTGGCAGTATTGCATCTGCCTGCTGCAGGGATCTCCTCTACCTTCCTCTGAAATATCTGGCAGAGACCAAGTTATCTGAACCTGATCTTGTCTTGCAGGTCCTTGTTAATTGTAGCCTAAGGAAAGGTAGTTTTGCTAGAGGCACCCATTTCAGGGCTTTGTCAGGAGCCCAGCTCCCTGTACAGTCACACTGTCTCAGGGGCCCAGGGTCCAGGTTTTGGTATTTAAGTAGGATACCTGAAGTTAGACAGTTCAACACTGCTTTAAATAGCTGATGTGTTTTCCCAGTGTGCTTAAATCATACTGTTTTGGGGAGCCAGGACTGTATGTGTGCATATGTCTGCTTGTCCATTTTAGTATTACCTAGCATGTTTTCACGAATCTAAAAGCACTTCAGTCAACAGCTGCTGTTTTATCCTGTGGTCACTCCAAAGGTACCCACGATGATGCATGGTGCAGCAGGGACCTGGCCAAATGGAGCAGAGAGCCATCGCCCCCATTCAGCTCAGTCTGCATGGCCTGGTAGCAGAGAAGGGTCAGAAAGGTATTTGTGCCCTCACAAGCCTTTGGCACCAGATGGAGCTGACATGGGACAGAGAACTAGGATAAGCTGAATTCAGGTCCATTTTATCCAAATCCTCAAAGGCTAGTTGTGTTTGGATTTGACAGCAATGGCTTAGACCCCATAGGAAGTGTCTTGCATGGGTGTACACATGATCATGGTTTGGTTACTGCTAGAAGCAGGTATTGCACCTCTGAGGCTTGCCTGGGAGATGCCCTCACCTACCCCAGATGGCATGGCTCAGTTCGCTCCCATCGTGTAACTGATTTAATGGAGAAATCACTGGTTCCTCTTCTGCTCTTGTCATTTGTTCCCCTGCTCGTGTGTGCTTTTGTRTCTTTATAGGTGCTATCCTCGTTCCCGTGAACATGCATAGAGCCAGTGTCTATACTTACTGCCTGTGCATAGGCGCCATATGCTCCAAACTGGATGGCCATGGGGTTGAACATGCCCATTTGTCCTGCCATTTGCTGCATGCGTCTCATTGTACGCTCCTTGTCTGTATCTGCAAACTTCACCACCAGGCTTGAAGAGGCTCCCTGCAGGACAGGAAACAAAAGGAGACACATGAGGGAATTAGCCAGGTACACACTGGCTCATGCAATCCATACATCTAACACAGATTTGGAAGCATGGAATCCAGCTGACGCTGATTTTTCCCATGCAACGTCTCAGGCCTTTTGAATTGGGCCTTTGCAAGAGGCTGAGAGCATCAGGAAGGAAGGAAAGGACCCTGGAGGGTGAATGGCTGAGGCCAGCGGCCTGGTTCCTAGTTTCCTCCAAAATTCAAACTTCCAGGCTGTCATTAGTGTTCTCTCTGCAAAAGTTGTTGCCTTACTCTTTCAACATACAGAAAAACTTCTGGCCCAGCAGGTTGTCCTCATCAGAGGACAAAGATCTGGACTCAGTGCAGCAAAATGTAGGAGCTTTTGCTGTTGAATGTGGTAGGATTTGTGAACTGATTTCTTTTGATGGAATGTGTTAGCTCTGTGCATGCCAGACCCCCTGAGCTGGATCACCCTTTCACACTGCCTTGTCTTGTAACCCCCATGTTCAGTGACAAATCTGTGCCCAGCCTTGGAGACAGGATTCGGTATGCKGAGCAGAGTGTATGTCTCATCACGAAGCAGCATCTCTTCAGCACTGTTAAACTAGGGGAGCAAAAATAGTACCTGAAGGACCTGAGTTTCCTCTCCATGAACAGTAGGAAACAGGCTACCACAGAAGAGCCCACATTTAATGTTACATTTTTCCAGGAAAGCTTTACAATGTTTGGGTTATGTCTGCAGTCAACACCGGTGCAGAACTACAGATGATCATAAGAGCTGGCTGCAGAAGTCTGTGAAAAATGTAGAGCTTTTGCAAATGTAAGAAATCCCTCTCCTCCCCAAAATGAGATGCAAAGTCAGTAACTGTGATTCTTAAATTTCTGATAGGAGGCAGAGATGGGAAGAAATAGATCTGCTTAGGAAGGCAGACACTGATATTTTTTTGGCTGGCTCCAAGGACGTCCTAACTTCATGGGTTGGTTGATTCCCCACAGCGCGGTCTCCCCAGGGGAAGAGGGGTGCAGGGGAGGGGGGATCCGGCAGCCGCCCCGACGGCAGGCAGACAGTTGCCTCGGGAGCTGGGCTGCCACTAAGCCYGGGGAGATGGGCAGGTGAGCCGTCAGGAGACCGACAAAGAGCAGCTGAAATCATTGCGCTCCCATGGTACGCTTCCCTTTTGACACACTGGTATTCGCTGATGGAAATACAGTCAGCGGGGAAATTTCCAGCTCAGCCTCTGGCTGCAGCAGTAGAGGAAGACCAGCGCCGTGCCAGAGGAGCTGGGCTGTTGTGGGGCCCTTGTTTTTCTAGCAGAGGTGGGATTGCCTGGGATTGCACAGGGGGAGTGTTATTAACTGGCTTACACACACCCCTGTGTACCTGTAACCAGAAAAAAATAGTCTCAGTGAAAGCAGAGTTGCTCTGCTRCAAACTGGGAATAGTGTAGTAAACCACAACTATGGACATACATATATATAAGTCCAAGCTATGCATATTCAATAGCCTCTCCAGATCCTCAGTTATGAATAAAGACTTGAGGAATTAACATGCTAAAAAAAAAACCCGATCTAAGGCCACACAATGAGCGATGTTCCCCTGGATTAGCAGCCTGTTCTGGGAAGAAGTGATTTTCATTGGCAAAGAAACTTTCTTTTTGACCTGTTAGTCTCTTTATTATATTTATAATAAATCTATAACCCACTCAAACAATGTGGTGAAGAGCAAGGGGTTGAAAGAAGTGCTTCAGGAAAACAAAGAGATGAATGCTCTATTCAAGGGTGGAGAGCAGTCTTCAGAAGCTATTATAAGAGCAAAACAGAGAGCAGGGAGGTGGGGAAGAAAAAAAAATCTAGCCAAAATTCCCTGCATTTCTGCTCAAGGCTGGGCGGCTTTTCATTTTTTTAAATCACATGATGTAGTTATTGATCCTTCCCCAAATCACACTCTTAATTGCAGCTCATCGACAAATGGATATTTTAATGCATACATTTCCTGCTAATTATCACCTGGACCAGTCCTTAATTAGATTTCAACACTCATTTAATTAACCCTGATCCAAGAGACTGTTTGGTAACCTGAATCTAATGATTTAAACCTATTTGCAGCTGTATTGGAGGGAGGCATTGGTCCACAGCAGATTGGGCTGTTCAGAGCTGCTGTAGTGATTTGTAGAGCAGAGGCTGCGGCATGGTGGGCACAATGCARCATGGAGGATTTTGAAACTGAATAAGGTGAATGAGTAGTCATCTCTGCAAATGGGTTTTGAAGATGTGACCTGCTCTAGTTAGCAGGACAGAGAGGTACAAATAAGTTGGTGTCTTCTTCCTTCCTCTTTTCTTTCTATCTCTATTTGCCCTGGAAGTCTTAGGGCCAGAGAACTGCCACAGGAAATTGCTGATGCCTCACACTGTTGAAAACCAAGCTATTATTGTAGATGGCATCATGAAAACATGGGTAACCGCCACACGAAGTTCCTGCCCCTGGAGTGTTCTTCCCTCCTGATGTGAGTTGTAGTGATTGCACAGCAGCCGTTTGACCCAATGGGATCTAAGACTGCCTCTTATGAGATGTTTTTCTGGGTTGCCTGTCACAGCAGGACTTTGGGCCTCTTTGAACATTGCTATCATACACACAGGGCAGAAAGGCCATGGGCAAACAGAAGCAAATTAGAGCACACACTACAAAGAAAGAGGAGAAAAAGGAGGGGTTTTTAAGAGCGCTCTGCAATGAGATGTGCATGTAAGCGGTTAAAGATATGTAGCCAGTAGAGATGCTGCATTGCTTTTGAATATGAAGATTGACCTTGGGATTGATGCTTTCTGTATGTGGTTCCTCATGTGCAGCCCTTTCACGTGGCCCAAAGGAAATCAGGCAGTAAACTCTATCAGATCACACAGTGCAGGATTTTCAGCAGAGGAGCCAAACAGTGCTGTTCATCTACAGCAGCACAAGACTACTTTCTACTCCAGTGACTCCTACTAATCCACTGGATAACATTAGAAATGCCCCAGAATGGGCCAGATTTTCCACAGGGTAAAAACTGCAGAGCCCTTCATCTGGACTGTTTATTGCTTCCACAAGCAGTTAAACCATGGTGTAAATCAGCCGTTGTCTGCTGACAAAAGCAATAGGTCCTGTCTGCTTGGTCATTTATTAGTAATACATAATCTCCCTCTTGCTCTCTCCAGTTGTTGGACTGGACGTTATATTTCACCGACCCCCAAGAGAGTTACAGTGGGTAAGTCAATAATGTTGGAAACATACTTGGAGATCTGCGTGTTAATTCTGCATTTTACCAAGGGAAAGACCTGTTTATTTCTCTACCCTGCAGATCCACAGTCAAAAGAGACTATCATGAAAGTGAGCATTCCTGCTGGTGCCTCTGCAACAGGCTACTTGGAATTGGCATTTATCTCCTTTCCCATCAAATCAACCTCCTTTTTCAAGTGCTTTGATATCTACTGATGAAAAGAGTAATATAAGGGCTAAGTATTATTATGCTTTCCCTATTCTCTCTTGGGCCAGCAAGTCTACTTAATATGACTATCTTGCTTCCTGTCCCCCTCCCATGCACGGTAATGAATTGCTCCCCTTAGTCAGCAGAGTCAGATGCTCTCTAGGCTGGCGGGGCGAGGGAAAAGATGGAGGAAAAATCACTCTGCGCCACACTCACTTTGTAATCCCTAATCAGAGTCCTCTGTGGGAAAAACTAATTTCCCAGCCTGTCTTGACGTGTGAAATAAAGTCATTCTTGAAAACAGGAGCTTGACAGGTCGCTTGTGAAATTTCATATTCAACTAAAAATAAAATATCCATCCATTGATATTTCATTTAAAGGCAAAGGAAAACAAATCTTTTGCCTGGTTGTTGGGAGCGTTTCCCATTAGTTATGGCCTTCCAAATGGAGTGTATACACAAATTAAGCAAAAGCTTTTCAGGAGACCAAATAATACTGCACGGCATCAGGGAAAGTTGCTTCTCCCTAGAACAATATTCATAGGAAAAGTTTTGTGAAAATGTTTCCTTGCAGAATATATCCCTGAATTTTCTTTTTCTATCAGCCCTRTAAGTCTCCTCTGACTCAGTAGGTTACTGATCTCTACAGACAGTTAGACAACTTTTTCTTGCAAAACTGATGAATTTGGGCCTAATCCGCCGAAGCTATTAAATCATGTTTCACTTTAAGCTTAGTGAATGTCCTATTGGAGGTAAATACTTTACTGCAAGGGTGTCTCCCTCATACAGGTGGACTTTTATATCTTGGTTAGCTCAAATGGAGCCAGTTAAAGTTCTGGGCCAAAAATATTTAAAAAAGGCTTGTTACATTAAAGTTCCAGTGACTAAAGCTCTTGAGTATAGGAGATCTGAATGTGCAGATCCTGTTAAGTACCTTCCAAAATGTCAGCTGTGCACACCAGCTAAGATGCTTAAATGAATAGGTGCTGCTGGATACTTCTCATTTGGGCAATCAGACTACCTTCCTAAGTGTCACCATGTGAATGGGGTTGCTGGTGTTGGAAATTTTGCCTTAGCACTCCCTTTGCGACTGCAAAGCAGAGCTGGGAGGATGCTGACCTTCAGCAAGCCATTCAGGGTAGTATTTCCACACAAGGATCCTTGACGTTAGTGCCCAAAAACCAAAGGAGGATTTCTTTGCTTTGGGCTCTGTCAGATCAGGCCATTTGGTATGACGCCTCCTAAGTCTGAAAACAAAACCAGATTTTTTTTGGAAATGCCTGTGTAGCTCTACTGAAAATAGGGCTGCTGAATTAGCCAGTGGGGGCTTGATCCCAGCCTGGGATTTTAGACAGGCAAAAAAGAAACTACTGTCCAATTAAAACTGTAGAGCAGAGGGAATTTTAGTTAGGTAGAAATGTAATTACCCATGCTGGAAGATGGCCAGAGGACCAGGACTAACATCCCTTCCCTCTTGTGAAATATGCTATGTTTTGCTATACTCAGGGCTTCAATTTCATGTCTCATCTGAAAGATGAGTAGGATGGCAGTCACTAGGAGCGATTTCCACTGTACAGTCCTGAGAGCTGGTTTAGACACACTTGAGATGAGAGTGACAGAGACAGAGCGGGGAAAGGAGGCATTCATCCAGGGCTGGAGTGACAGACCCTTTGATAATGCTGCTCCCTCAGTAGAGGGGATTCTTCATGCAATGTCTAAGTAGAGAGAGTTGCTGCAGGTACTTCCCTTCACAGGTCTCCGGAGCTGTAATTTATTTGGAGTGGAAGCTTGATTTAGGTTTTACTTGCCCATACACTACTTAGCAGGTGTCTCTCTGAGCTAAAGTTATTGCTTTCCACAGGGCAACAGAATCATTGACTCCTGGTGGCACTGTACCCAATTCTGATTAGAAAGAACTCGATATATAACCCGGGTATTAGTATGCCCCTAAAATCAAAGCCAGATATCCAAGCAACCTGAACTTCAAAGCAGAGTTCTTCAAGCAGTTCTGCAATTTTCAGCTCAGTCTATGGATGATAAAAGCCCTCACAGAATCATTCGTTCGCCTTCCTTAATGCATTATGAAGTGGAAAGTGTTGTTACACAGGTAGATTGGAAATTCTTACCCGCTATTTAGGAATATGAAAATAATAAATAATTATTTTTTGTCTATTTGAAGAAAAACTTAAAATCCAGAATTCAAAAGAAAATGTTACAGGTTTCCCTTTCCCGATAAGAGTAACGTGGTTTGGAAGATAAGGCATGTTTAGTTCTGTATTTACTAAAAATATACTTTCCCTGAAAATATTCTTACACCAACAAATGATGACTTGATGTAATTTTTTAAATAAATTATTATGACTATTAAGAAAATGTTTGGGAGCTGCAGCATAGAGCCCTATGAAAACTAATATCTGAATGATCTTTCCTTCTAGCTAAATAGGCAAGAATGAAAATTAGAGAAGTGGAATAATTCCAGAGCCATAAAGTGAATTGTCTATTGTCACAGCAAGGCAACATCACAACCAGGTATGGAGCCCCTGATGCTTCGGGACTCTGCTCACGAGCTCCACTCTTCCTTGGCAGTTCAGGATGAGGACATGAACAGCCTAAGATTACTTGGAAAGAAACAGATGTTGAAGAAGGGCTGGCAAGCTGGGCAGATAAATGTCAACTGTGCATGTGACATAAAAGAACATTTCAGCAGCACTGAGTTGCAAACACGCTGCACATGACTGGGCATCCCAGATCACTGTCATGCTGTATGACTCTAGGCTATCATGGTGTAAAGCATGTTGTTTCATTGGGATAGTAAGAATTATTCGCATTTTTTCAGCATATTTAAACTGAAGATCTCCAAGCACTGTACAACCACAAGGTCATTAATTGATAAATGATTCTGCTTGCAGGGAGGTATCACCCATGCTTTAGTATGGTGAAACAGGTGGTCAACTGAAGCTATGAGATGGTGTAAACTCAGTGAAGCTCTGCTGGTTTTGGTGGAACAAGAGGTTGGTTTATGCTGAAGGATCTGCCCTTACTGCAATCCACTCCACCAAGACTGAAATGTGTCACCCTGCTGCTGGGTGAGACTTCACAACGGCTATTCCTGTGAGTACCACACAGACCTTTGGGATGGGAAGTCAAGCATATTCCCCTACCTGATTTCACTTGCCAGGGGACATCTGAGGCAAAGACATTGGTGTCTGGTAGGATGCTTCACGTTTGTGAATTTGTGCAGACTTCAATTCAGTGTCTTATCTGAAAGTTATTGTTTTGATCTAAATACATCTTTGCCCTTTAAAAATTCATTTTGATCTTTGCAGAACCCATTTGGGTAATAGCTACTGAATCACTTAATGCCGGCTATGTTTTAGGTAGGGATAGCAATCTACCAATTACTAAGGTCTTTCAGTTTTCCTTACAAGAATGTGTGTTATCAATCCAGACCACACACCTGAGCAGAGCTGGGAAGGAGTGGATTAAAGGGAAACAAGCAGAAGCATCCAGAGTGATTTAATGTTGATCCAGAGCCCACTTAAATCAAAGGGAAGATCCCACTGATGTAAATGAGGTTTGGAGCAAAAGAAAGAGGAAGGGAAGAGGGGGGAAGAAAGAAACCCCCCCAAAGCAAGCAGAGACATAAAGACCTAAGGCTGACATCTTCATTCCTCTCCATGGTGGGAAGAGCACATCCTTATTAGAGGAAGGTGGTAGTGCCCAGTGGAGCTCCCTCCAGCGGGCTGGGAACACCCCTGCCAGTCAGGGAGTGTTTTATGCCTCCCAGGCTGGAGGCTTATCAATGTCTCTGATATCCCAGAAAGGTCAGTGCTTGAGAATTATTTTAGCCCCGGCAAGTCCTAATCTCATCCAGACGAGACAAGAGTTGAGTGCAGCGAGCCTCACAGGGTCTGCTGCCAGCACTAAGACTTGGGCAACGCTCAGTGGTGGCACGGTCCCGCTCCTGCCTTCCCCCAGCTGCCTCCATGGCTGTTGATTTGGTTCCCAACTCCCCCCGGACCTGTAAAGAGACATTATGGTGCCAATTAAATCCTTTTGTCTAGAGCGAGGCCGTGCAGCTCACGAGCAGTTATCCCTCTTATCCCATTTGGAGGCAATGAATGCTGCGGTTCGGAGGGAGCGAGGAAGCCCAGGGAAGGCAGCGAGTGAAGCCTGTCATGTCCCATGGGTCCCTTCGCTGTCCTGCCAGATACCTGCACAGCTATGGAAATGTGACTAGAGAAGTAAAGGCCGTCTCTGGCACTAGTATGATTCATACCCCTGTCAGGCAGCCGGGCTGCCTGGATTTCTATTCTGGGACCCAGAAACATGTGATTTATTAGGTCATTTATGGAACAAGGGGGGACGCAGGGAACACGGTCCTATGATTTTATTTTTTATAGAAAGAATTAAGGGAAATTATGGTAGCACTGGGAAACTGCTGGCCCAAAGGCTGTAGAATCAGCTGTCTTGGTGGCAGCAGTGGGGTGGGATGGTCTATGAACATTAGTCCACCTCCAGCCAGAACCCGCTGCCCAAAGGAAAGCGAGGCTAAGCTATCAAGAGCCATTGGCTTTTGATGGAAGAAATGACGGCAAATTAACATCTAGGTATTACACATCCACTGCTTCTTTCATCCCAAAGGACGACACATGACTTTATAAATGGTTTTTAGGTAGCATATTCAGAAAAATCATTCATTACTGGAAGGAGGGCCAGGCCTGCTCCTGGTGAGTTATGAATGGGTTCCTAATGTATTATTATTTTTTAATAGAAGGAATGGGAGTACTGTGCCTTGCCCTGAGTTAAACAAGCCAGTCTGTGCGTTATACAGAGACATTGCATGGAGTGCATGTTCTTTAAAGAGCAGAAGATCAACAGCGAAGAGAAAAAAAATGGGTCTGAGTTGGCATCTCCATTCTCTTCCATCAGCTTCTCCAACATCAACAGTGTAAAACAAGGCCTCAGCCTTCCACATTAATTTGAGCAGATGGACTTGTGTTGATGATACCCCACTCTGCCCTAGACTTTGTGACTTTGGGCAAGTAACTTTAGGGCAAATTCAGCTGTGAGGCATGAAGGGCATTTAGATGCTGGACTTTCATCATCTTTCACCCGGAATTACCTCTGAAAATCCCCCCTTTATATTTCTGTGTTCACGTAAAAGTCTAATGACTTTCCCATTTCCTATTTACCCTGACAGTCTGAGGGGGTCAGCGACTCTCTATCTCTCTGCTGACTGTCACAAGGTGGCTTTTATTAACTGAGGACTTGAGCCCACGCTGGAATCTAAATGAGAGTAAATTTTTTTGGTTAATTGATACTCTGAATCATGGTCTGTTTAATTGTTATCTATTTGTATTATGGGTTTGTCTAAGGTTCTGTTTATGTCACCTGGATATTTTGAAGACATTCTTGGGAAATGAGGTGGTGGACTGATGGCTTCAAGTTTGACCTTCTTAATTCTATGTTTTCCAGATTTAAGTAAATATTAAGATTTAGATGCTCAAGTATCCACTGGTTATTACTTCTCTACTGGGACCAGGAACAAGAATTGCTGTGACTTTGGCTATGAACTGGCTAAATATGGTGATTAATTGTGTATAAGACCAGTTCATTCCCAGACATTGTATTGTTGCTTCTTTTGCTTATCTCTTATGTCTTGTCCCTTAGGGGGACATTTGGATGACCTAACTGCAGCCATTTTGGGTTATCTATTCTAAACCATCAATTACTTAAGACAGACGGATGTCTCTCTGAGTGGCTAGTCCGTYTCCATCAACTGTAAGAGAAGTGTAGATGAGAAGATTACAGATGACCCCGAAGTTTGATACTTTGACCAACACTTTGATGTAATTCAGCCAGGTCAACCCTGGCCTTTAGTTGGTAAGCTGCTGAGTGTGGGAACTTTCCTGTAAGAGGTTTGTATCGTGCTTAGCACACAGCAATTCCATGTAAGACCAACAGTAACCACATTTCCAACAGTAGTAGTCTGACAGGAAATCTGCTAGATTTTCTAAGAGAGTGAAGAGCATGTTCCTGTTGAGGTGAGACCTGCAAACATGAAGCTGTGGCTCCACACACCCAGCTCACAGATTTGGTTGACTTCCTGAAGATGTGTCTTGCTGGAAGTGGAATATGCTACAAGTTTTGAACTGCAGTCAAACTCCCCCAACTTTGTGGAAATGACAAACCCTCCTTCCGAGCACTAAAGGCTGCCATGAGCCTGAAGGGAGAAGGGGAGTGTGCAGCTGGATGTGTGTGCGTATTTGTGAAGAAGGGAGGAGAGACGAGGAAAGTTTCTCCTATGAAAGAAATGATCCAATTTGAAGCAAGTCCCTCATGGGAAGAGCTGTGACAGAGGCTGCTCTGTTCCTGTTAATTTTCACAGTGCAGCTGTCAGCGGGTCTGTAAATAGTACTCCGCGAAGCCAACACTTCCTATCCACACATCAACCATTCAATTAACAGAAGAACAGAAGAAGGAAATAAAGTGCACCACAGCCTTCTATCACGGCTTTGATGTTTCCCAGCAATTTATGAAAGTGTACACAAATCTAATTACAAGCCCCACTGCTTCCCATTTACATGGAGCTCCTCAAGTTCAGAGCTGTTTATATCAAAATAATTGTTAAAAATACCTCAGCTGATCTACAGCATTGTGGCCCCCCACTCACCGGAGCCGCCACGCTGCTCCTCCCAGGGAGTTTCTGCCGACTCAGCGCTTTGGTGCCAGCGTGCACACATAATAACAGCCGCTTCCCCGCCGTTCTGCAAGCAAAGCGCCCGGGCTACAACTTCATCATGCCCACGAAGGCCTATTTTCCTTCTTTCCTCCACCTGCTCAGAGCTCCTTCTGCAGACTCTCACTGCTTTCCCTTCCACCCCTAATTCACCTAAATATTCCTCTGCTGTGTTGACAGGGGGTGAGAACAGCTGCTTGGCCAGTTTCCGTAATGGGACTGCGTCTGAAGGCAACTTCACAGTGCTTTGCAAAGTCGTAACTGCACCGTAGGAATGCACAGCAATAATAATAGCAGTCATAAACACGAGCTGGGGTTGGTTTCTTTGATGGGGTGCCTGAGCATCCAAAGYCAGGAAGATGGGAACCGGTGCCCCGTTTGCCATGAGTTTGAAAGAGGGCCACTGCACATGACGTATTGACAATGACTTTTGTTTCTCAGGGCAATTTTTTATAATCTCATATTTAAGTCACTCTCACTTGGTAAACTAAATAGGTGGAAAATTCCTCTAGCTTAACTAAAGGCAATCTCTTACAGTATGAGAGGGTAGCTAGTACATTGTATAAGGCAAGAAGATAATCCCTTCATCTGACTATTAATTGTGTTTGGTTGGGAATTTTCGTGCCRTGGGTGGACTTCCAAGGAACATGGTAGGTGGAGGCTGAAAGTCAGCCTTGTTCAAGGTGTTGTGTTATTAATATTTTCTTGATTAATAAAAAAAATAGTAAATACAACAATTAGAGATCTAATTGGTCTGTCACCTAACAAAACTGAGCAATAATTRCATAATTTGATATAGGTGGTTCCTGAGCAGAGATTTAAAGTTGTTTTTGTCATCTGTGTTGATAAGAGCTGCACAGAAAAATGTTGAAATGAAAGCCCCCAAGTTAACAAAGTTTTGGGTTGCAGAACTTTTTTTTTTTTTGAAGTTCAACTAAGTTGAATCTTTCTCTGAAAGGCAGACATCTGTTCAGTGCTTGTATCCAAGTCTCACATTTTCCTTTCTTTTCACAAAACCAAGGATTCCATCCGAAAAAGTAATTTGCAAGGAAGATGTTCAGCCAGGCATAGATAGACTTGGGATGCTATTGCCTGGATGCAGAAGAAATGCTGTGGTTTGACCAAGCTGATGCAGTCTTCTATAGGAAAACAAAAGAGGACTTGGCCCGTGTGATGGGGGAAGCCACCTTACACGGTTCTGGAGGTCTTAATGGCCTTAAATTTCATTAATTAAAGAAAGATATAGAATGAACGTAGTGCTGACAATCAGTGTGTTAGGCAAGTTCACAGTACACCTAATGGATCAGGAGTCAGAGGACTCAAATGTGGGATGTCTGGTTTCTGAATCCCAAATTGCTTTAGTTGGGCAGCAAACACCCAGAATGGGATTCATCTTCCCTTGCGTTGGACATGAAGTTAGGTGTCCAGTCTAAGCTGCTTACTCCTTGCACACTCAGTGAGGAGGCAGATGCCTCCATGGCTCAGTCAGGCAATCTTAAAGTACATGTCTGAGGTATGCGGGAGGAATCGCCATCAGAAGAGAGGTGAAATGAACAGCTTTAATTTCTGACTTGTAGGTGGCTAATGTCAGCTGGTATAGAGTCACCCTAGATCTTTAGCTYCAGCAAGATTACTGCGGCAGCAACAAGTGCAGCAGAAGGATTTCAGGGTAGCAACGGTGTATCACTGGTGAGCAAAGGCAATTGTAGTCTCTGAGACATCTGCAGGAAGCAAGTGTTTTTAGCTTTTGTTTTTAAGCTGTATGGGTCCTTTTTCATTCTGAGTTGCACTTCAGGTGAAGAACCACTATTTTGGAACTGGCAGACCATAGAAAACTGACACCTAAAATTAGCTAAAAAGCACACTTCCAGTTGGGTTTTGGTTTGACAGGTTTCAAAACCTATTTCTGTAAAATAAAGTTCCTCCAGAGGTACCTATTTCTCTCTATTGATTATAATAGAAACTTAGACGACAAACACTTAGATGACAACCTCAGACATAGTTCCTTAGCTTCTGGATGTCTCAAATTAGGTGAAACGAGTCCCACTTCAGGTATTCAGTCTAATGCTGTTATGGAGATCTCCATTATAATTAATGAAAGGGCATTGCCCAGAAGGTGATTTAGCCCATCCTAGCACAGATAGATAAGGGGAAGAATGCACAAATCTCTGGAAATATCTCTCCTTTCTGTAGGAATCCTAGGAGATGTTTAGAATAGATTACAAACTTTTAGACTGTTAAAGCTAAATCAAATGAATCACACTCTTCACTTCTTCTGACCTCTATGCAGAAAATGTAGATAACGGTACTGTTTTACCCCTTCCAGGAATTAATTAATAACAAAAGAAATTCTGACATGCCACGGTGGGCGAGACGGTGAAAAAGGTGCAACAGCAGTATAGTTTTTAACCCTGTGTTCTTTTTGGGTAGGATAAAGGCTGCTGAAATTTAGGTATGTGTGATGAAGTGTGGAGGAGAGTTTATTCTGTGTGGGTGGATGGACAAGGCTGTATCTTAGATGTGTTAGATGTGTTGTGCAGAATGACTCTTCAGCATTTGGCTGTCACCTGGATATGAAGACATGGAGAGAGGGAGAAAACCAAGCTGAAGATGATGCCTAGGTAGGAGCATGACTGACAGGTAGGATGAAAACGTTGTCCAAAGTGATTGAGAATGGAGGGGGAGGAGAGAGGAGACAGGGTTTGGGAGGAAAAGTTCAAGAGCTCTGTTTTATACATATTGAGCTTGATCTGACAGCTACACATCCACAAGGAGATGCTGGAAAGACAGGCCAAGATTTTAGTTTGGACAGGAGTCAGTCCTGCAGTTGAGAAGTTAGATCTGCAAGCTGTCACTATAGAAATAGTGGCTGAATTTGTGTTGGTGGATAAGGCTGCTAGGGACAAAGCTGGGATGATAAAGGGAAGAGAATCAAGTGAAGAGACCTGTTTATGCCCCCATATGGATGGGGAAGAGAGACAGGAGGGGACAGAGTAATCAAAGCTAATTATGTACAGGGCACATAATTGTTATAAATACATGCAAAAGTACATGAAAATTATGATCTCTCATAAAGGAGGACATGGAGGTCAAGTAAAATGCTATTGTAAAGCTGATGAGTTGAGAGGCAATATGATTTAAAAAGACCCCAAAAAGCTCTCTTGGTAGCTAGATACAGAAGGAACTTTGGGCCTGCTCAAAAGTAAGGGATTTTGGGAAAGTTATTTCTAACAACAACTGATTGTGTGAAAATTGGAAAGCTGTAGACCTGTTTGGTGGGCCCTTAGGAGAAATAAGTGCCTTGCATAGAGAAGCGGGCTTGTGACGGATGGTGGTCAGGCACCTGTCCAAGGAAAGGTTAATAAAAAAAAAAAAAAAGAAAAAACTTTCATAAAAGAAAGTTGCCTTTTGAAACTATTAGGCAACATATGTTGTGTGAACAGGAAGTCACAGTAGAGCAATAATCCTGACAGCTGTGGAGAAACAGGAGTCTGCCGCAGGAACGAACGGCTCGAGACCTGACAAGAATGATGATGGATGCCCCGTTGGTAGTACACGAGGACAAGGCAAGAGACATTTAAATTGGCTGAACCACAGGAACAACTTTGAGTTGGCATCGCAGCCGGACAAATGAGGCCAGTCCTAATGGTGAGAGAAATGGGAGGGGGGACTGAAGGAAGATGGCAGCAATGCACTCCTCCTTTCCAAGGACAAGGGCTACATCGCCATCTCACCACGAGGTGGCTGCATTTCTCTGTGAACATCCAAGCCCTGAAAGAAGCTGCACACCCTGAAGCACCATGAAAATGAGAATGGGAACAGAGATCGCTTAAAGGATTTGGCCCATCTCATTCAAAGCACCTTAAGCATTTTGAGGCCCTGTGTGAAAAACAGTGTGCGCTCCATGTCTTGATCAGGTGGCGGTCACTCGACAGGTCCTCACTAGTCTGCTGAGCCATGGTAACTGCCCGTGTGCCTGCTCATAGCTCATGGGAGATACAAGGCAACGCCACATAACTTAGCTTATAACGAAGAGGATGAAATTAATATTTTTCTACTTGCTTTTCCTGTGAACTAAGAGTAGGTACGTGGACTGCTGCTGAGGTTCAGCCAATTCATAGGAACTTGTCAAGCCATGGAAACTCAATTGTGAATCTGGGATGTGCATCTATTAAGGGTTAAACTGTGATGCTTTTTCAGATGCCCAGATTTGGTTATTCAAGAACATTTCTAGAACAGGTATTTGAGTCAAATAAGACAACAGGAAAAATGGTCCCATAAAAAACTGACTGATGAAATGGCCAAATTCTTGATTGTTTTGCACATCCTAAGTTCAGCTGATATCAGCAGGATGGAACAGAAATTTGCTCCCAAGTGGTCAAGAGATGAGTATTTTTTCTTATTTAAAGTGTGCTGAAAATAGGAAGGATAAGGACTGGGGAAGGATAAGGATATTTTGGGTATAGTAGGTCTAGATAAAATCTTCAACTCTCCTTGGGTTTTGTCTGTTTTCTCCCATCTTTCTCTCAACTCTGTCATCTGAGTTTGCAAGCTTTTTGGGACAGGAACTAACTTTTTATTACACCTTTTTGTGGTTCCACACCCTGTGGAACTGCAATTCCTGATGTCAGTTTATACACATTACCACTTTGGGTCAAAGTTTGAAAGGAAGTCATTAAAAGTACCTCTTTGACCTGTCTCAGGAAAGATGCCCATAATATTTCACTATGGGATGTCAGCATCAAGCTCAGCATCTGGTTTTGTTAGAAAGAATCTTTTAGGAAGAGACTCCTAAAAGTATTGTATTGTAATACTTCAAAAAATTGAGACCCCCCCATCTGTAAGGAGATTTTTTTCAATAGCGTCACTGGTAAGCATGTACTATTTTTATCTGATTTGTGTAAGATGGGGTTCCAAAAAATGAGATCTTGATGATTTGCTACTTTTAGAAATCTTTTCCCCTGTAAAGAATTTTCCATTTTCGTCCCTGCAAAGACCTAGAGACAATCTGCCAGGCCCACTTTAAACTTATTTTGATAAATTCATGAATTTACATTAGAGTCTCTTACTGAAAGGGAGATTTTACACTCTTAAATATCTTTTATTGAGCTTCCTGCATCCTTTCCAAGTTGTTGGCATGCTTCTTAGCCTTTCATGATTTACACTGTGAATAATTAGTAATAAAAATAATATACTGTTATAATAAACCAAAACATGTTGGACCAGATTGTCTTTCCTTGCTGACAGTGGAATGCCTTACATTCCTCTGGGTCTGTGTGATGGTGTACAAATACAATTTTGCATAGAAAATACATTTCCATTTCTACTTTCCTGAACTATCATCAGGCTTGAAACCCCATATTACTAGATATTTATCCAAGTGGAACGATCCCTCAAATGTTTCCTGGAAGATTCAGTAGTTGGTCTGACTGTCTTTCAAAAGTTGGATGTAGGGGACCACATTTATGCCTAGGTAGGCACTTTTGTAGTAGCAGTGAGAGGTGCCCATCACTATGTGATTTGTCTTCAGCTTCTAGTGCTATCATGTGAACATGCTGCTCTCTGCTGAATGCTGGCAAAAAGTTCTTTATCCTTCACCTAGAGGCAGGGACTCTTTGGGAAGGGAAAAAAAAGAAGCCCTTAGACACAAGTTTCTGCTTGATTCATCTCTCTGACACTTGAAAGGTTACACTCATGGTGAGTTTGACCCAATGTTTTTAGCGTCTGTGAACCGTATGTATTTTTTTCAGGTCATCAAAACTGCTGGTGACAGAACACAGCACCCCTTGGCGTTCTATGCCTATGTGAAATGACAGTGTCATCCTGGCCTTTCCTCTGATGAGTTAAGCACACCCAAGGCCCTGCATGCCTGAGCTGTTATCCATTCTTCCCAGAAGATGAGTTGCAGAGCATAGATAAATCCTCCCTTCTCCTCAATCAGGCCACAGGGCAGGAAAGGCTGGACCGATCCTCACTTGCCCGTGCTGCAGAGCTACTCACCGGCATTGTCTGGCTGCCATGCAAGGCATTGATGGCTGCTTGGGCCTCCGCATGTGAAGAGTATTTCACAAATGCACACCCTGGAAGAGGAAAAAGAAGAATGTAAGAAAAGTTGCATTGGTACCATGTAAGTCAATCTAGCYGAATATCCTGTCCTCAGAACTGACCAATAAAGATGGTAGTGGAGGAAGCATAACAAGCAAACATGCTCCTGGTTATTCCTTCCCAAAGTCCAGCCATCAGCAGCCTGAGGACCTTTTCAGGCAAAGCCACATCCAGAATCCTCACACTGCTTGTAATGGGCGCTGACAGACCCAAACTTAGCAAGTACTTTTTGAATYCACTTATCTTTTGACCTCCACAGCTTCCAATGGCAGTGTTGCACAATTTTACAATTTATTGGGTGAAAATGAATTTCCTTTTATTTGTATTGGAMTTAATGCTGAATGCTCCTCCCTCTGGGGTTATGAGAAACAGGAAGGAAGTGTGTAAAAGTTATCAGAAAGCTACACATGCTTGTACAAGCAACGGCAGGCCAGCTGTACAGAAGGCGTTCAGGTTACTCCAAACCCACAGTGTACCTTATCACTGTCTGGTAGAGCTCCGTGACAGACTGCTCAGAGCTTGTCTTGGCTCCAAGCAGCCTTGGTCTGACAAAGCGTAAGATAGCTTCTGATGAAGAAGCTGGGATGAGAGAGATCCGCATGTGATGATTGCCATCTTGCCACCACTAAAATTTGAATCTTAGTCTTTCACCGTGAGCTGCAGAGCCAGTGCCTGTATAGGTGTTTTCCTCTGGACATTAGAAAAATGTAGGCAGTGTTTCTCTGGCCTGCATTGCCATGTAAGGCATCTCTCACTGAACCCTTACATAAGGTTTTAGGGCAGAAAGGTGCATTTATGAATAAGTGCTAGAGTGCAGAAATGATCAACACTTCAAAGGGTCACATGAACCACTAGAGTGGGGGAAAGTATTGCTAACACTCTTAGCTACAAGCAAACTGACTCAGAGAGAGGAAGACTAATTTCCATATGCTAAGGCGGTTTTTGGAACAGATTGGGAGAGATCTGAGAAGTTCTGGCTTCCATCCCCTTCTATTACTACTAAAGACTTTTGAGCTTTTAATCAATTTGCAAAGCCCTAGCTGTTTCCCTAAAGGGGTACATATCACTGCGCAGGGGATGCCAGTCCTGACAATGGGACAGCTCTCCTTTATTCCCTTTACAGAATCTTTAGAAGGTCCACACACCCTTATGGATCCATACAGTGCAGGATGAAAACTGAAGCATTAGAACACCCCACTTGCAAACTAGAAGAATGAGCCCCAAAGGTCCCTAAAATCATCACTGCAGGCTGATAGAAGTAAGACTGAAGAAAGCAGTAATAGCCCCTTCTAAAAATAATACACACATATGAAATCAGCCTACAGTTAGGAGCCCGTCACTTTGCATTACCCCCTCAGCACYGTGCTCAGACTGAATTTCAGGAAAAGCACAATGATCGTTGCTAATAGTTGGATCTAATTTATAAGGAGCTGAGAGGAGACAATCATGAGAAAATGAGATAGATAAACTTCAGCTGGAAACAATAGGGATCAATTATGACATAATCGCAGCCCAGCATTCCCAGGCTCCTGAGATACTGCGCCTTCCTCTTCATTAATCAGAGATAATCCAGAATTAGGGTGTTTAATTATTTGCAGAGATTCTTTTGTACTTTCTGCCTCTAAAAAGAAGATGCTGATTAGCAAATATACAAAAGCTTTCCAGCTCCAGTCACCCATTGCATTTAGAGCAGGATTTTTGGCTGCAGTGCTGCTGTCATCGAAGGCTTCACTCTCTTCAGGTGAAATTCACCCCTGTGCTGAGGAACCTGATGGATCAGTGGAGCTGGGTAAAGGTGGGAATGAAGGGAGCAGCAGGCATTTATCTTGTTTAATGACCAAGATGCTAATGGGATCCCTCCTACTGCTTCCAGTAGGTTTTGAGGTAGCAGGGCAAGTGAAAACACGGCTTCCACTGGTGTATGGTGGCAAGGCAATAACGGAGATCCCACTATTTTGGCCCTTTTGTTTGTGTGTTCAATGGGAGGGCTTCTGTACACAACATCAAATGTGCACATAATCTTCTTCCCTTCCATTTTCACCAGAACTGACTCCAGGACCTCATGAGCCGAGGATGTGAGTCATGCCACCCTCCTCAGAACAATGGTGTCCCTTTGACAGGAGTAGATCTGGAGTTTGAAGGGATTTTTGACACACAGAGAGATATGCTAAACAGGGAGATACATGTGCTCAAATGTTTTTTCTTTCCTTATTTCCAAACTACAGAGCTGAAAGGGCTGCTCTGACTGTCTTGTCAGCTTGGAGGAGACTGCAGAGTCAGGGCCTAAGGTTATAATTGCAGAGGGTGTTAAGATTCCTCTTGTGGAACTTCTGGTGCTGTGGGAAATCTTTACTTTCTGAGTTACTGAAGTAGACAACTGCTGAATGGAGAAAAAAAAAGGGAAAAGAAAAAAAAAAGARGCTGTCCAGAGAGCAGCAATGCAGACCGTGTGGGTTCTGCTGGCTTGCTGAACTGGATCTGCTTCAGCTTTCTCACCTGAGGACTCCTGCACTCCTGGCTGCACGCTGGTGAGTTTTACCCGGTGGGGTGCAGAGCCTTCCTGCACACTGGTCTCCCACCTCTCCCAGGAGAGACAGGCTCTGCATTCCCCTTCAGGCAGAGAAATGCCTCAGTCCCAGCTCTTCTGCTACCTGGTTGCATGCTCCAGCCACTGTGCCTACCCCTGAGTGACTCATTTCTGTAGCCCTGTGAAGGGCATGCCTCATGGCTCAGGGCATCACCCATGGCTTCAGGCAAGGTTCAGGCAGCTTTGTAGCTGTGACGACTGTGGTGGCATTAAAGTGGGAAGCTGGGACCTACCTTCTGAGAGCATTGCTTGCATCGAGGTACCTGGAGGACTTAGAGGCTCACCACAGGAATGCCTGGTGGGGCTTCACATAATGGGTTGGGTAGGATTGAAGTCTACGGGATCTGATTGCTATCTGGCACTTAGACAATCTGCTTAAATCTCAACTTAGGTGGAATTTAAGTCTTACGGGTTTTACCCAAAATAAGTATCTCACAAGCAATGTGTGTCACATTGGTTTCTAGCAGATGGAAAACATTACAGACTGGGAATAACTTTGTGGGAGTTGTGGCTCGCCTGACTGTCTCCTAAGATAAGGGCACTAGCCTTAAGTTTTCTGTTGGATTGACTGCTCTGTGTGTGTGTGTGCATATATGTAACTGTGTGTGTGTAAATTAGGAGCTTCACATCCTCAGAAATAGCACCAGCAAATGGAAGCTGGTAATATTAACTCTGTCAAGGCTCAGTATTGATCCTGAACAGCTCAGTGAAATGCAAGCCTGAGACTGCAGTCTGCTAGCACTAATAATTAAACTGGTTAGCAATATGGAGCTGCCACTCAGATTCAGACTTACAATGAAATTGTTTAAGAAAAAAAAAAAAAAAAGATAGATTAAGTATGAATACAAGTCTGTGGGTTGGACCTCCTTTGGAACCTGTTTCTTACAGATCTCAGACATTATTGCCTTTAATATTACTCTGTTTAACTCCTTTGTCATTAGATTTTGTTCCGTACAATTCCAGGTAGAGGCAGACACATTTTTTTTTTGCTTTTCCCCAATTTACTGATTKGTTCAGTGAATGGAGTGCTTAACTGCCTATCGTTATGATGGTTGGAGCTCTTCTAGGCCAACCTAGGCTACCGCTTTCCAGTGGGGCAGCCCCCATCTCTGGGTGTCATGAAACTAAAGTAGCCATACAATTGAAGAAGGGTGCCCACAGTTTGTTTTCAGCCATTTATATCAGGAAGGCTGAGCTTTGCTGACTTATATCAAACAGCTGCTTATAATGCTGGTGTGAAGTCTTTTTTGGCCACCAGTGATTTTATGGAATAGCAATATCTTTCTCCAGTGTATCACTGTGATTTGGATTTTTTGCCTCTCTGTTGCAAAAATATGCTGGTTGATGTTGTCACATGTCAAAATATCCAGTGAGATATGAACTGCGTCAGCAGGACTGGTCTCTTCCCTGGTGCTGCACATTCCAGCACAGTTTATGATATATTATACGCAGATCAATATTTAATGGACACATTATACTGTCAAGAGAAGAGGGCTTCCTATTCAAATTGAAGTTACTTTGTCTAGAGAGTGACGGGAAAAAAAATGACCCTCACATTCAAGAGAGAAGCCTCATTCTCACACCTGGGCTATAGAAAAGGATCCTTTGTGCTAACCAGGTAACAAGTGATGCCAAAAAGTGGCAGAAGGAGGTAAGGTACCTAGTTTTGCAATGAAGCATTTGCATATTTCAAACAGTAAATGTCTACCGAGTGTAATATTTAAATCAGCACCTGCACCCTTGCAATTATGATCACTGGCTGGTGTGTATCTATGCAAAGACCAGCTGAAGAAGGGGAATACYTGGGGCTGGTGGGTGAGAAATAAGCAGAGACGGTGGTGGAGCCGGTGAGTCAAGACGTAAAGTAGCAACCTTGGCTTTGTTTAAAGAATTGACCTGTTCAACAGGGTGGGGAGAGCACATCTTGAGTGAACATAAAGGCCCTGTGTTCAGAGGGGAGGGTCTGCCCTACGAGCAAACAATAGGCATCAGTAGGCATCAGTTTGCACGCGAYGAGACGAGACGAGACATAGCTGATTGTGGGGCGTGTGTTTTTAAGCGCAATCATCTTTTTCCTCTCATGCACAAGCAGACAGTGACCAGCAAAGAAATGGCCTCCCTTGGCAAATGTGACCCCTCCTAATGTAAGAGATGCTGTCCTGGAGGCTACTTAGTGACTTTGTCACACCAGAAAATGATAAATACACTAAGACCGGGGCTAGCTTGACACTAAAGCCAGAGTGTGCTGCAAGCCATCACCTTACCTTTGCTGTTGCCATCGGGTCCCCGAAGGATTGTGCACTCCTCAATGTTGCCAAATGCCTCGAATAGCCTGCGCACGTCGTCTTCTGACTGCTGCTTATTGAGCATGCCCACAAAGAGTTTTCTGTCTTCTGGAACAAAATAAAGAGATGCTTACCATATTTCAGGAGGGATGTGAAAGCCAAGATGGCTCAGTATCACATGCAAAACAAATGGTGATTTCATTGAGGTGACATATTTCAGAAGCTGCTAGTCATTTCAGGTGGCTGGCTCAAAAAACCTTAATAGCATCTGACTTTCAATGAGTACTTGAAAATAATCTGGCAATTAAAAAAAACAAAACAAAAAACCAAACGAAGAAGGTTTGGTTATATATAAAATCTTTAACTGCTTCTCAAAATCGAGGCACTGAAGTCTTCCAAATCAGCTTTTTCTGATCAATTTTTGCAGTCAGCTTGCAGTAACTGAAATGACAACATTGCTCAGACTGCGATCCAAGAGGAATGTGGATAAAGATAGCATATAGAAATAAAGTCCAAATGAAAAATAACGTAAGTCAGTAGCCCTCGCAATACTAAATAAGTTGCAGGGAAAAAATGTTTAACATAAGCTGTTTTAAATCAGGATATAACGGAAGCCACAGCCTCTAAATGGAGATTTGTCATTCATACCCACTCACAGACACATACCTACAAGTTTGGATGAGTTTTTAAATATATTTTTAAATTACATTTGAAATAAGCCCAAAGTTTTTGAAACGTATATTGTTTTTTGAAACAGAAAGTTAACTTATATGATTACTAATATCTGAGATGATAGSTCAAGCAGGTGGTATTTCATGTCAAAGCAGGATGTGGTCTGCTAGTAGATAATTGTTTTTTGAATGAGGAAGGCTATTTCTACTTGGACTTATACCAAGTGTGGAGATCTTCAGTCCAGAATGAAACACCTTCAGAAAATGTTGGTGAAAACAGACCAAACTAATGATTGCTGAGTTGGTAGAAACATCTCAGAGGGCACCGAGTGATGCCTCTAGATCAGGTTTATGTTCAGAGACTAGTACCATTACACCAAGGGAAAAAAAAAAAAGAAATTTACATAGTTTACGTTGTGTATGTAAACAGGCCATTTGCACATGATTCATAAATGTCTTATTTATCATTCATTAAACACTATGTAAATGTGTGAACCAAGAGTTTTTTTCAGAGCAGTTTACAGAGCAGATGTAACCAATTTGAATAAATATATGTAAATAAATAAATAGTTTGATTTTTAAAATTTATTTATTTTTAATGCACATGTTAACCTAAAGCTGAACAAAACACTGGTTTGCAACAACCCTTTTCTGGCTGACTAATTGGGCGATTTATGTCACTTTTGTTCACCGAGAAATCATTGGTGTAGGCAATCTGTTCTGCTTCAACCAGTGTTTGATCAAAATTCCCCTCTCCAAGATGCACCTGCAAATTGGCAAATTACTTTATAGCCTTGGATGAGGATAATTTTTCATGCAGTGGATATCGAGTGAGGATATTAGGAGCTTTCAATCCTGCAGTGGAGTTATCCACGTAACGAAAAGTGTACTGCCCACAGAAAATGAGGAGTTATGTTGCCTTCAGTTAGGCTGCTGAAATGGTAGGAAAAATAGGTTGAGGAGGGTACATGTGCATTTCTGATAGTGGAGAAAAAATGGGGATAGCCTTCTGATAGACACGTTAGAAGCAAGAAATATGCCTACTTTATGTTGGAATTAATTAAACACAGGGACTTTTCGAGGTTTTTGCTGGCAACACAAGGTTTAGGCTTTAATGATGCACAAAGGCCTAACACCTTGTAGGTTGTCCCCACCTCAAGAGAAGGTGCTTTGGACATCTGAAAGGTTTGTTTTCTTGATGGCCAAACTGACCTGCAAAAGAGACTCTCAGAAGTGAAGTATAAGTCTTAGAGAGGCAACTACTGAAGCTGAGTGTGTGCTCTGTGGGGTATCTTTCAGTCTAGGGCTAGACAAAGCCTTGGAGAAAGAGTCCAGTACAAACTCCAATGGTTGTCCAGATATTGGAGGAAAACCCACCCAGCGAATGAGACCAGCTGTCCTGGAAGATGGGAGATATTTTAGGAAGGGGGCAGAGCAGTGGGAACAAACTGGAAACACCGCCGGCAAAAGGCTTTGCCTAGAAAGTTTGTGCCTAGTAAATACTTCCAGCACAGAGGAAGTGTCTGTTATATTGTACTTTATACAGTTTCCCCTGTTTGAAATAAGCTGCATCAGCAAAAGCACTCCTATAGCTGTGTAACTGTATTTTCACCAGGCTTTTTGCTAATATAAATGTACCGTTAAAAAAAAATCACATCCCTCCTCTGTCAGCAAAACTCTCTAGTGTGGAACTGGCTTGAAACTGCCTTGTCTGGTTTAGTTTATGCAAAGCTAAAACCAGGTGTTTTAGGAACCACTTCTTTTTTTTTTTTTTTTTTTTTTTTTTTTTTTTTTTTTTTTAGCCCCCTTTTCTGCATCTCTGCAGGACAGTAGGCGTAGTGATGCCTGTCCCCGGAGCTGGCTGGCAGAAGATGTGGTACTTTGGTGAGCTGCCCACAAGGTGGCCGTCAGACCACCAGGAACAGGCTCTGCCAAGGGTGAGGACCACCTTCCCCAGGGGCTGCTGGTCCAGCCGCTCCAAGGGAGGAGGCATGAAGGGGACCCCCATGGCCAGCCAGGGCTCAGCGCTGCCTGGACATCACCTCCAGCCCCATCTCCAAATCAGTACCCTGTCTCCCTCCTGAAAAACTGTGCCTTGGGTTGTCAGGGGAATCATTTGTCACATCTGCTGTCTCAGAAATCTACACAATCACACACTTGGCTGATAAAAAATGAGTCAGTTTAACAAGCTTTTTTTCTCTGAGATGTTCTTCTAACAAAAAGTGCTGCGTTTACCTTTCATGTCCCAGCCCTGCCAGGGAGCTCAGCAGTGTGTTTTAATGATGCCCCTCTCACATCTTGGGTGGGAAGAGAGAGGGAAGGGTCTAGCAGCTGGGACCATTCAGCATGTTCCAGGTCTTGGCTAATGAGTTTATCTTCTAATGGGCTTGTATGAGCCTCTTACACCCTGAGTGCCCCCATATGCTGCTCTTCCAGGTCCCAAACAAAAAGCTGACATGCCATGCACTGGGGCAACTACTTCTGCTTTGTAAATATGTCTGAAGGCCATGAGACTGCCAGAATAAAATGAAGAGACGATGTGCTGGTGTCAGCGGGATGTGTCTGAGCATGTGTTCACACCACAGGTGCTCCCTACCAGACTTTTCCAGTGTCCTCGAATGAGAATGGAGGGTAGTACCTTGCTGTACCATCGCTCAGGTTGCTCTACATCCTACAGAAATCAGACGTTTAGGCTGCACACAAACCTGGAGCAGTCCCCAGATCAAGTTGTCCTTGAGCTCTGCCTGTTTGTAGGATGTAGGGTCCATCCCTACCACCCATGGTCCACCACCCCACTGAGTCCCATACTTTGTCCTCTTTCAGCGAGACACTATCCCAAATCTATGCTTCTCAGGACCCACATCTGAATTTCAGAGCACTGGGCAGATTCAGTCCCCTGTGACCTCCATTGCCAAGCTCGATGCTATCATCCCCACTTCAGATTGTGGGACTGAGGGGTAAAAAACCTTCAGACCAGGCCCCCTAAAACCTGGGCCCCAGGGCAAAGTGAACACACAGTCAAGGAGAACAGAAATAACACTGTCCAGGGGCAGAAGAGGACAAAAAAAGGCCGAGCATGAGCCCATGATCTGGGATGCCCCCAACACGAGCTGTGGGCATGACAGTGTGCTCCAGCCTAAGCTGGTCCATTGCCACGGGAGAGGGAGTGGTACCTTGCAGTACCATCCTGTCTTACACAATAGAGGTGGGCAGCCATGAGGAGCAGCTTCTATCTCCTCCCTATGAGGGAAATCAAGACAGTCAGCTTACTTAACATGTGTAAAGACAGGTGTGATGAAAACCTATTCTATGCAGCTTCCTCAAGGCCACACATGGCCATGCATCAAGTACTGATGCACATCTGAACACCCTGCCTTTGCTTTTGCAGGAAGGGCCTGTCCAAATTTCTGTCTATTGCATACACCAAAGTGACAGTTTCTGTTTCTATCTCATGCCCACATATTACATGTTGGTGAATAAATCTTCAAGTGACACTGCCCCGCAGCGTGGGGGCTGAATGTGGTGTCCATGTAAGCCTCTCCTCCACACTTTTTTGTTTTCCCTCATTAGTGTTCACCCCATTATCAGTCTTTCCCCACAACCAGAGTCCATCATGCCTGCTTGCCTCATGGAAATAACCATGGATGGCTATTCCTCCATGCTGTGGTGCCCAAAAGAGCCGAGGAGGTTTCTGTTGGTGCATCACGAAGCCCTCACCATGAGTGACCTGAGGCACTCCCATAGTGTTGAAAATTAAGTTCAACTCAAGTCTACCCCGTTTTGCCATCAACAAACAACAGGAGCCAGCACTCCCCGTTCCTCCCAGGAAGATGTGTAGGGAGACAAAGGCCACAGCAATGGCAAACCAGAGTCCCCAGAGATGTCCCCTTGGTGACATTTCCAATATCCCCATGAAACCAGGCTCCCCTCTTCTTGGCCACCCTGCCAGCTACGGAGGCTTGCGCCTGTCAGGAAAAGCTGGCTGCCAGGCACAGTGGTGAAGAAATGCAACTTGTCAGGTAAATATACAGCGTCTATAAATCTCCCCGGCTGTGTTTATACGAAGCCTCGGCACCTTCTCCAGTGCAAATAGGGGTTAAATTATTCCCTGTTCTATTTGTATTTAAATGTTATGTTTCTATGATAAGCGTAAGGCAGAGGTGTCAGACGGGCCCGGGCGAAGGAGGCGGCACGCGTGAAAGGTGAAATAATAGAGCATTGCAAACCAAGTGCTGAGAGGAGATGGGAAGGGGGGACACGGGAGCGAGGGGGAGAAAGGGGAGGACGGGCACTAATTAAAGAGACAGAAGGGACAATGAGATGCAGAATGTTTGACCCTCTGTGGAGCAAGAGGACAAGAACAAGAATCACAGCAATTGTGGAGGGACTAGGGGAAAATTAGGGTCACTCACAGAGAGACATGACACAGGTTTGTGTTTATGCAGATAGCTCTCGCTAATGTGTGTGTGTGCGTGGGGGTACATTTAGATAAGAGTATATAAATACACTTGTGTTCTCGTATTCCTCATGCAAAACAAAGAGGTTGAATCCTTGCATCAGGAAAGCGTAAGCCAGCTTTACCATCTAGAACATCGCATCCAAGGCCTTGGAAATAAAGAGGGACAGATCTACCACCTTCGTGGCCCAGGCTAATCACAGGAGGGTGAACCAGAAGATCACTACAGTCCTTTCCAGCCACAAACCCCCTTATTCTAAAACCTATGAGCCTCCCTATATCATCCCGAGTTCATTGCCAGGGCATCACACACGGATGGTGTGCATGCTTCTTCATGCAAGAACAAAACTGGCATTTGCATATTTCTATATGGGAACAAGCATCTTCTGTATGCGCATGGTATTCACCAGAGCAGCTCTCTGATGTTACTCGATGCCTTTGGATTTCAAAGCATCAGGACGAGGATGCTGTATGGCTTAGTTTCAGAAATCAGATGCTAATTAATTCCATTATTTATATAGCTAATAGTTATTTGTCCCTGCTGCTATTCCCCTCCTCCCCAAACATCGCTTGCACACGCAGTGAGGGACCAACAGCAGTGCCTTGGTCCAGGCACTGGGAAGGCCTTTAGTCTTATCTCCTTGGCACCATGACAGAGCAAACGAGCAGCCTAGAGAAGTTTTCTGTGCAGGTGTGGGTAAGAAGAAAATGCCGGCGCATAGGACCAAGTGGCACATCTACCAGAGAGGATGCAAGAGGCAGAGCGGTTCTTCCTTGCCCACTCTCCTGACTGGTCGTCAGCAGAGAGGGGAGAGGAGGCGGCGCTGAGGATGTCCATCATAGAATCATACAGAATCATCGAATGGTTTGGGTTGGAAGGGACCTTTAAAGGTCATCCAGTCCAACCCCCCTGCAATGAGCAGGGACATCTTCAACTAGATCAGGTTGCTCAGAGCCCCATCCAACCTGACCTTGAACGTTTCCAGGGATGGGGCATCTACCACCTCTCTGGGCAACCTGTGCCAGTGTTTCACCACCCTCAGCGTCAAAAATTTCTTCCTTATGTCTAGTCTAAATCTACCCTCTTTCAGTTTAAAACCATTCCCCCTTGTCCTATCACTACAGGCCCTACTAAAAAGTTTGCTGCCATCTTTTTTATAAGCCCCCTTTAAGTACTGAAAGGCTGCAATAAGGTCTCCCCGAAGCCTTCTCTTCTCCAGGCTGAACAACCCCAACTCTCTCAGCCTTTCTTCATAGCAGAGGTGTTCCATCCCCCTGGTCATTTTTGTGACCCTCCTCTGGACCTGCTCCAACAGGTCTGTGTCTTTCTTGTGCTGAGGGCTCCAGAGCTGGACGCAGTACTGCAGGTGGGGTCTCACCAGAGCAGAGTAGAGGGGCAGAATCCCCTCCCTCGACCTGCTGGCCACGCTTCTTTTGATGCAGCCCAGGATACAGTTGGCCTTCTGGGCTGCAAGCGCACATTGCTGGCTCATGTCCAGCTTTTCATCCACCAGTACCCCCAAGTCCTTGCAGTGGGATCAGGAATCTGCCAAAGTCACAGTGGTGAAAAAGAGCTATAAACCCGGGGATTTTTTTTGACAATCATGGACAAGGTATCATCCTCAGGCCAAACAAGAAATGAGGAGCTACAGAGCAGAGGGGTGAGCCACAGGTGCCCCAAACATGAAAGTTTGGGTTGAGTTCTGAACTCAAATCTGCAAGCTCAAACCAGCTCCCCTCTCGAGCCGGAGTGACCCGCTGCTCCCCTCAGCCCGTGCTAATCAGGCGGATCAATAGGCTAAAAGCAGGGCATTTCCTGGGGCCTGGGCTGCACACTCCTATTGCCATTTTCACAGCAGTCCTACAGCTCCGTGATGATGATTACAGCCCTTTCCACAGGGGAAGCGATTACGAATTCTGTTGTAGCTAATTGTAAATTAGCTAATTATCTTCTCCGTGGTACCTTGCTGGAAAATACATGAACCTTGTAAAATGGAGGTGTTTCAAAAATTAGGACGGGGAAAAAAAGCCAGCAACAACAACAACCAAAAACCCAACCCACTCTGGAAACAACAAAAACCTACCGCTACCTAACTCCAAACAATAGGAACCGAACCCTCCTTCCACCTGCACGGGCTCCTAATTCCCCACTTTTCACTCCCCCTCCCCATATCAAACAACACCCACAAGGGGCTAATTCTGCTGCAGGCTTTAAAATGTTTGCTGAGTTCACCTGCTCCTTGCAGCTGGGTGTTGTGGGGCATCCCTAATCACATCTTAGCAGGAGTGATTTCTTTGTGCTGATCTCTTCCCCTCCTCCCTCCCCGGTTTGGTTTTACTTAACAGTTTCTTTATATCCCATACGTTAGCAGATATGATTGCACAGCTGCCGGTCTCTGACTGCTGGAGACAGAGGCTTTGAGACACCCGGGCTAGAGAGAATAACAGCTAATCTGAACAGCTGTGTGATGGGGACAAGCGCAAATGAATATAAGCCCAGGTGTGGGAGCATAATTCTCCTGCACAAAGAAGGAAGCTTCATCCCACAGGTGCGTTACTCTCCACTGTTGCATCTGAAAAACTTAGTTTGAAGGATTTATCTTATTTAATTGCTTGGCTGCACTCTAGGCCTTGACTTGAACGTGGATCCTATATACAGGGTGAAAGAACAGCTGCACAAGAGACAGTGGGTCTGTCTGACTCGGTGTGCTGCCTCTGGCAATGGCCAATTGTGGATGTCTAGGAAAGAGTATAAGAACAGGGTAAGCAATTTTGTTAATCCCCCAAAATATTCTCCTAGGCTCCAGTGGCTGCAGTTTAGGGATATCTGGAGTCTGAAGCATTTTTTCATATGTAATAGTTTTTGAAGTGTCTTTCTTTGGTGTAATTGTTCAGTGGGCTTTTGAACCCATGTAAACTGTGAGCATCCACTACATCCTGCAGTAAGATGTTCTGCAGCTTAATCATGTGCTGTGTTAGGAGCTGCTTCCTTTTGTTTATTTTGAACATGCCACAAACTATTTGCAACTGACAGGTCCTAGATCTTGTTTTGGAAGAGAGTGGAAATCACTCCTGATCCAGTTACGGAAGAGGGGACCCATGAGGATATGCAAGATCTTGGCCAAAGCTTCTGTCTGTACATTCCAGACTGGTATTTGGGGCTCCTGGGTCCCGTCTCAAGCCCTGCTCTGGATACTGTGGAAGGCAAAATGACTTTTCCCTTAGTGTGATTTGTTATTCCTGGTACCAGAGAGATGGATGACAACGTAGTTACTGTTACTAAATACTTACAATACATCTCTGCCAAGGACAGCAGCCTCAGTAGAAATATGGGTTACATAAATTACCCAGTGCAAAAGGCAGCCTCAGTTTCCCCATCTGCAAAAAGAATAATTGCTGTTTGCACTAGGCAAAATTGGACGTTGCTGAGGTTCCTTGGTGTTTGCCACAAGTCAGGAATATAGGGAGCTCTGGCACTAATAATGAAAGGCACCTGGCAGGCTGGTGGTCAGATCTATGGCTGAACCCTCTGATAGTTTCTATCAGATTTAAGTGGCTGGAGCTTCCCCAACTCCTTGTTCATGCAAGAGCAGTCCATGGTGGGAGTAAGTCAAGGCAGGGTTTAGTTCTGAATGGAAAGCCCTGCTTTTGCAAATGACGACGACTGTGGATCTTGGAGTCATCTTCCAGGGAGAGGTTTTCATGTCCTGCAGCAGTGTGATGCCTAAAGACAGTGCCACAGTGATCTAGGTGTGTGTGTCCAAGACAACACAGATATTGGCTGCTGTTGGCCCTATGAGCAACTGGAAAGAAATTTAACATGTTGCCAACTGGTGAACCCAAAGTCTAAGATTACRTTTTTAAATTAAATGTGTCTGGGCCTATTCTCTGCTTTCAGGGTCCTCATCCATACTACACTGCTATCCTCTTGAGCAGAGACACATGCTTGACAGGGAACTGGAAGAGGTCCTCAGTCTGCAGTAGCTGCTAAACCATGTCCAGAAATCATTTGGGAGAGCAGGCATATGAGCAGGATGGCTAAAGTGTAGAGCTAGGACAAAAAATGGACAGAGATGGAGAAGGAAGTTCAGACCAGGAGGATGAATGCTGTCTGCGCTTGGCTGGCCTGTGCTCCTGTGGCAAGACCTGCTGTCTACCTGCACTGAAGTGAAATCCAGYCTACAGCTTCATCTGAACAGTTCAGATGAAAGCACACTCAGGCTTCCTCTGTGCAGATACAACGTAGGCTATGGACAAAACTTGGGCAACAGGCCAAGCAAACCCTGCCATGAAGACATAGCCTAAATGATTCTTTTAACAGCAGAATCTTCTTGTACAGCTGAGAATATTATAACCCCAAGACAAATATCAGTAGTTCTGACTTGCTGAACAGCGCCGTCACAACTGTCCATTGCCAAGAGATGCTATTCCCTGTGCAGATCTTAAATGACAGGTTTTATGGTGTCTGATATTGAGCTGGGAAAACAACTCACAACGACCCACTTTATTAGTAGCCCTTGCTTAGGAAAGCTGGTGGTGAGAGCAGTCTAAAACCTGGTGTCATGCAAGCACAAAGACTCTGCCTGATTTGTGCCTGGCAGATCATAATTCTTCCAAGTTCATTCATTCTCTGAAACACCCAACTGGAATATTTTTGTGAAAGATTCATGAGGCGATGCTTTTTAGGAAAAGACTCAGAAGTSAAAATCTGATCTTTCTAAATTCAATGTATAGCCCAAACACCCACCTTCTCTTCACAATCCCTCCACAATAGGAAGAATATCTGAATTCAAATCAGCTTTCCAATCATGAAAAAAAAAATCATGCCTCATTCCCTAGATATTAGCTGCCTGTGCTTACAGTTCCCATTTCCTGGGAGCACCCATGGAAATGTCCACGGGAGAAAAGCACCTAAGGAGACCCAGCATCGAAGCGTGGAGGTGTGCAGCTGTGCTGTAACTAAACTTTGCAGGATTTTCCATGACTGTTTGGGCTTCTTCCTCTTGCAAATCTACGGATGTTTCCCTGGCCCAGCTTGATGGATTTCCCGCAGAAGAAGGAGGTGAAGGAGAATTCTGTCTTGCACTATCAAATGAGACCTCAAACGAACACTGAATTACATCGCGCTTTTACACTCATCTTTCAGACACAGCTCAGATTTGAATACAACTCCTACAGCCTTTGGTTCTGGAGAATTTAACACATCTTAATTCCTATGTGTAACATCCCCTTTTCGCTCTGTGGCCACACAAGGCTGAGGCTGAGCCTGAGGGGCCGTTTGATTTTCACGCTCATTCAGAGCAAAGCTTAGAAGCTTCTTGACAAACTCCTCGGGGTCAGTGGTGTCAAGGCTGGTATGTCAGGAAAATAAGTTTCAGTTCCTAAACTCATCTCACTGGTGACCTGTCGGGGCTTTGAAACCCTTTCCAGAAGCCTAGAAGGCCAGGACATTAATCCGTGGTAGCACTCCAGCCTTGAGCACTGAGGACTGTTGGAATAGCATAGACATGGGCAGGAAGGGGGGTGGGAAGGACATATTTTCTCTTGCAGGAGCTGTGACSACATTTCAGATCAAATTAAACTTCAGTTTTTAAAGACTTCAGTGGAGGTAATTGAAACACTTCCTCACAATTGCCTGAACCTAAGTGTTATCTCTCTTTTCCTCTGTATATCATCCCTTTTCCCCCAAGCCTGAGACAGCCCTGCACGGCCACAGCCTCCTTAATATTAAAGACGGTGATTAAATGGGATTCGCCAAAAGACAAAGGGCTGAAAACCTGCCAATTGTTAATCCCTCTTTCGCTGTGCTTAAAAATTCCATTTCCTTCATTTGAAGAAAGRGGGGGGAAGAAAAGAGAATTATACGCCTATGTCTAATTTAAATTCTGGCGTCGCGGGTCCTGTTCCTTTCTCCCTCTCTTGACGTCTGAATATATTCCTTTATTACCATTATTACAGCTTTCTGATTGCATTAAAATTCATCCACACGCTTCTCTCCACATTCCACTTTTCTTTTGCCAGTTTTTTTGCTAATTCCCTTTTTCTCTCCCCCYTTCCCTCCCCACTTTCAAATTACACAGAATGTCGTTAAAGATCTCCACAAAATGCCTCAACTCCTTTCTCTCCTGCTTTTATAAACTTGCTGGCTTTCTTCCTCTCCATCCCCTTGTCTACAAACAAAGAAAATGAAGGAGAGGCAAAAGAATACAATAATAATAAAGGAATCCAAGCAGCATGTCTCATAGGTCTCGATAACACCTTTCCTACATCGTACAGCTCTAGGCCTAATGCTCACTTCAGTTATGAAGCCGTATTTCACACAGGAGTTTTGTGTATTATTTGTTTGACGCTTGTACCTGGAATCCGCAGCTAAAATCGGAAGTGGAGTGTGCCAGGCTGTGTATGTAAGCGTGGAAAGAGACAGTCCTGCCTGTAACTATAAGCAGAAGAATAAGGAGGTTGGAAATAGAAATATAATTTCACCCTGCTTTACAGAGCAACAGCTGAAATCCTGTAAGGGTTTGCCTATGGATTTGAGCAGCGGAGCTGGGCATGCAGTACATATGCCCAGTTGCAGGTGATTAGTTCAAGATCTGAAATTAAAAGGGATCCACTCATTTAATCCTTCAGACATCCCACTGACTGCAAGGAGACCTTAAAGTGACCTTTTTTCCCCACAAGGCAGGTCACCTAAAAAGCCAGTGTATCTTTGCTTAAACCAGTCCCACTTTATCTAGGTGGAAGTCCCAGTCTGAGGATTTTATAGATCAAAATGAAGGTGAGAATTGGACTTCTCTCCTATACAGAATACCATCTGCCTTATAGGCATTTAAACTATAAGGTGGGGGCATGACGTAGTGCCAGTGTGATGAGGCTGGGGTGAGTGATCCCCCTAACCTGTCCTTGTGACTCTCCTAGCCCAGCTGGGAGGAAGAAGCTGCTGTTGTGAAACTTTAATTCATTCTCTCCAGTTCTTCCCAGGGTGCCTAAGTAGGTTTTTTGTTGGTTTTTTTTTATTATTATTATTTTTGTTGCTGTCACCCTCAATTACACTGATATAATGAAATGACTGAAACTGGATGAAAAACGGAATTTTCTTTCTATGGAAAATACTGATGTCTCAAAAAATGTGTTTCCACTTTGAATTGGAGAGGCCAAAGTTCTTGTGAAATGGAAATTCTTCAGTTGTGAAATGTTACAGAGTATTGTCTCAGAGGAATAAAAAGACTTTGTCTTAATAACCTCAAAACATAAAATATATAAAGCAGAATGGCTGTGGTTTTCAGCCAGACAAAAGAGAGTACGTTTTCACACACTATGTGAATAAATGAAAGACATTTCTGCCATGGGATGTTGCTGAACGCAAAAGTCATAAATTAGCTCCAAGGAGAATGAGACAGATTAGTGGTGGTTGTGTCCACTCACTGCTATTAAACATGAAGATCCACATGCAAAATCTATCTTAGTCACTAAACCTGTCTGCTGGAAGCCGGAGGATATTAAGGGAAGGGTCACTCTTTATAAAAGCCCTGTTCTTACTCTTTCTAATGGGCACTGCTGGAGCAGAGGATGCGGACTAGACAAACCTTTGGTCTAACCCAAAATGGAAGCTCTTATGTTCTTAGTGGTTTAATACAATACAGACTTGAAACAAAATTAATCAAAAAGATCCTGTTAAAATGACAGGTTTGTACCTCCTGAAATGAGAACTCGATGTATTAATTTAAAAAAGTGTCCCCTGGCAAAAATCTCATTGAAATGGACCTGTTCCAGGGGAACGCTTTGCCTTTTACAAAACTACACGTTCGGCTAGATAACTGTTCCTTTGAAATGCTTTGACCAGCTCAACAAATGACCCAGGAAATGAATGGGTCTGCTTCAGGATGCCACCTGGCAGGATCTGGCTTGACTTACCCACATATTCATTTAGACCATTACTCCAAGGTGCGTATRCAAAGGAAAATTATATTCCAGTGATGCTACACCAGTGCTTGAAATAAACATCGGGGATTCCGGGTTAGAGCTGAAGCTTATTGAAGTTAATGAAAAAGAGTGCCACGGAGCCTTGCAGGCTTTGGATCAGACCCTTGATTTGCTGAACTGCTGCTCAGTATGTCCCTACTGCTGCTGGGTATTGCAGATTCTCCCTGATGCAGAACAGCATATTACAGCTGTGCCAGGGGAGGTCTGATGAGGACGGAGCAGAAGGACAGCAGAGCCTGAACGATGCCGATCACACCTTTTGTGTGCTAGGGTTTGGGGGTCTGTATGTATTTCCCTGATCTGGCCTCTTTTCTTAGCCTCCTTTCACCACTCTGTTGCAATAAGGAAAAGAAAAACCAAACCCTGTGAAATCTCCAGCGCAGGCAAAACTCATCCTTCCTCTGAGTGGAAGACTTTCCTGCAGGCCTGGCCCCAGGTTTTAAGACAGAAGTGCAGAGCAGTGAGGGAATGCAGGAAAACTGCGACCAGACGGTGTGGCCTGAAATGCCAGGCAGCAATGGCAGCATGTGACGCAGGGGTTGCAATAAAATTTATAACCAACACACTCACAGAGGAACCTTCCTTTAGTGAAAGCAATATTCAGCACACACTTGGCTGGAAGGAAGGCCTGCYGTACCCAGCAAGAAGTTACCCATAGATGTGGGATGCCCCGTGCCCTGGAGCCCCCCCCGGCACTTTGTCTCCCTGGATTTGGGCTGGTTTCAAACTCAGGGGAGACGCGTCCTACTCAGCGCGTTGAGCAAAGTTCTCTCGCTGGGGAAAGTGAGACTCCTTTGATGTCACTTCGCATCCCCCTGCAAACGTTTTATTCAAGATTATTTCTTCCACCCACCCTCCCGCCCCCCAACTCTCAACTCCGACTGGCTTTAAATGCCACYGTCATTTCCATCTGCTGACAGAGCTCTTTAACTGCCGCGCCGAATGGCATTCGCTAAAACCAACTAATAGAGGGAAATGAGGTTAACCTTTAAGAAAGGTGAAAATGAGCTGGGTGCTATGCCAGCAGTAAAGAATAGTTCATAAACAGCCTCCTGCTGCAGAGGCAGTTTACTCCAGGAGCTAGCATTGCTGGTAGCTCCGTTTGCAGGCGGGTTTCAGGAGTGAACTTGGCCAGGAGAAGGCACGGGACCTCTCTGCTCACACAGTTTGGTCAGCCCTTATCTCGCAGGCCTGCGGGGACAGTCCTATGACTCTGATCTTGGCTGCTGTTGTCTGAACTCACAGCAAACGTGCATTGGCTGTAGTGGACTTGTATGACATATTGGTGGCTTGCACCAGCAGAGCTTTTCTCCAGCATTTTCTTCCCTAGCATGCAGGGAGATGGGAGTGCTCAGGGCCAAATCCTGCCTTGCCTGTCTCCTTGCTGAGTTCCTTCTTTCCACTGGTCTTTTTAAATCCTTCACAGCTCAGCCCAACACTACCTATTAACTCTTACTGACTGACTTAGGGCTGTGCTTCTGTAAAAGTGGTATTACTGGGTGGTCCTGCACTCTCTGAAGGACCATTACTGTCCTTTTGTTTTTCTTCAGGCTTAACGAACTTGTGTCCTTGCTCATCCAAGAGTTAGATAAAATCTTGGCTTCAAACCACAACTTGATCCTACATGTGCCGTTCCCAAGCTCATACCTGAGACCCTGTGCTATGCAATTCATGAAGGAGAGCTAACGGGAAGAGCTGGGGACCAGAGACAATGCACTTCCATACAACAACTGCAAGAGGAGGGGCATCTCTTAGTCTGCGCAGAAGATTAACAGCAGGTGAGTCTTACAGGAGGGAACTCAATACCTTACGAGTTTGGATACCAGAAGAAGGAGATGCAGCACAATGCCATGATGAGAACAAGACAAATATTTGTAAAGTAATTTTCTGTTGTCAGCGCTCTGCTTCATCTAATTTTAATTAGACCAGAGAGCCTGAAGGGTGCATATACTGCCAACTATATTAACAACAACTGGCAGTATAGGACTGAGTCCATACGAAGTGGGGATGTTGGTCTCCTGTTTTCAGTCAATTTTCTCCACTCACTTTATATAGATGCATCTCTATTTTTACAGAAGTGGACTGAGGTTGGTCCTTTATCTTACCCCTGCACAGTGCTGACCATACTATTGTCTTTCTCTTGCCATGGTATATTATCAATACCAAAAGTACTTGAAACAGAAAATTATACACCTGGACCAAATGATCAGTAAGCATAAATCTACAAAGCTTCCTGAAACAAGGTCTTTAGTAGGTGTAAATCAACAATATAGATATACACCATGCAATGATAGAATTATTTCTCCCACCAACACAGCTATGGYGAGATCAGCAAATATGAAAAGCAGTTATCCCATTCCTACCCGAGGTTAGTACCTGGAGAACTTCATTTCCTGATTCAGGGTAAAATCYGAGTCTCAGAAGGTGAATTTCCAGCTACTGGAGCTTCACTGTCCACGTGGGAAAACATAACCCTCAGTAGGCTCTTTCCACCTCAGATTTCATCACCACTAATAATGCTTTTTGGCTAACAATGCTTTTTGGGGTGTGTGGAGAAAGCAGGGCTGTGCAAGCCAGATCTGAACCTGCCTCCAGTCCCTATTACTGCAACAGTACTGTAACTGTGCTAAGGGGAGTCATCTCTTCCTTTCATCAGTAGCAAGGACTCAGTGACACAGAGAGAGAGACAGGGAGCGAAGGTGCTGTTTTATAGCAAGCCTTTTCTAAGCTTGAGAGCTCACTGTGCTATTATTTCCCCCTTTTTCCCTCATTTCAGACCTTTTTTGTGTTTCATGTTTGGCCCTCGGCAGGCTGAGAGACGTGCTGACAAGTTGTAACTCTCACTCGGCTCCGCGAGGGCTTTGTTCTCTGCGTGCATGGCACAGACTTGCTTCCTCTTTCGAAATGTGACAGCGAGCGATAACATTGACACAGAGAGCCAGCACGTGGTCTTGGCACGCTCCCTATGCTAAAGACCCTCTCCAGTGATCTGCAGCATCAGTCAGGAAGCAAAGATGGACATCGTGCAGGAAAAAACCTAGTAGCAACGACTCCTTCTTCCTCCCAAAACCCCCTTCRCCCCAGGCTAGTCAGTGACTTACAGGGCTTATCATCAAAAAGGGATTCTCAGAGATCTGGTCTCTCCTCCTATGTACTGGAGATGCCCACAGAGCTGCCCCCAGGATCTTCCTCTACCACGGTCAAACCGCCATGCCTAAGCCATTCTGCTGCTGCCCCGCAGCTATCCCCATAGGTTGTGTTTTGGCTAAAATGTGCATCCCGGAGAGGGGTCAGGTCTTACCACGAGGACAACAGGCAGAGCAACCATMAGCATCATAGTCTACTTTGATGCACATCCTTTTGTGACAAGAGACCGTCTCTGACTTCTCGCTTTAATGTGTTTGGCATTGCGTTCAAATTAGAAAAGTTTCGGAGAAAAGTTCGGCCTCTCTCCAGCTGATTAAAGCACTCTTTAGTATATACTTTTTTCCCAGAAAAGATACTTCCATAAAGACCCAGGTCTCTTGGAGCTCTCTCAGGCAAGGATGAGCACAACTTTTTAAGCCTGACACTTTGAGGCATCTGTTTCATTTATACAGATCTCTTCAAAATGTTCTACAGTTTTTAAAAGGTGAATGCCAGGCTGGGATCAGTTTGCCAGAGTACTCCCCCACCAACACTACCTGTTAAAAAATCATCTTTGTTCTCCAGTTTCCTTGTTTATACAGCAAGAAGTCCCATTAGATGCTTTTGCCCACCACCACGCTGGGAGCTAATGTTGACTTCCTCAGCCGTGCTAACCACTTTTCTAGGTCATTGCCTAGGTACTTTTCTAGGTCGCTGTCTTATGAAATACAACCCCTCACTCTTTAGGCCTGGTTTTTAGCCTTATTCCTCCATGAGTCAGCTTAGATTTGGTTCTGCAGAAACACGCACATAATGCCTCAGACAGCCAAAGCTCATTCAGAGCGACCTACGTGACTCAGATGACTCTGTATCAGAGTCCTGTCCTTACAATTTTCCATTTTGTGTTATCCACAGATTTTATCAGCTGGGATATTTAATTCCACATCATTCATGACAATGCTGACTAGCATCAGAGCTGGTACTGATCCATGCAGAACCCTGCTACAAATACCCTCACTCTATCATGCTTTCTCTTTGACAACTGCATTTTGAGATTTGTCCATTACCCACTTCTTAATCCATTTAATGTCCGCCCTCTTGAACACTGTACTCAGCAGGAACTACAAGGAAGTTCCAATTCTAGAGATCCAACCTTTGCAGCTCATGATAGCTTCTGCCGATAAGGAAAACTCAATCAGTCCATTTTGCCACGGGGAAGATAGGATCTCAAAGACACATAGCCCCTCTCCTCCTTTCCCTTGCCTCTGGCATTGTTCCTTCTTGCTGGCGGCTTGAACAGCAGGCCTTCACTTCTGTTGCAGCACAGTTCTCTACACTGGCATTTAAGGAATATTGTATTTTCCTAAGTACAGGCCATATTCTCCACATATTGTCACGAAAGCTGGGCCTGGTCTTCAGTTATGTCTGTTCTTCGCTCTGGGTTATTACTGTTTATTGCTAATGGCTGGTTCATTCACAGGTTGTGTTTTCTATGCTGGTGTAGACATTATCTTTGCAAATATACTGACTTAACTACCACAAAAAGGACCCTGTTCTTCTTCATCTTGTCCTTACCATTATTATGTCTGCAGGACCCTGGATGAAATAAAGTACTGAAAATAAATACAGTAATACTGTATTTATTTTACTGAAATAAATACAGTACCCTTTGTACTCTACAAGCTAGTCCCACAGAGAGTGTGAGAGCTGGAGAGACCAGCAACTAAAGGAAAACAAAGTCACAATTCTGAAGAATGTTTCATGCAAGGGGAAACGCGGGACAGTTTTTTCCTTTCCCCACCTCAACGTCTTTTTCCTGAGAGCAGAAGTAATTGTATTGAATGCACTCAGAGATTTCCCTGCACAGGGAAGCAATGTAAGGCAATAGGATTCTTATCATTCAGCTTCCCTGAACATTTCTCTGAGCTAGAAACAAAGCCCAGGTCCCAGTTGGGATGACATTTATTTAGCATATGTAATGTTAACCAAAAGAAAGTAAGGGAACATGCACTGAACCCTGCTTTGACTCTTCCACTGTTTAACTATTGGCTTGCCCTGACTCATTTTTGGGCCTGTTCCAACCACTTTGTCCCAGACTGAGGAAGGTCTAGCCCTGGGTGATATGGTGGTCCTTGGTCTTACAGGCAGCTACTGGCCCCGTCTTTCTTTAAGGTAGCACCATGCACCTTGTCTAAGTGGAAGCTAGGACCCAAAGAACAGGGGCTTGAAGGATTTGGTGCACGCTTTCCTGAATTTTAACAAAAACACTGAAAGTTTGCCCATCAATAGTCCACTCATGAGTAAGATACAACAGTTTGTCTCCAGCTCCCTAGGTAGTGGTCTTACATTCAAGAGAAGGCCTTTATCTCCCTGCTTCTGCCATTAAATGTGAGAGCAGTTCTGGGCAAATCTCTTTGTTTTCATTTTTTCATCTTTCCATCTGCAATCCAGGGGAATTTTGGCCTTGGTTGTTTTGAAATCCAATTCTGAAAGAACATGCTATCACAGTAATAACAGCATAGCCATAACACTGCTCTAACATATTCATTCAAATGTTGCCCAAGTAGTAGTAGGTGGAGGTGTTAGCCCCAGTTCAAGTTTGGAGAAACTGAGGCACAGTGAAGTTAAAGAGAAACATAGCCTGGAATAGACTCTGGGAGTTGTGACCGTTTGCCTTGCAGCGCAAACCATCAGAAATCATGCTCCTTTCCTCTGGATCTGGACTTCTCTACGGTGCTTTCAGAGCCCTAGTCCATAATCCTGATGCCAGAGAGCTCTGCACAGGCTGCTTAAATCATATTAAAGCACAAGATTTGGAGTTCAGTTCGCTCAGAAAATGTGTGTGTATGTCTGTGTGTTTGCATATGGACGCATGCAGTGTGTGGGTGTGATTCCCTAAATACAAGGCGAAGTGCCTATCACAGAGAACAGACCTTAAAAGGGGTTTCTGAGCTATAAGTGAGAAAGAAGAAAAAAATAAAGCAAAAAGGCAACCTTCCCACCGCCACCAGCAACTCAAATTAAAAAGCAATTGTGTGTGTAAGAAAAAGAAAGCTTTGGAAATACAGGCATAAATGACATTTGTTGTGAAATGCCTCTCCCACTCCTGTCCCCAAGTGATAAGGAAATGAGCTGGATGCCAGGGGAACTTCAGGTTGGATTCAGGCAACAGAAACATTTTCAGGTCAGGCTTCATTTGATGTTAGCTTGAGTTCCCCCGTTAACTGGCACTGGGCAATGGTGCTACTGCCATCACTCTCCAAGCCCTTGCGTCCCCACAACAGCTCGAGGGAGATGCGGGTAGGCGCCCATGGGCAGGCAGCCCCTTCATGCCTTCCCCTCCAGCAAACGCTACCACCAAATGCCACCCCACCCTCTGCCTTATGTGAGGTCCCGGTGTGTGATGGCATCTCCATCCCAAGAGCCTGGCACTGCTTTCCAGGGAGCAAACCTGCAGGAGGGCTTGGGAAAGAGGAGAAACTGCCCCTCCCAGGAGAGCAGATGTGACCCAGGACCCTGCCAGGACTCTCCACTGCTCTGGTTCACTTTATGGAGGAGCAGGGAGCCAAGCAGGCCGTGCTGCCAACGTTTGGGGATCTGAGGTGGCTGACAGCTGTCAATCAATGTTAATACAAGTCAGAGAGACCCAACCGAAAGGTGCACCAGCAAGAGTGGTGGGTGCCTAACATGGGCAGATGGAAACCAACTGAGGTATTTAAAATGCCAGAGAGAGTGTGTGAGAGTATTTTTTCCTTGTCTTTGGTGGAGTTGGGGTCACTGCCTCACCTCCATTCCCATCACCCSGTGAGTCCTCAGAAATCTCTGCACGGTGCCGGATCCAGCCCAGCACTGAGCGCTGCCTTGGAGGTGCTGCAGGGCTGGCAGGATGGGGACTGCTGCTGATTTACTTCCTCACTACTGTTTGGGCAAGCGGCAAGGTAGGAAAGGGGGGATGATTGAAAGGAGTGGGGAGACAAGAAGAAAGAGGGAAGAAAAGATAATAAGAAAGCCCCCACTGCCCTCTGCCATTGTGCTGTTCACTAGAAGGCTCCCTACAGAATTACGCTGTCGTCTTGCAGGAAAGCATGTAATAACTGAAAATACAGTGTCAAAAGGAATTTTTCAGGCTTTGACAGCTCATAAATTACAGTTCGTTGACTTCTTCCTGGGTCTAGATTTAAATTAATAGGCAGGCAGATATATATTTCTTTTGCTCCTTTCTCCTGAGCAGTAGCAGTTGTGGAAGTGACGCAGTTTCTCTCGTCTCTGTCTCCCCCCTCCCTCCCTCCGTTACAAGCAGTCTCCCCCCGAAGCAGATCAGCTCAAGTCGCTCTGAAACCCCAGGGTGTGGCAGAGCGGTCCTCCCGGCACTGCCTCTCCCCAGCACACAAGCGGGGAAAGCAAAGGCAAAGAAATTCACTGTTCCTATAGCAAATAGTGTCTTTACAAAATCAAGCCCTTTCACAGGAGATATTTGGCAGAAAATGGTCATAGGCAAGTAAAGATCAGAGGTGCTCAGGTACGTCGGTAATGGCTGTGGCATTCAAAGTGAAAGCAAGTGAAAAGAATAGGCCTGCCTTCTAAATAAATCAAAATGAGATGAGATGGCCATCGATGAACAAACGTGCATTGCCCTTTCCATGAAACTGTAGGTGCTCACCTATAGTGAGAATAAAGGTGACTATGTGAATGGATGGATGGATGGATGGATGGATGGATGGATAGATGGATAGACAGACAGTTGCATATAATGACAAACAGACCAGACAGGAGATCATAGCTTCAGAAGGTAGTCGTGTTCTTAAAGGGATTACACTCTGCCTGCCTGAAATCTCTTGCAGATACTTCCATTTGGATGCAACGTTAGCCTGCATGAAAAATCTGCCTGTCTCAGCTGAACAGCTACCAGCATTTTGCTGCTAGGAGAAAYGATCCGAGAAGATGTGAAGTTTGCACACCACTTGCAATGCTCTGGTGAACAGGAATGCTCAGCACTGCCCTGCCTGCACAGGTCTGGAGTTGTTTGGTGGTGCATCAAAGGATGGTAGGTAGCTGGGGTGCTGGAGAAGACCTGTCATTCTTTTGTATGGTGACGCATTTATGAGTTTGGGGCAGGACAACCTGAGGTCTGTCTGTGCTGTTGCTCTACAGTTACAAGGAGCTCAGCCTGCATCAGTGATGGCTGTGAAATTCCTAGGAGGCTGTGGATTTGCAACACATAGGTAGTAAAATGYGTCAAGTGCTTTTGGGTCCTGCAGTTTGAAAAGGTCTCAGGTAAAAAGGGGTTATTAATAGTATTAATGGTTCCYGCTACAAGTTGTAGTCTGTAGCCACCTAAGAAGCTAGGGCGAATATTGGGCTGTGCGCTCTGCAGCTCCTGTGAAAGAGCAGTCCTGGACGCGTTTGTTTTTGGGAGGGCGGCAATGACTCAGAGCTGGGAGCTGAACATTTCCCTCATTTGCCATAGTAACACAGCAAAAGGGAGCGAAAAGCGCAGAGCCAGAAGAAACATGGGTCCTGGCTGCCCTTACGGAGGTGCGTGAAGGGACAAGTGCGATAATCGCACATTTGAATCATCTGAAAGATCTTTGCGCTCTGACTACCAGCTGCGTTAGCGCTGAGGGTCACGTCCCTCTGAGAAAGCAGCTCCTTGTGAAGTGCCACGGGCTGTGGATTTAGTCACCTCTCGGCTCAGCGGTCCCTGTGAGATGCTCTTTGCTGTGGGGYTGGGTGAACTCAGAAGGTGGAAAGGGGAGCGAGGGGCTGTGGGGGTCTTGGTCAAGCTGAGCATGGGAATGGCAGGAGAGCCAGCAGTCCCAGGTGTTTGCCCTGCAGGGAGGCCTCCTGTGCAGTGACACAARGATGTTTCTCATTGACCGACTCCACTACGAAATGGCCAGCCACTGTGGCGTTCAACAAGATCTCCGGGTGCTCCTGGYGTGGGCTCCGGTGCAATGACTGCAGTGATGCAGGAGGGACGGAAACCCAATTTCAGCTCATGCAGGAGGGAAATAACCTATTTAGTGCTTAAGGCCTCTAATTTCTGCAGTTACCTAAGCCCTGAGTTTGACTGTTCAGAAGGAGGTGCTGTTTGGGTATGCTGGTGTCTTGAATGGGGAAAGTATCGGGACTAGGTGCTTAAATCTATTAGCTGTGATTCATTTCATGAAAACCTGTTCTGAGGAAGACACTTATTTGCAATGCATCATTCAAAGGAGTACTGAATACCCCAGCAATGGTGATCCTATCTTGGAGGGGAGGGGGGGTGTTGTCATTTGCATTTTAGATGACAATTTGTGCAGCGATGGATAACTATCAGCCTCTCTCACAGCCTCACACGTACCTGTATCAGCACTATTTCAATTGGAGTTACTAGAAAAAAAGTGTAAATGAGTTCCAAATAAGTAAATGAATTCTTCAGCGGAGTTTCACAAACCCATTGAAGGCCCTTCTCCATGGCTTCCAGACCACCACAGACCACAGCAGTGGAAAACTGCTTTCAGTTAATAGATACCACCACTAAAAAGACTGCATTGATATCCAGCCTCTGTCCTTTTGTTTTAATTTCAGCTCACAACTATTTCCCATCAGCTCTTGCTCCTGGCCCCTCACTGGGACTATCTAATCTGTTATGCCCCTACAGCCCTCTGTGCCTTACTCTGATGAATACTTACTGCAATCCCCAGCTTTATGATTTGCAAAACAGCATTTTGCAGAGGACGCAAAGGCAGAAGTGACAGAGAAATAAGGCAACCTTTCAATCCATTTATCAAAGTCCTTGAAGTTCCCATTTCAAGGAAACAATCAGAAACAGGGAGCATAAAAATTGAATATGAAATCCAGGGCATTTTAAATAAATGGAAAGGTTAACAACAAAACCGACTCCCCTTGATGATAATAAGAAAAAATCAGTCCTGAGACCTGTTGATCCTGGATGGATCTTGTTTATTAGAAAGAGCCAATTGAATGAACTGATAGAAGAAAACCACAGAAATATAATGTTTATTCATTTCCTGTTTCAGTTTTCTTAATTGAATGTTTTGCTTTGCAAAGTGCAAAAAAATAAGTCTAATATTATGCTGTAGCCAAGCGAGACCCATTTAATCACACTCAATGGGTCAGAGTCTACATTAACCCATGCGCTGTTGAGCTGCACCTGTATTCCCCTGGCAAAGGCATCATTAGCTGGCAAAGCTCATCCTGATGGTGTTGAAGACCGAGCAGCATGTATGAACCACCCCGTGTTCGCTTGGAAATGGCAACAGTTAAAGSAACAACTAGGCAGGAACCTCACAACTAGACTTGGGAGCTAAGAAGTCACGGCCGCTAATTTACTGCTGCCCATTAGACTGTCTCTTGGCTAAGGAGAAGTTGTTTTCGTGATAGTTGTCTGGCATAATTATTTTCAGGCATAGAAACATTTAAATAATGAAGCTCAGAAGGTGTGATTTTTGAGCTGAGATCTCATCTATTCATGTGTTTACGGCACATGTGTCATGAGGATGTCTCAGCTTCAGGCTCAATGAACCAATGAGACCTTTAAGAGGTCATATCTTCCATGTCTGTGAAATCTGGGAGGTTTCCTGTGTCGCCTTCTAGAAAGTTTGATGCAGTCTCTTCTAAGGAAAGTGGTGCTGGACAACAGGACCATAGATCCCATCTTCTGCTCATTAGATGTTACAGCTCCGTGCTAAAATGAGGCATGGATGGAGCAAGCCCACACACCTTCTGGAGAGGGAACTGGTTAAATGCGAGGCAGACAATTAATTTCCCCATAGGGGATTTGCAAAGGAGCCTATAGGGAATGTGGGCTATTTCAGGAATAGTTGAGTACCAAACTCTCTCGGGCTGTGAGGGAAATCTCAGATGCTTTTTATTATTGTTCTCGTGTAATATTGATCACAGACTCAGAGCCGAGTGCCACCACTTTTTTCACTGGCTCCAGTGATGATCTTCAGGAGTGCCACAGCCACTTAGAATCATGTTTCTCTTTCTTTTTGTTTGGATATCCTTCTCCTAATTTCCCTTGGTAGCCTGCACCATTAGCATATTTTCCCTCCTTGCTGCCAATGTTTGAGGTTGTGATGGCCGYGCTCAGTTCCTTGCACTCAAGCGCACATGACGATGCCCTGAGTGTCACAACTGACTATGTTCACCCGTGATGGCCTCAGCCAAGCAGCTGAAAAGTGAAAGGGTGAAGGAGCCCGAGCCCCTTTTTACCCTTGGGCTTCAGGTCCTCTGGGTCAGGCCCACAGGAGACGGCGGTGGGTGGATGACGCTGCCTGTCTTGTGACCAAGCAGAGGACTGCTATGCCCAGGGTGCTCAGTCTGACATCGCTCACCGTCATGAAATGTACTAATTGGGTTTTTGTGTGTGTATTTTTTTATTTAATGGTCCTCTAGGACACTGAACCTGCATTATGATCAGAGGCTGATGAGTTAAGGATATGGGGAATTAGGCTCAGCTGGGCATCTCTGCCAAGGGCTACAATAGCTTATTATAGTCTGTACAGTATTTCCAGCAAAATGCTTTGAAATCATAGAGCACCTTCTGTGTGAGGGACAGGGAACTCTTTACCATCAAGGAGGCAATGTGGAAAAGAAAGCAGGAAGCTTTTAACCCCTGTCAGTCATCTGTCTGCTTCTCAAACCAAGGCCCAGAAAATCTCCCCCTCTAGCTGATGGGATGCCTTTGCCATGACATASTCCTGACAGCTCTGCACTCCCCCAGCATTGAAGCACCCGATTTCATGTGTTTGTGTGTGTGTATGTGTGTGTGCATTTAAACCCAAGCAGTTCAGGCAAAATCTGCACCACCTACTCAGCATCCCTTTGATAACCAAATAAAAAAACCCAACACGCCCCCCCCAACTTGTATTAAGGTCCTACCAGCCCCCTACTTCCCCACCCTGCGTTGCAGAACAAGTTATTTGCCTTGGCATGCAGTGCAAAGGAGTTTTCTTTGCTAGATTTTGTTCCACAAGGGCTAGCTGTTTCTGAGACTTGGGAAGAGACAAAATATCTATCACACAGGATGAAAGCCAACATCTAATTCAGGAAAACTGGCAAGGAACTGGTTTGGTGTAAGGCTATCTTAAAACTGCCTTCTGCTTCTTCTAGAGCACCTGGTGCTTCTGAAAGCTTGATTGAAAACAGGCTACCAGATTCAATTTCTATCTTCTTTATCCAGTGTTGCTTTACCTATTTCACATAATGTGCCCACCTTCATCTCTCCTCCGAGATGTTTCTGCAACCTAACTAAGCACGTATGATCTGAAAAGGGGTCTGGTTCTGTTGGAGATGATGACTCCGGGGTTCTGGCCCAGCAAAGGACAAGGCAGCAATATCTGCATGCTAGGAAAAGGTAAAGCCACAAACCTGTGCACGTCATTTGGCATCAGATGCACAAAAACACAGAGTTTAGTGAGGTGTGATTAAAGCAGGAAAAGGAGTACTGGAAAGAAAGAAAGCAAGAGAGAAAAAAAAAAAAAAGAAAAGAATGAATGTGATAGGGGAAAGCTTGCAGTGCTCAGTCCTGCATTTCTTTTTTAGTACAGTGACAAGCAGCGTGAAGATGTCTGTGTCTGATAAAGTGGACATACAGAGCCAGGTCAGGGAAGAACTGGTTGTTTAATCCCTTTGCTGGTCTGCTGGTCCACTGATTCAGGGTCAGGCTCTGCAGAGGCTGAGGGCAAGTCCTGGGCAAGGGCAAGAACTCCTGGGTCTCCCCACATTTAATATTCTGTTGGCTGTGCAGAATAGGTGATACCTTCTARCAAACTGGAAAACCTCCCTTCTTTCAAGAAAGAACAGGCAGGGTATTTTGAAACGTACTGATTTTTTGTGGTTTCCCTCAATTTCATAGTCAGCCCCACTGACTCCTGGGGTCCCTGGGGAGTAGAAGTCTGCAGAGAAGCCAGGCCTTTTGAGGGGGTCTTGAAGAGCACAGAGGCAACACCTATGCAGCAGGGTCCAAGCACATGTTTTTATAACCCCACAGCCAGGCTGAGAAATGTTCCAGTGCTGTGAGTGGGGAGATGCTCTTGTATTTTTGGGGAATACATTCAGGTGAGTTGCTCATGTAACTCTTGTACCGTATCGTCTCACCACAAGCACACAGACACAGGCTTCTGCCATCTTGTAAAGGCACTGGAAGGGTTTATGTGCGCTGCAGCACCCTGGTTTCTATTGAAGAGGTCTGGCATGTTGCACCGGATGAAGGCAATTTCCCCCCCTCGGTCTTGGAGGGTCAGAACCAATTAGCATAGGGTGTAATGTAGCCAAGGACTGATCTGGCCACGCAATATCATTGGGGGTGACACAGCTGAGCCCCTGATGAGATGTTTGCTGACATGTGTCAGGAAGGATCATGGCATGCTTCCCTACATGCCCAGGTGGATTGTGGGTATGCCAAAGGAAGTGAGGGGCTCGTAACATTTTCTAATATGGCATTTAAGACAAAAAAGAGTGAGCTGAGGCAGAACAAGACAAATTAATGTAGGATGACAACTGCCTTAAGGAACATCAGATGTCCAGAGACAATCAAAAGAATTCTTCCCTCAAAGACTCCAATGTAAATTTTTGTATATATCTATATCTAAACATACAYACACACATCTGTGTGTGCATGTGCATATAAAGGCAGATTGTCAGCTGGTACTYAATGGTAAAGTTCCACTGAAGTAGGGAAGGTATACGAAGATGCTTAAATATACATTACCTGTTTGCTTCCTGCATGTATGAGTTGAACACATTGACTACAAGTCATTTATGTGTATAAGTGTGTGCACGTGTAAATATTCTTTTCACTCTCTCATAGATCTTGGATACAGAAATTTTTCAAAGGTGACTAGAATGGGCAAAGGTTAGGAATAAAGCTTGTGTGTATGGATGTGGCAGCTACCTGGAGATGTATCTATAAGCATAAGAGATGGAAGAATTGAATGATGTGATTCATAGGGCTTCTATTGCATGCAAGAGAAAGAAATTAAGGAAGAAAACTTCCACTGAATGGCTTCTTGGCATTGAACTCCTAAACCTGAAGAACTGTCTTAAAAGAAAGGGGGTGGAAATACCACAGTTTGAGAACTTTAGACAAAATACAACTAAAATGCACAATTATGGAATAGCTGAAATAGGCAGAGATAAGAACTGGTAAATGTACATGAGTTCCATATTACCAAATCCTGCTGTTCTTTGAAGTCAATTTACAAACACTGAGATGCTTACAGACTACTTAGTTTTGCAGAAGCCATTGTTGTTTAGCTGTAAGAAGTGTGGCACCCTCAGTATATTTGCCTGAATCAAATAACTCAGTATTCATCCTCTTAATGAAGCCATACCTCTGGGGTGAGATTTAAATTGCAGGTTAAAAAATACCCACATTTTGTATTTACAGATAGACTGGCCATTTAGATTGCCATAGCCAGTTGAGAGATAGTTGTACAGTTAGGGGAGCTCAGTATGCTATTCCACTTACTCTGTGGTAGACACCTATATTTGGTCAGCTGCATCGRTCTGTAGACCCCAGGCTGCACTGTCAAGATCTCCATTGACTACAATGGGAACATAGGCTTCTCAACCTCATGTAGACACCCACATCTGCAAACCTACAAGTAGGTGTCTCAATCTGGAGCTGTGTTATTGCTCAAATGAGCCATCCTCTATTTCAGAGTAATGCTGCTTCTCCTGCCAGGCCAAGGAGCATCGCTAGGGTCTGCAGAACAGGATTCAGCCTTTTAATATCACATCAGACATCTAAATCCGAGTACATCTTTCCCCCATCCCTTCACAGTCAACAGATCCTATCAACACCATTCTCTAAGAAAGGTTGGGCAAACTGTTCTGGGCAAGTGTCCATCTCTTTCAACTAAGTATGAAGTAAATTCAGACAACTACTTTAGTCTTAACGGTTAATATCCAGATGGCTAAATGTAGGCGAGATCAATCCTGCCCATAAATTAAACACATGTTATCTTCGGTCCCTAACTGTGCCTCCAAGTATGTTGTTGCTGGAAGTGGTACAGATATATACTGTAGCTTATCTGGCTGATCACAAACAACCAACACAGCTGGAACAACCAATATCAGATAAACACAGGGATTTGCTTTGTGATAAAATCTACAGAGGTGAAAAAACCTGCTCAAAATATGTGTCTTAATAACTATCTAAAATTACTGTTTGATGAACCCATAATCTGCTTGCACATAGTGCATGAGGAGAAAAACAAGTCAAAAGGAATTGGGAAAAACTATTATTTGCAAAGTATTCCACCATTAACACAATATATAACTGCTACCTGCAGAACAACTTCCTTAGACAAAGAACAAAAACATTCAAAAATGTGGCGATAGCTGTCAAGACTCTGCAGCTCCTGAGGTTTCAAGATATTTTAGAGAAATAATATTTTGCACATATGCAGCAGGTTTCACCTGAAGATCTCAAAGCACTTTGTAAATATATATGCGTTAATTAATCTTCACAGCAGCTCTATGAGGTAAGCACTGTAAATATAATTATCTTGATTTTACAGATGGTGAACTTGAGACTCAGAGCACTGAAATAACTCCCCCAAGTTCACGCCGTGAATCAGCAGCACCGCAGTGACTGGAATCCAGCGGTTCCACTGCCACTTCTCATTGCTAACCCAGATGACAATACTCCCTTTGCTTACGGTAACAATAGGCTCCACACGGAGAAAAGAGCTGCTCTGGGACTTCAYGCTTTCTTGTTGGTAAAGCATTTTCCACCCTTTGAATAGGGGACATGATAAATGCACACAGTGTTATTTATTATTAATCTGCTCATTAACATCTGCATCATTACCACTGGAGGAACGTTATCAATAGACGGTGTTGGTTAGCAGGTCAGATCCTATCCCCTGTATTGAACATGGCCAATTCTGGTGGCTGTTTGCTGCTTAAAAGGACGATTTCCTTAATAAGCAGTTCTTAAGAAGGCTCAGACAGCAATCACGCTTCCTGCACATCTTTCGTCTTCATTTAGTGTGACATTCCTGTTGTATCTTGTAAATAATTTGTGGTTGTCCCCACTGGGGAGAAACACAGTTTGATATAATGTCAGCCTGAGCTGAAACTGAGAAAGCTGAGCTTGCCGTGAAGGGGAGGGTCTCTCAAGCGCCCACATCTGAAATCTTCAACCTACTCTTACCTTAATAAAAAGTCAGCCTGCCATCATGTAAATGGCAGTGAACAAAAAGGGATGACATATGGCAAACACAGGCAGTAGTCAGTGGTAATGCTTGTGTACAGTGGAGGCACTTGGGCTGTCAGAGCCAAGGGGCTTCTGCAGGGGCACGTGGTGGTCTCCTTTCTCCTTGAAGTGATAAAGGTACTTCATAGGGTGGGTGATGCATTTTGAAAACATTTAAAAAGGAACTGCTTTGCTGTTTTCATTTAAACTAAATTCCTTCAGGTTACTCCATTTGATTCTGTTCTGTTCTGTTCTGTTCCTCACATAGAGCCCATGGGCTACCTTTGTTTATGGCAATCTGTGCTCCAACAATGTGTCTTGGTTTTTATGTTTGGTGAAAATTATCTATATTTATATATTATGATATTATTTTCTAATGCCCTGGGATTTGGAAAAGTATTTTCACCTGGTAAGATCCCAGCTGTGTCCATGCAGAGCTGTGCTGGRTCTGGGTATCTCTCTGGGAATCCTGAAGGTTCATACTCTTTCAGACTATTCCCAGTATATTCATGTCAAATGGTACTAGACTTCACCCATTGCTCTCAGTACATGGTAGCTCAACCTCCATAAGAATGTTTTAATTTTCTCCTTTCTGTTGTGGCAGAGAACAAGAAAAAAAAGCACCCCCCAAGCCACTGAGAAGGTAATTGGATCTTGTAAGGGTCATCACATAGGGGCATTTTGGGCTTAAGTCAAAGGCCACAGCTAGTTCCCACTTCACTCCAGGAAGGCATCTCCCCTGAGATGGCTGGATGCCAAATGTTCCCCAAGGCCACTTCTGCAGAGGTCTGCGATGACCCCCTCGCCCTCATCCCCATGCAGACACTTGGCCCTTTACTGTGGAAGTCAGTGGGGCAGAACCTGTCTGCCCGCGTTTCCTCCTGGGCATCTAAGTCTAACAGAGGAGACACTCGGTTTTGCTGTGAAGGTTAGGATATGTCCTCCTTCCTTGCAAATTCTTGGCTGAGGAAATCAGTTGTGTGGGTGACAAGCCCTAAGGACAGAAGGTTTTGAGGGTCATTCAAAGCCAAATCCTGCCTTGGGCTCTGCACCATTCCGCCCTTTTGAAYGTGTGCAGTCCCAGGCTCTATGTTCTTCCAAAGATGCCACGCTTCCTTTTTTATTTTGATATAGACTTAGTTTCAAATCCACCTCTCAGCTGTGCCTGCAGGGAGTTTCCCAGCTGAGGCCAGCAGCAGATGTGTGGGCACATCTGAAAGCAGGACATGTCCCTGAGCTCCCTCCCATACACTATCCTGCTGCGGATGGACCTCGGCTGCTGGGCATCACACAGGCTCCCTGAAGACAGCACATGCCCTTTTTACTCATCTTTCTGGAATTATATTTAGGGGAGAGGGTAAGAGAGAAGAGAGAGAGAGAAGAAGCAAGAGAAGCCTCCAAAGTCAGGTGAGGGATGTCTGCAAGCTCTGTCTGAAGCATCAGTTGATTCTTTCCCTGCCATTTCTTCCCCAGGTTTGAAAGATGCCCTGAGGTAGGTTGCCATATTTGCATAGATTTACTTGTAAAGGGAAAATTCTGCTACTGCACATATCCCTGTTGATTGCCACATTGTTATGGGCACCTGGGGAGTCTGTAAATAAAAGCAAAGAATAATAAAAAAAAAAAGTAATGTAAAAAAATTGCAAACAACAAAAGCCAAATTTCATTTCCCAGGAAGCCCTGAAATAAGGATGCCCCAGAAAGGAGGTGCAGGAGTAAAGCTGACACACAAACACAGGTCTTGACGTAACAGACAACCCCAGACCTGCATCCTATTCTAATTACCATCTTCATTTACAAGTGTATCTGCTTGTGCGGATCCTTCCAACTACTTTAGCATCGTTTCATTTTAGTGCAAATACCAATCATCTAAAGCAGCTTGAAAACTGAACAAGGGAARAGAAATAGGGAAAACCCCCCACCTCATCTCCCAACAAAACATGACAACTATCCCCCCCCTTCCTAAGAGCAGAGCAATTTCCTCGCTGTGAGCTGGCACGCTGTTCAGGAGGCATGGGCGCAGCCTGCGATACGTACAACCAGCATTGCTCGCCAGCTGTTAGAAAATGTTGCTTCTGGATCGCTTGCACGTGGCAAAGGTGCCACAGGACCTTCTGAAAACCTCGTGCTCTTTGTCTTGTGCCTCTCACTTGTGACTGGAGGTGGCTTTAACTCTGGAGGATGAAACCGGTTCACCTGTAYATCCACCCAACCTTGCCTTGGAATTTCCCCCCCACTGCAGGGCTATTACGGTTGTTCATACAACAGCTGCTGAACTCCTGCAGTTTACAGCTCTCCTACAAAGTTTAAACCACCACTGATTTGGGATTCCACCTTGGATAATGACATCTGATAAGATCACCGCCCTGTGCAGCCAGGACCCACAGCTCTTCTCTCTGAAACTGCCATGCTATACATCTASCCTATAGCTGGCAGCATTTTGGAAACTGAAGAGAGTCTTCAATGCATTATTTTATGATTGTACAAGCTGCCAGTCTCCTGAGGTTCTTTGACTAACTTCTGCCTTCTCCAGGGACAAACGGTCCTGCTTAAACAGTGAGAAATGTCAGTGATGCAAAACCGGCGTCTAAAACATCCCCATGAACTCAAAAACAACAGGACGACTCATGGAAGAAAAATCCACTGAAAACTACTGATACAAAGAAAGTACCTCTGGCTCAGGAAATCCCTCAGCTGCCAATTGCAAGAAGCTAGGAAAGTATTGCTCTTGTAATTTTCCCTCTGCTTTATGATTGACTACTCTAGGAGATGGGATATGTGTGAGAATGACTGTTGCTCTGACTGACTATAATTGTTCTTATGTTCTTATATTATATTCCTATGTTCTCTGGGAAGAGTGAATCGGTGCTGTTGGGAATGGGGGATTACTGCAGCACCCCGTGGAGAACTGTTCCCAGCAGAGTGTTTCATCATGGCAAATTTGTAGCCGCCTCCTACGACTGTCGTTGCTCACATTACCAGGAACAGGGAATGGGAATGAGCCATCCACTTGTTGGGCTAAGTCAGGTGCAAGACAAGGCTGGTCGCCGGGATGGCACTATTAGGTATCAGGGGGGAAAGAAATGGAAGAAAACAGGGTTTTCTTTCTGACATTCTCCTCCCAACAGTTGCTCAAAAAGTTTACATGAAGAATATTTACAGAGAAAGCACCAGGCATTTCGACTAACACACAATATGTCATAGAAGTGTCTGCTTCCCAGAAAAAATCTGGAGGTTTATTTGGTTTTTAAAAATGAAAAGTCAAAAACCAAAGTTCTTTTCAGCTGGAAGTGGAAAATAAATAACTAGTTCTACAGGAATCCTTTGGATGCGCTGGAAAAAATAGCCAGTTTTACAAGCAGATCTATTTGGAGCATGCGTCTGTGAACAGGAAAGGTTGCTGCAAGTTTGGAAAAGCACTTTGTTGAATCATTAGAGTATCAGCATGCTAATCTGGATTTGTACCAGAATGTGCTCAAAGACCATCAGACAGGCAGAAATTTCTCTGTGTGATCACTAAACTCTACAGTTCTGTTAGTAAACACAAATGTTATTAAAGCTAGTTAACACCCCCTCCAAACTCTACAAAAACCCTTCTTGCTTTAAAAGCCCTCAAAATATTCACCAAGTTCTCGAGCACCAGCTCACAATGAATTTTTTTAGACACACTGGATACAAGGATGCTACCAGAAATAAGCAACTGGCCTCTTCACTCCTCTACCCSAAAACCCCAGTCTTGATTGTTTACAAAAAGCTGAAACCCAGCATTTGCAAAGAGGAAGGTGGTTTAACTCAGGAAGGTGAGCCAAAAGATGAACAGATAGAGCTCGAGGTGGTTGGACTGATGTTGGATCAGCRAACTGCATAGATGAAACCTGACTTTTGAAGTCAATAACTAGGTACAGACTTACCACTGTAGACAATTACTAAGATAAGATGCAGTTTTACCAATTGTACATCTGTATGTCAAGCAGAACAAATGAAATCCTTGACAGTCTCTTATAGGATACCAATCCAATTTAAAGTGCATGGTACAGGGATGAGAGCAGTAGACACAGGTTAAGATAAATCTTGCCATTTTGCTGTACTTTCCCAGACAATTTATTCAGTCTTTTTATTTATTTTTTCATAGTATGGAAATTTCTGTGCATGCTCCTTCAATAATAAATTTGGGCAAGCTGTCGACATAAGAATGGGGATTGACAGATTGATTCTGCCTTTTGTGATGAGATTTTTTTACTCTAAGGAACAACATGCAATTTGCTGGTAGTCCAAAGCATTGCTAATTTGATACTAATTTATACTAATTTGATATTAATTTACACTGAGGATATACTCCCTTGAAAGATGCAACTGTTAGAGCAAAAGGTTAACCTCGCTGCACAGCTCAAGAAACCAAAGCAGAGGCTCACACCACAGATAAGGTCCATGGCCAAAATGCATAGGGATATTAGAGACAATGGGTTTGTTTCAAACCTTTTTTGTTTCAAACTTTGCTTTTCTGCTGACTTCAAGTGGAGAGAGTTGGGAAAGAACTRCTAGGCTTAGTATTAATAAAATCACTGCAGATTCGGTGTGGGAGAAAGTTGTTTCCTGGCTCTGAGTTTACTGTAACACAAGACACGGTCTAAAAGCAATACCCTAACTGCTAGCCATCACTCCAAGGTCTTCACTAAACACAAACTTGTCCAGCTCTGTCAAAACCTTAAATCAATCAGCTGAGCTCATGCCTCCACTGGTGTAAAGTAGCATTTTTTTTTTTTTCCAAAATCAGGAGCTCTACAGCAGTTACTACCACTACAGAAATGGCTGCGTGTTTCTGGTGTGTAACAGTTGCTGTGCTCTACCCCAAAGGGAGAGTATTTAAAGAGCAACTAGGTGTTATTTTGCATTTTTATYTCCTATGGCCATTATGCACATCTGAGGACTTGCTGTTTCACAGTGGCATTTTGTACTCCTGTTTCAACAGTGCTTTGGAAAAACCTCTGTAACTTTTCTTCTCCCTGTTCTTTTCTAGAAAAAGTTAGAGTCCCAAATATTTCAATAGGAACACATGACTGCCTTCCACTTGGATGAAAAACAGCTCCCATTTAGCTTCTTCCAGATGAAAGTACTTTTCCTTTGGGTTTCCACTTCCCCCTCAACAGCCATTAACTCTCATTGTCATGGAAAGCCGAATGGATGGAAGGGGAGGCTGGAACTATCAACTCCAAATCAGCTACCCTACACCAGCTGTGGTCATTCGTGTGACACCAAAGCCTCCTTCTAGCATCATCCTCAAGAAGTTGTACTAAGGGAAGGTAAGAGGGTAGACCCTGCTGACTGCAGCCATCAGCTGTGGGTTGGAAACAGTGTCCCAAGTGCCAAATGTTGGAACCTCACTTTAATGTTTAATTTCGTGTTTAATTTTTAAAATTTGATTTGATCATTACCATAAACATTAAACAATATTTCCTGTTTAAATATGAATAGGCTGCATTATTTGATTGAAATGAGTGTTCAGATGGCTAATGCGTTTTATTATGGCCATAGAATTTTACTGTTATTTCCCCTCCAGCTGCTGCGGTTCCAGGGAACTTGACAGGATTCAGTTTTCAATAGGACAGGCTCTATCCAATGGCACGGTGTGGTACACAAGCTTGCCAAGAAGAGTCTTTCCCAGCCTGGGGATACTGCTCCTGGTAGTTTTATAACACTGATGAGTGGCTGTTATGGTTCAATGTCCATACAGGGACCTCTGAAAGGCTCTTCACAGCCTATCTCCTCCCTACCTAACATCTCTCATTTGCTATTGAAATGCTAGCTCCCATCTTTGGTTATCCTGTGATAACATCCTCTATCATTCAGTAATTGAATTTTTCAGACAAGTGTCTCATTGTTTTCTCCCATGCTGCCCCTTTATGCATGGTAGGAGCTCCTTAAAGAGAGCTGCAATCCCATCTCGGGATGTTCCCTGAAATTTCTCCCAAACCTGTCCCCCTTGCTATGATGCTCACATATGGCTTTGACGACATTGAGACTATGAGTGTGTTGAAACCACTTCTCATCTTGCTATGAAACTTGTCTCATTGTTTTCTCTACTCTATTTTCTGGTTTTGTCTCTATCTTCTCTTTTACTATCCTTGCATTATAGAAAGTTTGGAGCTGGGTGTGCTTTTTACTGGTCTCTGTAAAGGCACTAGGAAGGTACAGTCTTTCCCCATGACAAGCATTTCTCTACACTATCTTAATTAGGGTGAGGTGGAAAACAAGAATTCCATTTAGCAGAAAATGTCAAGTTTTCTTACATAATTTTTGTTCTGGGCCATGACCTTTAAAAAATGCTTGGGCTGACATCATCACTCTTCCCCCCCAAACACCCATGAGCACAGACATCAGGATAACTCAGCAACGCAGGTATCTACCATGCCATCAGAGTATGGCTTACACATTGGAGCACTTGCTACTGCAAAAAGTCCATCCTGGACCTCAGAAACCCGCCCAGTAAAAGCTTTATCAAATCCACTATTTTTGTCCCCAAAGTCTGAATCATGAAAAATTAACATTTTCGCCTGAAAAATTATCTCCTTCAGCACTAATTATCATGTGGATAATAAGTATTTAAGAAAGTAGCTTTCTAGCAGGATGTTTCAATACATCCAGACCAAATTTTGCTGGCAGAGAACAGTGGGTAATGGAACTGGAAGTTAGTAACAGCTCTTTCTGATTAAGAAAAAAAGGATTTCCAACTTTGTTAAGATGAAGGTATAGTCCAGTTAACTCTTAAGAAGGATTATAAGAGGGAAACAAATCCTTACTGTAAGGTCATTATGAAAGTCCATCAGAAGAGATGAACCCACTTCTTGTGGCAGGAAGCATAATTCTAAACATTTACAGATGAGAAAAAGCTAGTCATAGGTCTTCAAACCCAACATTTCTGTTAAAGGGAATTTCTCCATTTCTTCAACATGGAGCGGAAGTAGATATTAAGAGAGGTATTCTTCTCCTCTAACTTCCGTCATCTAGGAATTTACTTAAAACTAGCTGGCCAGACTCTACAGGAAATGTGCAGACATACAGGTGAACTTCCATAAAGTGATTCATCCTCACCTGTCTTAGGAGTGAATGAATGACCCTGTGGGAGTACCCCTTTGCTTCTTTATTGATTATTGAAGCATCTCAGATCAACAGCTAAGAATAACTACCTAACCTTCATAAGACAGAAGTTATCAGAGATGAACACACTTCCCCCCAAATGACTTGCCCCAAACAATACAGCAAGAATAAGACCAGAATTCTGCTCTTCTTATTTCCAGACCTGTGTTCTGCTGTCTGACCAGCGGTGACCCCTGCAGTGGCAATACTCTTCCCTGAGAAAAACCCTGTAGTCTATAACATTTCCAATCACGTATTTTGCAGCATATTCTCTTCAATACCATCACCATTTCTGATTGCTTTGAGGTCTTATAAAATATGTGTATTTTGGTACATCTGAATTTGTTTCATCCAGAGACAGAAGCAAGTTTGAAGTGAGCAAGGTGAGGACAGTAGTGTCAGACAGCACTATGAAGATGACTTAAAATAATCAGAAATGAAAAAGACTTCTCAGGTTATGTGGCCCTCTGACGACATGGGACGTCTCCCCACTGAACGTTCAAAACCATTTCACCTATCCTCATTTTAAGTAGTTAGTAGCAAGTTAAGTAGCAAGTTACATCTCCTCCCCTTGGGGCCCTCATCCACAATCTAAGAAAATTCACAATGAGGACTTTCTTCTTTGAACCTTGTATAAATTGTATAAATACAGTTGGACTCAATGATCTTAAAGGTCTTTTTCAACCTAAATGATTCTATGATTTTATGAAATTCCCCTTTACTTGAATTTTGTGCACAAAATAGGGCTTCTACTACATCCTGGGAGAGTTTAATTACAGACCTCTAAATTGTCTTATTGCAGAAGTTTGAGCGCACACACATGTCCCATCCAATCTCGTGTTTGCCAGCCATGAAAACCACATATGTCCTTAAGCAAGAGAAGATGCTTGCAGCAAAAAAGGACATACCCTGCTGAGTCTCTGAAGGTACTATATACTACTAATAAATAGATATGATCTATCACACAAAGGCAGACACAAGAAAACTCAAACCTCTAAAGGTTTAAAGCAGGTATCTACCCRTGAACCTATGTGCTCCTTGAACAAGATGTGGTCTCTGTAATAGTTGCTGTTACAGCACTGTGATGGTTGCCTTACCGTGGGAGGCTGAACTAGAGAAAATCACTGCAAGTCCTCTCCAGCAGCAAGACAGAGTACGTAGCCCACATGATTGTGCTGTTGCTGTCTTCTAGACAGATATTTACAATATGCACTTACATGGTACTTCACATCGACAAAACCAGGCCTTAATTGTATTTGATAATCAAATCTGCTGCTCCACTCAGGTACCGTGCAGCTGGCAATTCAGAATGAATGTAACAAATAGATTCAATTTTTTTTTTAGCACTCTCTTTGATTTTCCCCTAAACCCAATGCAAAATACAGTAGGTATATATGATCCAGGAGGCATTCCCAGAGCCAAGATGTTTATATTAATAAAATAATACTAGAAATGGGATTATGTTAATGGAAATCAGTCCCACTTGCATTCTGAAAATATCTTCTCTTCCATCTTATGAGTAATATTTGAAAAAGAACTGATTTCCCTCTCCCTCTCTCTCCCCTCCTCCCTGCTTTCTCCCTGTGTCTATTACAAGGATTTTAATAGAAAGACATTCAAATTGTAACACTCAGCAGCCCATGAGAATCAATTATTATTTTTTTTCAGTTGCTGGTTACCATATTATTTTGTATAATTGTTGATGTCTGTCATCTAAATTATCTCACCCAAAAAGCGATCACACACATCGAAAAACAAGAATAACAATAATAATAAAAAAAAGTCTAACAACCCTTCACAACCCAGACACAACCTTGAGGGAAGGAAAACACAAAACAAAAGAGAAAATAATAATAAAAAAAAGAGAACAGCCCATCTAGCTAATTCATCTGCCTAGTAAGTGCATGTGTGTGGTGGATCAGATAGGCTTGACGGCAGGTGATGGGGGTCGGGGCTTTGCACGCACTCTGAAAGGGTTTTGATGATTGCAATTACTCGCCCACGCTTTGACATAGCACACAATGAAAGACTACAATTAGACAACTATTATTCCTAACTGCTGATACCAATGATGTCCATACAAATGCAGCTCACTTTGTCATTGCATTATTCATACTTGAGGTGCATTTGTGTATATGAGTTTGTGAAGGGAGAGGGGTGGCAGTTGTTGTTTGTATTTGTGGCACTGTATAAATTATCTAGATTTATGCACGCTGTCTCTGTAAATCTATATTCAAGCACAGAGTCATGTACATTGTTTTTGTGCCTGTATTTGCAGACTTGCACACACAGAGATGTGGCAGGATTCTTGGGATGGCACAGTGCGGTTCTCCTAGTCTGCACTCAGAGCCCACAGAAGGACTTACATCGACATTTTTGGGTTTTGTATGTAGCCCTGGGTGGGTATGTGGGAGACAGGGATGTGGTTTTCTGTCCTTAGCTTGTGTCTTTTCAGGCTCTCTAATTCTTTGCACCACATTTCCCCTGCACTGCTGTGTGCTGAGCCGTGGCTTCTGCATACGGTCTTGTTACAAAGAGGTTTACTTTAACTACAGAAGATTTTTAAACTGACAGAAGATTAAGACAGAAGATTTTTAAACTGATTTTAAATCTGAAATTATTATGTCTGCTCAGTAGGAACAAGGCAGTGCTGTTGGCAACCTCTTTAAACTGGGGGCGTGGGGGTTTCACTGAAGTCAGGGCACACTGGCCATCGTATGCCACTGGAGACTTTGGGATATAAGTAAATGTGGGGAGCAATCGTTAATTTCTAATAACTAGTATTAATAATGCTTAATAATAAGAGAAAGTAATAGCTAGCAAGAATGTCCAAAGTCGATTAATCTAATTTGGGCTACAGCAGTCTGACTGAAAAAAAAGCACCCAGAGAGGGAATTAATTAAGAAAAGCTATTCCATGTTAAATGTACACTATACCTTAATCTGAACGAACGTATCTTTGTAGAGAGCCCTTTCGATTTATTTTATCCTCTGGTAAAGGGAATTCTAGTCAAATGTTGCCAAAAGGAGTTAAATCACCAGTGGGACAAGGGCTCTGTGCTCTGCATGGGAGCAGAGCTGCAGGATATGCCGGGGCCAGGTTTAGCCCTTGCTCTTGCCTTAGCTGTGCGCATAGCAGTTCTCACTGTAGGCACCAGCAAGACAATCAGTGCATGAGTAATATATTGTTAGATTTATACAGCCTAACTTAGGTAATGTGAAATCCAGAGGTAAAAGCAAGTTTGCCCCAATTTTACAATCAGTCATGTTTTTAATTGATTTACTGCTGCATCACCAGGATGAAAACATCCATACAGCCCTGCAACACACTCATACCTCCTGCCAGTAAACATTTATTCATGAACATTTTTGGACTGCATTGAGAATTCCTCCCAGGAAAGTCAGTCACAATGAAATGAAACGCAAGTGTACCCATTAATGACCAAATCATAAGGCACAAAATAATACAAAACAAGAGTAATAAACCTCTCCAGGGAATTGCATCATTGTTAACGAAGCAAGTAATCAATAGACCATTGTTTGAAAGCGTTGCTTGTTGCATGACTGCTTAGATGGAGACTTGAGTAACAGCAGCAGCCTGAAAAATGTGTCCTGAAAGTAGCTACTCTGTGAGAATTGTTTCGGAATTATGAAATCTAGGAGATTTAGGAGGTCTTTTGCTGATGGCAAAGATTTGCAAATCTACAGATTTTCTTTCCTAGAGAAGGCAACACCAAACCTTCTCTAGCCCCTAAATTCCAGTTTGTGATTTATCAGCAGGAAATAGCAATTTGGGTACTGAGAGCCATGTAGACCCAGCAGGCTGGGACCCCGGGGAGGTGCTCAGATAATCCCCTTGCACTTGTCTGTGCTTCCACGGCTCCTTGTTGTGGTTAGAAGAGACAGGCCAGGGGAAAGCAGGAAAAGCAGCGTGCAGGGAGCCACGGCCAGGAAGGAATTGCAAACAGCTCATGTTGCTCCCAGAGTTGATGGTCCCTCAGCCAGGGGTTTCTCCTCTCATAAGAAGAGAAGGGAGAAGGAGGAGAGCTGGGGTGAGAAACCAGTACCGTCTGTCTTTCCCTTTGTCTGTCTGCGTGCCTTTCCGCTTTCCTTTCATCAGACTGATTCACTAGGGAGCCAGCCACAGAGGCTTCCTAACACGGATGCATTTGGCCTGAGTCACGGCAGTTCCTTGTCGTAAGTCTCTGGGGCTTTCTTTTGGGAGGCTGGAGTTGTTAATAACACGTCTGGCTATCCCAGCTTTCGGGGTGGTCGCATCGGGTGGCAGGTGACGGGGCTTGTCACCGTTTGTAAATGTCAAGCGGGGAACAGGGAGGCCACGTGTCAGAGTTCAGGGCCAGGTAGATGTACTTTGCCTCCCACCGCCTCGTAAATTGTCCAGGCTTCCTTCATGTCCCCAGCGGGGTTTCCAGCCGCAGATGTCCCYGAGACCTGACAAAGCGGTGACAGCCCTGCTGCCGGGCGGGTGGATACACGGCGGAGCAGAGAGTGGACTTGCAGGGATATTTTTGCAGCAGGACAGGACGGAAATAGGGGACTGGGGGTGCTGGAATGGGCTTGCTTTGGCAAAGCAGGCGGCACACCGTACAGTAGCACCCCACGCCACTGGTCCTGCTTCCTACACTGGGTGTTTTCCAACAGCACTTTGCTTTTACAGTGCCAGGAGCAGATACCTGTCTATCCATCTAAAAATTAATGCACCATGTTTTCAGTGCTGATGTCTAACTACAKGTGAAACACCTGCTGTGAGTGCCTGCTCCACAAGAAGGAAACTTTCAAGCTAAAATCCCCAGCACTCAGGAAATGAGCCTTTGCTGGGTGAAAATTYGTCAGCAAAAGGCTCATCCCAAGCACCCAGATCCTGGCTTGGATCCACATCTGGAAGCCACGTGTCAGCAAGGGCACTCATTCCCCAAACTGACTATCTGGGACAGATGTTTTCCTGTCTCAGGGAACCCTTTTGGCTTTCCAAGACCTGAGCGTGGGAGCTCTGCACAGAGGAAAGGAACTGCCATAGCAGATCGTACCTTGGACCTGGAGCAGCTTACAGGCATCACAGTCTGTACCCCAGCATTATACACCTTCTTTAGAGATTAAGGTCCCAGCACTTAAGCCAGGTGTGTTAGTCTTAAATACAAGAGCAGCTCCATTGGCTTYGGGGAGACAGCACAGGATTTAAACTATGCATGTGTTTAAGCACCTGGCATACGAGCCTTTCTCTCTAGTGCACTTCTCACTCCCCTGGGCTTAATTTCAACTCCTTCCGCTTTATAGTGTGTGGCCTCCGCTGTAAATTCAGAGAGCCAGGGAACTGATTTTTAAAAAATACTTTCTGCTTGAAATATTGCAAGTAAGGAACAGATGAGAATATACATCTGTTAAATGCTTTTTTAAAGGCGTATATGACATGACACGACACACTGGATTCTAAAATTAAGTACAGTAGCAAGGAACCCCCAGCTGGAATTTCCTAAAATATGGCTTTCCTCCTCTGAAACCACTTTTAATTTTAAGTGCTGACTTTCCTGACCCAGAATAAAGTTACAGGCAATGTTTACTAGCCAGCATAGAAGGGAATTGCTCCCTTATTGCATTCCAAGCGAGCAAGCCACTGAAAATCAATATAACAAAGTAGGAAAGAAAGAATAAGAGCACTCATCTCCCCCCCTCCACACGCACGGACAGACACATCCATAGACCTGTCTCTCCTCCCCACCATGACAGGTAATGGCCCTCTCTAACCTTAGAGGCTGGCAGTGAAGAAAGATGAAGTTTGTCACATTGTTCCTGAGCAGTAGGTTGTACAGCTAGGTCACCTCCGATTTTTAGCTAGTCAGTCAAGGCTACCTTTCCACGAGCAGCGCACAGCTGCCATTCCCCAACAAATAGTGAAATGATGAGTCCATGTCACGGCGGAGGACACCATCTAAACTCCTGGTATCCCCTTCAGTTCGGTAACATGATGGGAGATGACAGGGACATGAGATGGGGCTGATGCGAGGCAGGAATCTCCATAACAGGTCTCCTTGTGGAGGCGGCGAGGGGCTGACCTCTGGACATTTCAGAGACACAGGGAGCCGTGAAGAGGTGGAAGGTCACGTCTAAAAACTGCTACTCCAGGGCAGGGGGCTGGGGGAAGGAGGCTGATCACTACTTGACGCCAGAGCCTGAAGGCAGACAAGATGCTGCAAGAGCAGCAGTGATCCRGGAGACGTCTTCCAGACGTCTCACTTTCTCAACACACTTCAGTGCCGAAGCGGGAGGAAGAGGAGAAAAAGGAGGAAAGGAGGAATGACTCACTTGTCGATTCTGCATCAGTTGCTAAACTTTCTGCACAAAGGCCGCACTGCTCTTAAAAGAGGTCGGATCTTGTCTTTGGTAACAAGGATCCTTTTGATTTCTGCATGGCTGCAGACTTGTTTGCGGGAGAAACACATGGTCCTGTCTGCTGCTTTGGGATTTATTTAAGTGCTGCTCTTTCAACGCCAAAGCAGAGGTCCAGTGCAAAAGCGATATTCCCCTCTGTCTCCCCATGGCATGGTCTAACTGGGGGCTGTGCTCTTTAAGAACAGATTTTGTTTGCTGGAGGGGGCCTGAAAATGTTTTTGACCCATGCTGGCAYGCAGGGCAGATGTCTTGTGAACCAGACATCAGCTGCAGGTTTAGCAGCAATCACTGAGTGCTGAAATTTGTCACGTGTGGGAAATTAATGTAAGTGGCTCTGCCATCTCAAAAGTCTTTGTGCCACATAGAGCTTTTCTTCCCCTGGTAACGCAGACGAAGGAGAAGAGAAATGCAGAGCCCTGATTATCTGGCACTGTGAACTGAAGACTGACCCAAGATGAAGTCTCTGCAAGATCAGCAAACCCGCCCTACCCCGAGTGTCTCAGATCTGCCCTTAGAATACGTCCCAGGACGTATCCCTAAACGACGCAGTCCCTGCCAGTCCTCAGCGGCCGTAGCCTTACCTACAGCCTGACAACTTTATCACCTCCCTCCCTCCTGCTCTCTCTCACTCGTCCTTTGGTGCATGGGGTATTCAGGGTGGTGGGTAGTGCCAGTGTTAATGGGAATAACACTTGGAGGCTGCTGGAGAGAATCAAGGCCTCTGTCTTCCCAGGCCATCACTGCTTTGCAAGCTCTGGCTCTCACCTTTAATGTGGAGTCAGCTTTTTTGGCACATGGAGGATTCACCCTGTGGGATACTTTGCTGACTTTTCTCTTCACCTTGACTCAGACATGCACAATAGAAATAGCAGCTGTGGACTCCTATGGTTTCAGACCCTGCCCTGTTTCAATTAGAGACACACGGGTTTGCAGAGGAGGCTTTCAAGGAGGATGTGTGGGTTTCCTTTTGAGTCTTAACACAGAAAAAAAGAGTTGCACTGAGCTGGCTGTTTCTCCTGAGCACCTCCAAGCACCTGGCAAGCAGTCAGTGGTTCTGCCACCCTCCCTTGTCTGATGGGGGAGCACAGAGTGTGCTCAAACTGCATCACTACCCCTTCACACTGGTCATACTGACACAAAATGGTTGCATACTCRCAAAATCCATCCCCACACCTTTGCAGTGAGTTCTCCCAGCAGAAGGACTTGGGGACAGCACCAAGGGGTGAAGGGCATCACTGAGAGGAAGCAATGTTGGAAAGGCAGAGTGTTTCTCACCTCTATGTCACCCCACCCTGGTAACTGTGGATAACTTGGTGCAGGCTGRAACACGGCTGTTGCAATGACGAGGTCACCTCTGTGAACAGCTCAGCCCTGGGGCTGGAGAGGAGGTGACCCTATCACAGTGAAGAGCATTCTCCCAAGGTCTGCAGAAAAGTAGCATCTGCCAGTTATCCTGCTCCAACCCTTGGGCGATGCTTTCCCAGCCCAGGTTCATCAGGCTCCTGGTGTGGAGCTGGGCAGAAGCTATTTTACCCCCTCCCCCCAGCACCTCTTGCTGCTGCAGAGGGATGGGAAATAGCTGGGAGGGCAGTAGGTGACACCTAACAGCTAAGCACCCCTTGATGGGCACGCTCACGCCAAGGCACACTAAGCCTTAAGATATCCTTGTGTCCTGGAAGGGCTCTCAGAAGCACCCAGCACAGCCCGAGAAGCACACCATCACCTAAAAAATGAAAGCACTTCCACAGTTATTCAGAGGTGCTCTTGTTACTGAAGCAAGAGTCTTCTCCCTGCCCTACTCCTCCATCTCCCTCACTAGGCTGGAGGGAAATAATGTAGATCACCTTCCACAATAAGCACCATCCTCACGCGAGAGAGAGGAAGAGGAAGAGATTCTAACTGCAAAGATGGGGAGCTAAGGTAAACTCAGAAGTTGTTTGAAAAGTAGAGAGAACTGGTTTTGTATTTAGTTGGTCTTCTTTATTTCTTTTTGTCTTTAAAGAATTTATATGAAATTGTTCTAAAAAAAGTCAAGCTACCATCTTCCCTGAGACACTCGCCACTTGGCCCCGGGGAAAGGCTGCGTGCTCTGCAGCCTCCCACGAGGAACGTAACCAGCCAGGAGGGGTAGTGCCTGCTAGAGGGTTGCGGCAATGATAGGGCTTAGAAACCAATCAGGATTTTCACAGCAATTTCAAGCTGTTTGAGGCCTTGCCCTCTGCTGTCATGTGCACASTTGAGATTTTTTTTCTTTCTTGTTCAATAAATCCCCGGTTTTCTAGACCTCAGGAGTGTACCAAAGTTTGAAAGTGACCCAAGTTCAAGCTAAAGGCTCAGCAGGAGACAAATAAAGGAACCTCAAATCTATTATTAAATAAGTAAAACCTCATGACATCTTTAGGTCTGACTTACATTTTCCGAGTCCTTGAAGTTGCTAATAAACACCAAGCAAATGGCTGGAACTTTGATCCTYAGCTCTGATAGTACTTGGGAAAATATTCAGAAATATACTCGTCAACAYTTGGAGACTTTGGAAAATTCTCCACATTTTCAAGTTTGGGCAAGCTTGTATATAGGAAGGGTTTTCCAAAGTCAGACTTAGATGCACATGTTGTTTTTCGTATCTCTAACATGGACTCAGTCAGAAAGAGAAACACAGGAGTCTTAGGCAGAAACTTTGCACTGAAGTAAGAGCATAGCTTTTCCCCAAAACACAGCTCTCCTTATTCTTATTATTTCAGCTGTTGACCAGTGATTAAAAAAAAATTCTTCCCCATAGTCTTCAACACTGTCTACCTTGCAATCCACTTTTCGAAATGGCCTAAATAAAATTCATAGTCATGGTCTTATATAACCTTGACCTACAGATATTCAAAATATAGCTCTTAGTCAGAATTTACTCCCTGAAGGGTAGGATAAATTTAAACAAGCAGTCCTCCTGACTGAATCTCAACACAGACCAACACCTGTTTCACTACAGATATCATAAGGACCATGTTGTAAAGTAATCATGGCCAAATGCAAACTCTGAAAGTCCATGAAATGACTTTCAGCTTGTTGAAGTATTTTGCACATATTAATTAAACTGTAGATCACCTGCCTTAAATCAGAATAGCAGAACTACTTCAAAACTAACTTTGAAGTTTGCCTGCTGTGAGAGGGAGGCTGGACTGCATGTCCTCCAGAGGTCCATTCCTACCAAAATTACACGATTTCATGAGAATGGCACAAAACTATTGTAACCTGGAAAGTCGGTTGCTGAGACAGAAAGAGACGTTGGAAGTTTCTAACCACAGGCCACGTTATTCCTCAAGAGCTAGAGGCTGAGCGCCATAGTCTTGCCTCACTGTCGGCCATCCCCGTCGTCCAAATGCCAGACAGTGCTCCCAACATGAGCCTGGGGACACGAGCTGTCTCTCCGCTGAACAATTGCATTACTTTCAGAAGAAGTAAAAGCATGAAGTGTTTGAAGGTCTCTCTGTCTAAGCAGATTTGCATGACCAGTTCTGTTAGCACTCGCGCATCTCTGGCACGCCTGGGTAGTTAGACGCTCTTCAAAGATTTGCAGTGGGCAGTTTTAGCCATGCATCTTTTCATCTTTTATAGCTACACGCCTTATGTCGGAGCCATTAGCAATATCTCTAAACTCCCTTTCAATCATGTTTTACGGTGCCTGTTCAGTGCACTGAGGTACCTTTTATGGTTGAGATGACACTTTCATTATAAGCTGCTGTTTTCAGTGGTTTATAACTTTCCCCCAAAATTACCTTTGGGGGTTGAAATTTTCTCACGCTTTCTTATTCACAGGCCAGCAGTGAATTTATTTAGAAAGTTGGAAGATAATCTCTGCAGCTATTTTGGAGTTATCAAAACTTAGGGCAAAAAACCCAAAGAAAAATAAAAAAAATCCTATTTCTGATCATTAAAAAGAAAAAGTAGGCATGTACTTTCAGCCTCCTGTAACACAAAAACCTACAGTGAATGCGGGCTCCATGAGACACCTGTTTATTGTGATCAAATTTGGGCAAAGAAAAAAATTAAACATAACGAGAAATTGTAAACCACTCAGATACAGTGCAATCCTAACAGTAAGAGATGGAAAATGTACTTACGGCTGTTGGAGGTTGAAGGACCTATTTTTCTGGTTTCAGCATTTTGAGTTTCCTGAGCTTTGTGCAGTGGGCCCTTACTACAGCATCAATAAATGCCTTTTGAATTCATAAGCCAAACAGTCATAACCACTCAACAAATATACAGGCAATGCAACTAAGGTATTTATCCACTGTTCTGAAGGTATTCGCTCACTTTTCGGTACGTGTGTGTTCTTGCTGGTCCTTGATAATACTTGTTGATGCCAATTATTTTCAGACTTTATTTTGGCTGAAGAACAGTAGTCACAGTCTGGGCACATGCTGCTTCCAATTGTGTCTACTTTCCTTTTCAGGGAAAGAAAATGCATCTTTTCTTGTTTCCTTCTCAGTGCTTAAACCYGTTCTTTGGATATGTTTGCTTGTTTGTGTGACAGAGGCTTTYATCTGAAGACCTACATACCATCAGAGTGAGGCTGCTGGGCAAGATGGACACCTGCTTTGATGTAAAATGAAATAATCTTCACAACAAACAGGTAGATATTGTGATGGCCACTGCAAACCTACCTGGGCTTCTTTTAGGTATATATCAAGAGGAAAATAAATATGGAGACAGATTCAGTTTAGATTATTCTCCRTGGATCTGCTCCAGTGTTGGCTCCAACCAGAGGGTCCCTTTTCATTGGCTTTAATGGCTTTCCAATCAGGCTCCAGGGTCTGATTTTATGTTCAATGACCCGGTTGTTCATGATGAGGTTTCAGCAATTTCAAAGTAACTGGAGTTGCCAAATAGTTTTAGATAGAAATGGTTGACTTCCCTCATAAATTTTACAAAAGCAGCTCCACCTACAGGATCCCCAAAATTAGCAGGAGTTAAGCAACTCCTGCAAAAAGGGCTATGAATGCTTGCCTGAGCTTTTTAAATTTGCATTAGCCTTTTGTTAGGATTCCCCTGTGCATTTTAACCTCTGCAGGACTGTCTTAAACAGCATCTCCTCCAGACTTGCAATAGTATCTCTCTAATACAACTAAAACCAGAAATCACTACTTTGAGTCTAGTATTTTAATTCAGGGAACTCTTAACTATACTCCTTTTGAGCAAAGTACTTAACTACTTTATTTTAATTTTCAGTGCAAGGAAACCTGAGCAAACACACTCACTTAAATATTAGGTAGAGCTGAATGGTCTCAGCAGCCAGATCCAAACTGAATGAAGCAAAAATCTTTACCTCCACAACAGAGGTCACAAATAAGATGAAGGTTTCTCTTTAAAAGGCGAGTTACTTCATCCTGCAGTATGATATGCTGTATTTAACGCTTCATTTTAAGCTGCTTTGAGCTCAAATGAATATAAATACCCAATGGTCATTCTCTTTATTAAACTGGAGCTACACAAAGGACTAATAATCTGGTTGTCTTGTTGTTCAGTCTAATTATAGTAGGGAGTGTGAGGAATCCCATGTGCCTCCTAACTTTGGATGAAAACAATTAGTCTGCAGGTTTCTTTTTTTTGGCTTTTATTATTATCATTATTGCAATTAATAAACTTCATCTTCCACTACCACAGTCTACCAAAGTGCACACTGCAAAACCGGGAAAGAAAGGGGAAATGAGGTATTCTATCTTTTTCATGTGATTTCTGTCTTGCTTTTTGGATAAGATTTGTTTTTTATATCAGAGCAGTGAGCTCAAAGGCTGGATCCTGGAGAAGGATATTAGAACAAAATGCTCAAAAATGTTTTTGGTAATGGAGGCTGCTGTCAACATTTCTCAAGAATAGGCCAAGCGCAAACCTTGAAGAGGGGCCCTAGGGAGTGATTTATAGTACGGACTGATACAGTAAACGCAATTTGTTTTAATTAAGGCGATGGCTTATTGCATAATTCACATTGCGCTGGCTGAAATGACCGCACCAGGCAGTTTTGGAGAATTACAAGCCGTTCTCATAAATTCCATTAACTGTAATGCAGCAAATGTTGCAGGAAACAGAGTTTCATCAAGAAACATAAATGCAACATTCCTACTTCTCACAAGTTTACACCTGAAACTAATTCTGCAGTATGTCTTCAGCTTTTAGCTCCTATATATTATGAAGTATAGTTTTTCACTCCCTTTCCCTGATACACTTAACAGACCTGCAAATATGATCAGCATTCAAAACACCCAGCCAAATCCTTAAGTAGCAACAAACAGCCTGGTGCAAGGGAGGCAAACCCAAGCCCATCCAGCTGATCATGGTCCCTAGACCTGCAGAGGTTGTTACGCTGATGTACTGCAGCTTACAAGGCACCAATAATAGCGTAATTTTGAAAACTGATTTCTGTTTTTTATTTGGGAGAGGGTGTCCAGCACAACCTGAGATGCCTGTGCTATTCAGAATGAGCACACCAAGTTGATTGACTCCAGCTTTGGCTTTTGTACTCTCAAGTTTAGTAGCCCTCAAAAAAACCCATGTGATTACGCAACTGAAAAGTGAGTCATGAAATCATGAAACAGAAATACAATTGAGCAGAATTAAATTTACCTGGGTCAGCCTAATATTGGCATTGTCAAACGTCTTCAGAGACAATTTTGTAATATTTACCCTCTTTTAACGTCACTTTGTACTTCTAAGGCAAATATAAATAAATACACTGTCCAGCTAATATRTGGTATAGTATATACACAGAGAAAGTATAGTATTATATATAGTATGAATAGAGCTAGAAAGAACCTAGGGATCTGGAAAAAAAAGGTGCCATTTAGTTGTTAAATATTTACTATTTCAAATGAATCACTTCAACTTCAGTTACTCCAGTCCCAGAAAACTGCAAAAATCATATACTTGAAAGAAAACAACAACAACAAACATCTTACCACATTAGTGAGGTAATTAAAGAGAGAAGGGAAGGAAGGAAAGAAGAAAGATCTCAGATCAGCACTGGAATTCATGATTAGACATAAGCATTGTATATATTTCCTCAGTGAAACAATGATAACCCAAAYAGATGTGAGAATCTGATTCCTAATACCCTGTCATAGATTTAGCTCACTTAACACCAGCTACCTAAAACTTACACGCCTATTCTGTCTATAGGCAATAGCTGTAGGTTTCCAGAAATCTATTTACAATCTGAGGACAGGGTTTTAAAACAAACATGGTGAGCCACCCACGCTAGCCAACAGAGAAGTGATTTTAGATGTGACCTTTCTGTGCAAAGAAGCAAAGCATAGCTAATGTTGTAAGAAAGCTGCTTTTCTAAGGTAGGTAGCTGCAGCAACCTGCTGTGAACATTTTAAAATGTCACAGCCCTGAATGCATGGCTGCTGATTTCAACAGAAAAGCTTTCAAAGTCTCTGGTGAACTTCGGTGATCCCTAGACCACGGTGGCCAACTGGTTGGTCTCGAGCTACAGAGAGCTGGCAGAGCTCCTGCTCCCAGTCTACTGCATGGGGTTTGTGGCAGAAAAAAACAGTGAGGTACATGTTGGACTATCTGAATAGCTCTTTGTGAAACAAATCAACAGAGCTTGCTGAAGCTGAGATTTCCATCTTGTCCAGGCGTCCAGTGGCATTGCCAGCCCAGCACCATCTGCCAGTGGTGCTCTATGGGCACACTCAGCATTTGCCTTCTGCCAGGGGTAACTGGGTCACCCCAGAGCCAGCCCTGGGTCTCTCCAGCAGACCGAGAGCATTGACAGATGGAGAGCTTGACTTCAATGCACCTTTGAGTATACATCTGTGTAAACAAAAATGTTTCAAACAAAAATGATAGGCTTGCAACGGTCATGTTCAGCTTCAGTTTTCCCTTCCAACTGGCTAACGAAACAACCCTCCTTATTGTGTTGCTTCTTCCTTCGGTGCTTGCCTTATCTGTTTATTTTGTTCTCTGCTGGAGGACACAGACCTCTTCTCTGTATTTGGGCAATGTCGCGATCTCAATTTGAGGAGGGAGAAGAGGCAGATTTAGGTGCTGCCCAGCTACAGAGGAATGTCAACTTATAATAAGTTGGTGGCTGTGCTCTTTCCTTCCCCTCCCACTCTGCTGCCTGTGATGTGGTGTTATCAGTTTGCCTCCTGTTCTTTCTTTTGGAGCATCGTAAATATAACAGCAAGCCGGAGCTGCTTTTGAGCAAAGTTCCTCACTGCATTATACATGAGTTTGGAAACAAGAGGAGTTTGTTCTGAATCCCACTTAGCCTCGTGAACTTTTGCAGGTGAATTTCAGGCCTATTTGGCTGGCTAAAGCTGAAGTTTGAATTATTGAAACAACAGGGGGGTGCTTTGGATCTCTTCTGGCAGGAAGGCTGAGGGAGACAGCATTTTATTTTCAGCCTTATTAAAACTTCTCTATAGAGAGGAAGTCGATCTTTTCAATTGCTCTTAATCTCCAGAGAAATCTCCCACTGATCCCTAAAATGCCGAACTTGCAATCCTGGAGCAGTTTTTAACCTGCAGCACTGGAATGTTTCTGATGTTTCCAATACTGCTTAAATGCATCTCCCTTTGCCGATTACCCTGCTGTGGCTGGATGCTGCCAAAGCCTACTACGGCATTAATTTGCACAAGGACAATACTTATTGTCCACAGACTTCTGGGACCACCTGTGGCAACCTATGCTAAGTGCTGGACCCTGAGATCCCGGGTATTTGGTAGGGATGCTGGGATGCTGAAGTATGAACCTGCAACACAATTTCAGGTCTTTGACTCTCAGAAATAAGACTCGTCTCGCCCTACTCTGGGAATGGGATTCAGCTCCAGCCTGTGCACATCTACTTTGGACAAATGTCTTTGTTTTTATGCGGCTGTCTCCAGGTTTTGACAGACAGATTAGCCACATGTCCTACAGCAAGGTGTCATGTTCGTCTGCAAACTGCTGTCTGGAGAGGACCCCCTGAGCCCAGGCAGACGATGCGGTGGCAAAGGGAAGGGGCAGAAAGACAAAGAAGCAGCACTCCTGGGAGAGGCTGGGAACTGTGAGAAAACTTTCCGTGATGGTGGGTAGGATTTCTCTCCTGCCTGTGAGGCGGGGAGCGGGGCTGAGGCAGAGGCTCCGCTGGGATGAGATGTTCCGCCTGAGGGGATGGGAGTGGAGGAGGAAGGCGGGGGGAGGCGAGTTGTCAGCATCTGAATCAAAATGAGTTTTGCGAAGACAAAAGACAACATCCCGTCCGGTAATCTGAAGGCATCGGCTGAGTCTTACCTGCACTTTTAACGTGTGCTGTTTAAAGATGATGAGCGTGAGATTAACAGCCTTTGTTTTCAGATCTTAGCTGCCTCCGTTCCCTGGCCTGGAGTGATTCTTTATCTCAATTGCCAGCTTTGCATGTCATTCAGTTCAACTTAATCGCAAGGATCCACAAATCAAGCGATTTCAGGCTGGGGGCTCTGCCTTACAAAGCCTTTGCACGTCAGTAAATAGGATTTTCTTGCACTTCCTCATGGACTTAACAAAGACATTTGCTCTCAGTTTACAGAATCTACATAGTGCAATTTGGGCATTTCACAGTGCTGCTTGCATGAGGTTGCTTTTGAAGTCAGAGAGCTCGGATGGCCTATATGAATGAAAAGGGATTAGTATTGCATATACAAGTTGCATCCAGGTTGGAAAGCTCCTAATTTAATGACCAAGCAGTTAAGCCAGATTCAGCGTCAAGATCCTCTGCTGATTTGAATGGGTGGAAATCTTGCACACTTAAAGGTTACACGAAGAATTACACCCACAGAAAATTACACCCTAATATTAGCTTATTAAACTGAGTTGCTGTGAAGCATTCACCATGATTGCTGCATATATCCTCAGATTTTCATGCAAAATAGCCAGCACACCTCAGTGCAGATGGTTTACCAGAACATTCAAATGTGGGAGAAAACCTGGATCTGAGAACATTGTGAAGTTGGACTCGATTGCCTCTCRGTAGTCATTGTACAATAAGAGCACTTTAATAAGATATGCAAACCCAAGGTTACATGGAACATAGCTGGCTGAGAGTTTGTGGAGTTTTTTTTGTCAGTTACTACATTCAATGGAAAGGAGAACTTTGTGTGAAAATTTAAATTACGTGTGATTTTGGATCAAGGAACACTGACTAATCTTAGCTAAAAATATTGCCCTTCTTGGAGCAAATGTTTGATCCTGGGTCAAAGCGCAATAGTTGGTGAATTCTTGTTTCAAAGTAATATTTAAATTTTTATCTAAAGCTTGACCTGATTTCTAAAAGGGCATAAACGAGTTAAATAACCCCCACATTAAACATAAATGTCTATCTCATGTAGAAAGCACATTTGGGGTTGACCCAAAATTAAAAAAAAAAAAAGAAAAAGACAGACTGACTCTAGAGAGCACTCTCTAATGTTCAGGGGATTCATATCATTTTAGCAGAAATAAGCAGAGAGATGTAAACCACAAAGACTTTCAGGCCTTCTGATCCAGCATTATTATGTATCCAGCGGAGATCAATGCCTCAAAGAAAAGTGTAAAATCCCCTGAAATGCCCATTAAAGACTATACATTTGATAGCGATTAGTATATGGATGTCTGAGGTTCCACCTCTTCTCCTCGTTATTAGCTCCATTTAATGTGATGTTTCCCATAGGGGCTGCTGGGATCACATGAATTTCTGCAGAATTGCACTGGAGGAAAGCAGAGAAGATGTCTATATCCCAAAAAGCTGTAGGTTGCTTTGCTATCTATCCAGTGGATGCCCTATTCTTCTTTCAGGATTAATCGCTCTTGCCTAAAAACTCAGTTCTTTCTGGGGTAGTTGTGGCAACGCTTAGCACCAGCATAACCAAGTGTTTAGGGCAAGATGCAAAGCGTGATCTCGTAGCCAGTTGCTGTGGTTGCGTGGTGCCGAATGGGTATGTAGATAGGCATAACGGACCCTTCAAATTGGAATTTGGCTCTAGAAAAGGCGTTAACTATTGCAGCCTTCCCCAAAGTGCCRTGTTATCTATAATGGCCACACGCTTATGGTTATAGGCTGTAGGCTGTGCCAAGGAATTAGGCACTGAGCTGTTTCACTGGAGCTATGAAAACTGCTTTTTAGAAAGTTGGAAGCTTCATTGTTTGTAATCATCTGAGATCAAAGACAGAGAAGATGGGCTTGTTATTGCTTCTTGGTGTCTTGGAGAGTCCTGGCATTTTATTCAGATAGGCTGATTTGTTTGTCTCTGCTGATCTGTAAATAGCTCATCAGAACCAGTACTACACTGTATAGATGAATGAAGGGATGATACAGGGAACTTCTGTCAGAATGAGAAAGCTCAGCATGTCTGAATATCACTATTCCAGTCCCAGCACCTCTCTCACAGATAGCGGATTGGGGATGGAAGAGGAGATACAACACTTGTTTATGTGGATCCATGGGAATCAAAACCTCCCTGCCCCATTCAGAGCTTTAAAAAAACAACTGCTCCCAGATCCTTAAGGAAGAACTTGTTTGTTGGGAGAAGCTGTGAGGCTCCCAGGACTCCTTTCACCAGGACCTATACAAACATGAGGAAGACAATCTCTCCCCAAGCTGACTAAACAGAAGCAGGCATGGGGAAAGGTCGGAACAGAGGTGCTTTGCAATGGCCTCATTTCTGAACGCACATCCTATGTTCCCTGGGAGAAGGATGTCAACCCTTTTCTTCTCCTTTTCCCTTGCCGAGTGATAATTTCCCTCCTAGTGCAATAAATGTGGATGCAATCACCTTTCATAACCGATCAAGTCTACAGGCTCCATTTCATGGCTGCTGAAGTAAAACCAGTGGCATTGCTCTGCCTCACTCTCCCCACAGAGACAGATGAAGCCTCGGTGGTCCCATCGCACCATCAGGCTTGTCAGCATAAAACCACATCCCTCAGCGGTTTCTGCTTACTCTATAACTGAAGAGASCTGAGAAAAACTCGTGTTTCCCAGTTCAGAGCGATTTTGCCAGACAATCTGAGCATATTTGGGAAGACCTGTCCTGAAACCAATGCGTCCTGCTCTAAGCACACAGGTGCATTCATGGCCACTACAGGAGAAGCTGCTGGCAGCTATATCAAAGCTTTTACCATAAAAGAGACACCCCGCTCGCTGAGCTGCAGAGCAGCCTGTCGTGCGGCTTTGCTGCATGTTTGCTTTTCCATGTCAGCTTTAAGGAAAAGCAAAATTAAACATTACACAAACTGCAAACATGGAGGCATGCTCAAACGTATGCACGCTGCATGCAAAAATAGTTACACACACACACATACATACATACATGCACACAGTCCACCTTGCCAAAGCTGGTAGCAAAGACCATTTTCCAAGGAGTTTGTATACCTCCTAGTGAGAAGCCTGTTTTGTCTTTGAGAAAAGTTGCTTTTCTTTTACAAATAGGGGCTATTCATTTAAGCTGTTTTTTGAGGTGTCAAACATAAAAATGAGATGAGACGTCAATCGGGGCCCACGGGGACGGGGAGGGGGAGACAGAGAGCCTGAAAAATGCTTCCAACGCAGGCGGCTTGTTTAAGTACAGAGCGTGTTGCAGCCAGCTGGATCTTTGCAGAAAAAGATGAATTTGTACCCATTTAAACATGAATAAGGTGAGATGAAGGGAGGGGGAAAATCCATGAAGGTGAAGAGCCTTTTTTTTCTCTTTCCCCAGTTGTGATGGATGATTTCAGCCTAAAGTACTGAGCCTCCCAGTGAAAAAAAAATCTACAGTGATTTTGATAAATAAATGCTTAGACCTTGCAGTTGCCACCTTGATGTTGGAGAGGAAGAAGTTTACGCTTCATAGTGTGTTTTTTTTGCGCAGGGCTCAGAAGGAGCAAGGCTGGGACAGTCCTTCTGCCACTCCTTCATTAAGAAGAGGGACTTACTCTTGGGCATCATTTCCCACTGTTTTCTTCACCACACAGGAAAAACTGGAGTACCCACAGAGGCTGGTCTCAAGATAACAATGGGCAAACTTAGGATGGCATATGAGGCTGTCAAGTGCTCAGAAAAGGGAAGGAAACGGGTCACTTTGTCCTACTGACCTCCGGTGGTGGCTTCTCTCTTTCCCCATGTTTGTAGCATGGTGTTACAGCCTGGGTGGTGTTCAGGCTGCCCTCATGGAGCTGTGAGCAAACATCTTTGGAGCAGAAATAAACTCCCAAACCTCAAAACGTTTGTTAGCAGAGACAGACGCACACACTCCTGGCATGGATCCAGCTTGCAGGGTTTCTGAGGGGCAAGGGTTCTTTGTGGCTGCATTCATCTATTACATGGGTTGAGTCAGTCCCCAAACTTTTTCTTTCCTTCAGACTGTAGCCCCTCACTCAGAGGAGCTGTTTTACCACCTCCTGCAAAATGTGGCTGCTTCTATGGCAGGGCATCAGGGGATCCACTAAACAGTACAGCAGTTCTGTATGGTTTTGCAGGAAAGTAAAGAAAAATATTCAATCCCATTGCACCTATAGCCCAAGCTGAAATATAGCTCAGATCATAAAGAGTAGCCTGCACATGTGAAAAGAGAAGCCTTTGAAGAACTACCCAGGACTTCTGTTTCACACCCCAGCAATGTTCCCAGCACTGCACTGGAGAAGTGTGCCAGGGAAGTGGTGTACAGTCATTCACCAACTCTGATTCTCCCCCTGGAGCTCTCCCAGTCCTGCCTGGGCCAGATTTAACACTGCTTTGCTCATGAGATGTGAACAGATCAGAAGTGTCAAGCTATGTCTTGGAGAAACTAGACTCGGGCGCTTCTGTCGGGCCCTGAATTAGAAACAAGCATTGCTGGATTCCCAACCCAACTTTCATTTCAAAAAAATGAAAATAATAGTGAAAAAAATGCATTCCTTAGCTTTCAGCATACTGGGCATCTGCTTGCGTCACTTGTCCCCTGACTCCTGTTTCCAAAGCCCATTGAGATAGTACCACATCAGGACATGGGAAAGGGCAAATGAGGGCAAAGACATATTTAAGTGGAGCATATACCCAGTCCTTTCATTCGCTTGCCCAGCATGGGGATTCCTGATGAGGACAGCCAAGCTCCTACAAAAAGGCAGTTGTAACTCCTCTCCCCCATTCCTGCCCAACAATGAAGGGTTTCAGCCTGCTCAGCATGAGTGTGGAGCAGATAAAAAAGATGGAGCTAAATGGAGAACACAAACACATCTCTGAGCTACACTAATGAGAACATAACTAATATGTTACATATTCCCAGCAGCACAAAGGAAACCTAAGGGAAGCACAGGCAGTCAGAGGTATTACTTCACTAGCTGTAAGCTAGTTTTATTTGCACAAGGGTCTATCTGTCTGTGTGTTTAAGTTCTTCTACTGGTTTCTTATACTCTCAGAAATGCCCTAAACTTTGAATCTGAGACTAAATTGCTTGGCTGTCTGTGCAAAGCTTCATCAAAATCCAAGATCTAAGGTGTAGATGGAGGGGTGAGCTTTGGTTCAGTAAAGGTGTRGAGAACCTCTTGAAATCCTGCACGACCCCTTTTATTCCCTCTAAAGTTTGCTCAGTCCAGTTAGTAACCAGAGAGCTTCTGAGAGGCTCCAGATTAACCCAAGCTGCAAGATGAAAGGAGGGCTAGAAGGAGGGCTATAAACAAGATATATATCTATTTTTTTTCCCCTCTGCAGCAAACTGTGGCAGAGGCAGCAGCAGACGAGAATGCAGATGTCCGTGTCATTTGCTCTCCAGTATATCAGGGGAATGACAGGTCAGCACTTCGGTTTGCAGTGATTTGCATTTCTGAGCTGAGCAGGGTGACAATTTGAGGTGACATGACAGCAGGAAATGTTTGTAGCCATATTGGCCCTTAAGAAACAGGGGACAGGACAGGCAATGTGACACCTCTTATTGGGCCGATGGACAGACCCATTTGGGGGGATATTTCCAGAAGAGGATGCCCATCCTAACACCTGAAAAAGATGCAGGGAAGCTTTTCTATTGGACCTGTCACAGGGTTTCCTTGTTGTCTGTGAGAGTGAGGATAACGAGAGGAAGACAAGACACAAAATTTTATTTTGTTCTTCCACCCACAGTGTCACATCCTCACCAGCTCACTGTGCAGATGTGGATACAGCACAGCCTGCCCTCCTTTCCAAATTGGTGCAGGCCCTTGGTGCAAGAGGGATGTGCCAAAAAGCCTCTGTCCCAGGGACTTGCTGGCAGACACCGTGTAAGATCACCTTCCAAGGCTTTTATTTTTTTATTCCCTTTCCATCCCAGGGAGGATGATTTGCACACTGGGGTCAACTAACTGTCTCCATCAGTGCTTTCTGCAGTAACAATTACTTTGTGTTAAAAAAGAGGTTTTACTGAGAGATAGGTGAAAGCTGGAGGGAGAGCACCGCTCTTCCCTGTTCCCCCTTGCAGATCCTATTGATGCCTGACGCTGCTCTGCAAACAGCCAAATACTGCTCGTCAGTCTTCTTGGGTTTTGCACTCTCTCCTTGGAGGACACTTGCCCTTAAACAAAGGGTCTTAAGCTGGCTGAGGGAGAGGGAAAGATTGAGTGATACTGTTTCTCAGGCTGTGAGCAGGGAGATCAAAAAACGAGCCAAGTTTATGCTTGCGAGAACTTCTGTGAGAATGTTTCTACAATTTCTAATTGGAACGTAAGCTTTTGAGAGGGGAAAAAATTAATCAAAATTGTGAAAGTTTTCCTACCAGCTCTAGCCAAGGTGGAAGATACTGTCCAAATTGAATCACATAAATCCCCTCAGGCCTTTTGACTGGTCTGCTAGTCAGGTGGCTCGTTGGCCAGGAAAAAAAAAAGTAACATGAAAATGCCCTTACTATGCAGGCTGCAAAGGCTTCCCTGCTTTGTTCTTCACGTCATGTTTAAGGGATTCCTCTTCTGCCCAGTGGAGCATCTCCATTGACTTATAGCAGCTGGAGAGCAGACCCCTGGGCAGATATGTGGCTTTCCCTTGCTGAAATAGCTGATGTATTTCATCCCAGAGGAAATTGCCTTTGAGTACCTTATAAAGCAAAACCAGAGTGTACATAGGAGCATGGTTTGAAGTTCTAACTCAAGCAAAAGCCCATGCCAGGGAAGAAAGATTTAGCTAGATAGGAACAAAGAATCTGTGCTTCGGAGGTTGACAAGACATTTGGAATGTGCTATGGGGAATGCTGGAGTGGAAAGGACTAGGCAAATGTAGGGTATCGTAACTATTATTTGAAAAAATCTGTATCTAGAAACCGCAGCTCTGCCATTACCTAAAACATGAGCTCATCTAAGTTTCACAGAGCTTATCACTGTCAGAGTTTGGGAAGACACGGTCTAGCTCTTTCTTAAGCAGTCTTAAGCACATTTATTTAGTTATTTTAAATGGCACTAGAAATGAAGCTAATTTACTAAGTCCCCAAATAATTTAAAACATCTATTAGAGAAAATAACATTAAAGACAGAAGGAAAGGAAGCCAAAGCAAAGAGCCCAACTGAGACAGGGTTTGCCTATTAATCTCCACTTATGGAAAATAGACCTGCACCAGAAAGACTACAGTGCTGGGCAGTGTGTTGTGATTAGTTAATGGCAAAGCTCCATCAGAGAGGTGTGCTGCTCTTTTGAGCCCACAAAAACCCAAATGGGCAGGGAGGGGAAGAAAAATTTTTTTAGGTCATTTTAGGTTTAGGTGACTAAGAAGTCTTACTTTTTTGCTGAAAAGAGAGACTTTAAGTTGAACTGCTGTCTGCATAGCAAAGTATTGGGCATTTTTGCAGCTTTCACTGTGGTTTCTCATGGGTTTTACACTATATGATTTTGGGAGAAGGAAAAAAAGAAGTATCTTGCTGGAGCTGACCTCCTGTGGGTTAGAGTGTGACTGCAGCAGAGGTAGTGCCTTGCAGGCTGGGACTTCTTGAACCAGAAGGGTGGTTTGCAGRAGCAAACCATGCAATGATCTCACCATTCAAAGGTGTATCGTACCTCTGCTCCTAGCTTTCACACTGCCCTAAAGTCACCTGTCTCCACCACTTTTACTCATAAATAAATAGAACTGTTCAGCCCCTGTCAGGGAATTATAGAAAATGTGGTAATGAAATTAATCCCACAGCTTCCCTCTGAAATGTATTTGTTGTCTAGGTATTACAGGTAAGGAGCAGGCAGACAAACCTGTCAGCCTGACCAAATCCATCCTTTCTAAGGCTTCCTAGGCTACCCATACACTGTTCGAAGCCCATTCTGAATTTACTTTCCCATGACAGGACCAAGTGCTGCTGGGAGTTACGCTGGTGTAAATCTGAAACACCACCACTGATTTCAGGATAGCTGGGCTGGATCTATACCAGCCTAAACAAAGTATTCAAGGAAGAATGTAACTTTCAGTGGCACTTTTATGCTATCTAAAAGCATATTTTCCATCATGTTGCCCAGTCAATTAGATGAGAGTGATAACTGTTCAGGGTAGAGGGATCTGCCACRTTCTTAGGCTGCCTTGATATGGGGAAGCTCAAGGACCAAAACTGCACAACTCTGTTCTCTGGTAGAGCACGCACTCCTTGGACTAGGTGGCACAAAGTAGTGGGCTGATGGAGAACTTGTGTTAACCCAAAGATGGCACTAGGCTTGCATTCTTATAACTCCGAAGCATTTAACTTTCAGAGGAATAGTACTCCCAAAACTTCCCCACCATATTAGCATCCTTTTTGTCAGTCCCATCAAAGAGGCCAAGAGCTAAGATTTGGCTTTGTCCATGTCTCTTCTTATTCCTCTGCACCACCAAGAAGTTCAGGTAAATTGGTGGGAAATAGCATAAAGGAGCTACTCTGTCACTGCTCATTCAGTGTATCGATGGAGGACACCAGTCTGCTGGGGCTGGGTGTTCGCAGCCTGGCTATTCTCCACAACAGGGAAGGGCAATTTGAAGCCTGTTTGTTTCTGCTTTGGAAAACTAAATGGCATCTGTGCACACATGCACACGTGTATGCATGTTCTGTATGCAAATGCATGCAGAAACACCCCAGTGTTTAGTTTGGCAGAGCCCAAAGGTGTGTCTCTATTTCTGTATGTTTTTTTTTCCTCCACAATGGCAGCTTTTTCTGTGCATATCCAACAGTTATATTTTGGTCCTTTCCAGCTGGAATGAAACTTACAGTCCAAAAGAAATAAAAAAGAGAAAAGAGAGATGGGAAGAGTAAGTGAGGGAAATATGAAGAGCTGAGTGCCAGAGGCTGCTATCCAGAGATTTCTTTTGGCTCTCCCTTTCCAAGAAAACCAGAGTGAAGTGCCAGTGCTGGGCGTCAGATTCCCCTGGCACAGAAGGGCTGGCTGCTTGGGAAAGATGTCTAGGAATGCCATGAGCATCTACGTAGCCCATCTCGTTTTCAGGGAAAGGGGTTGATTTAGAGTGAGAAGAACATAACTTTCTTCCTCCACCTTCTGCCTATGCTATTGCAGACTGGGACTTTTGGACATGCTCAGTGTTGGTCACAGTCAAACAGCATGGACATTTCCTGTTGCATAATTTGTGCTTTCCAGCAGTTATGGCAATATTTTGGGATTTGGGAGGTCTGGAATTAGTCTCTGGCTCTGCCACAAATTTCTGTGGCCTGGGGCAAGCCACTTTTTGCTTCAGCAATAAAATTTTTGTGACCAGCTTTGCTTACTTTTCCCTGGAAATCAACAGGATTTACTCTAGCCCTGAAGTGAAGCATGTGCGTACATGCTTGGCTAGGTCAGGGGAGATTTGCTCAGCATCCTGTAGCCTTGAAGCTGAGCTAGAAGCAGATGGTTTTGGAGTAGGTCCCATTTGGTATACCCATTTGGGTATAACTGTTTCAGATGGAAGTTGTGCTGAAGTGGGTGCACAAAAGCATCTCCTTCACACCTTGCAACACCTTTTTTCCCCATCTTGGTATCACTAAACATGCCAAGATTAACAAAATTCTTTCCTAAAGACCCCAGTGAAACTTGGACCCAAAGGGTGATGATCTTCACAGATACATAAAACTATATGAAAGTTGCTTTCTACTGTAAAGTCACACTTCCTCAGCTAGTCATCCAATAAGTGCTTCTGAATTGCAGATAAAATGTTTCTCTGTCTATACTTGTCTCTATCCCAGATAGAGGAAAGAGGGCAGAGAAGAGACAGAACCCAGTTCTTGAAGATTACCTGGTTCTTGAAGAGGGCAAACACAGAGAGGATCTGGACTAGGAAGTCAAGTAACAGAGGGCTATCTCACAGATGGCAACTAAGCAGGGTTTACAACATCGATGTGGACAACTGCTGAAGGTCAAGCTGAGGGATTTCTAACAGTTGCGTGGTAGATATGGAATATGAGTGACCTTACAGACAACATTAACCACTGAAGAAGTCATTGTCTGGGAGCCGAGAGGTACAGATGCTGCTTCACCATACTTCATTTGAACTCCACAGGCTTAGCTTTTCATCAAGTATAAAAAAGCTCTGGAACAGTCAGATTGGCAGACAAATAAAACCTTCTACTTTACTTGATTTTGTAGGTTGCATTTTATAAATATTTAGTGGGCCAATTCATGTCTGTGATGCCTACATATAGATGCATTTTTGCCTTTGTAAATGCACACACAGAGAGCTTATCATATATGCACATCTGTATGTAAACACATATACAAATTACAGAATTATGTTTATGCATGTTACATATACATATGTGCGCGCGCGCACACACACACACACGTGTATCTATCAATCTATCTATCTATCTCCCTGAAACACTTGTATTACAAGCATAATTTTCTTCCTTACCCCTGATGCAAGTTCTTTTTTTAACCTCCTCTGAAAACACCTCTAGTGCCTCATTCTGGTGCCTAATTGGCCTTATCATTAAGATTTTTTTTAACTAATGTCTAAGCTAAATGTTTCCTTTTTAGGATTCAAGCCATTGCTTCTTGTTATGCCTCTCTCAATGATGTCTACATAATATGGATTGATACGCTAGTCAGGGATGGTTTCAAAAGAAGCAAATAGCATCCATTAAGGAATGGTAATATAGGAATGAGTCATATAAAAATATCCATCTATCTGTATATATATTTCTCTCTGTGTGCAAATGGACACACAAACCATTTCAAGTACAGACACACACACACAAACCAGACTGCTGCATTTCAAGGATTTACAACATTTAAAATCTGTAGACCCATAAGAGCATATTAGGTCACTCCCTGGATATCCCAAACTACATGCGCATGTCCTTGCAGAAGCCCAGTAAGTTGTGGCTGACTGAAACACAGCTTGTCTGCTGCTAACTATGCCAGTCACGCTCATTTTACAACCTTGTGATCCCTGTTTTCAGATAGTGAAAGTTAGGTGAGATAAATCCCACCCAAAACCTGTAAAGCTGTAGGTCTGAAACTAGTCATTGTTTTAATTATATAGGTTTGTGGGATCTAGTGAGAGAGGCCTCCGGGCCCTGAATAAGATCTCTATTTGCTGCTCTAATGCAAAACAGTATTATTAATAGTGTTAGTAATAAGCAGTACAGAATGCAAATCCTGGGAACACATGTTATCAAAGCCTGTGCAGACTTTAATAGTTGAATGCTTGTAAAGTACTTTTTGATCTTAAAAAAAAATGTGCAAGGGAATTGACATTATTATTATGGCTTCAACTCCACTAACCATGTGTTTTTCCCTCTCTTTCCTAATTATTTACACAGTAAGTGATGGGCTGGTGATGGCACCAGACGTTCCTCAGACAGGGCATGATTGTGTAAATACTGAGAGTGAGCAGTAAGGGCTAATTTTAAGATGGATAATGTAGCTATTGAGATCAGAGTTCACTTTCCATTGTAGGTGGTCGGGGTGTAAAATGCAAAGGACAGAGGTAGGCTAATGCTGCTAACAGGACTTTTTCTTGTTGGTGTTCAGAAATGTTTAAGTATAATCATTAGACAGAAGTTATTACTGTTTTAATGAACGATTTGTTGCACAGTGATGCCCAATCTAAAACTCTTTGATCATCACAGTAGACTCTTCCTTCTTTCTGTTCGCAAAGCCCATTAGGATAATTTAACTCACCTCAAGTTTCAGCACAGCTTGTTGTTACTGGAAATTAGCCACTTTGTCCCATCTGATTTCAAATTAGACAACATAATCAGAAGAGCCTCTGCCACTTCACTGGAAGGACCGTACTTCCACCATCAGAAAAATCTCATCATTCTCATACTCTCTCTGAGGTTTTCTTCATTTTCAGCCTTCTCTTAATTGCAATTTGTTTGGACCTCACAAGAACGCCACAGCTTCAATTTGCCCCCTCAYATTCATATAGAGTTATCATGTCTTCACTGCTCGAAGTGATAAGTACCTTTCCTTGAATATTTTTGCTACACCTTTCTCTGACTTGTCTGTTCAGTTACACTTCTTTTTTTTGGCCCCCAAAAGAGGAGAATCTTCCACACACTGAGTAATATCACAGCTACGCATAGCTGGACCTTTATTCTCCATATGCCACATTTTTACTATGGAGATGTTAAAATCTGGAGGCAGCTTTTTCAAAACCATTTCATTGCTCCGTGGTTCACAGCTGATGTGTTTCTGGAATGACAGAAGACAAACTGACCTCAAAGGCTGGACCGCATGAAAATGAAATATGAGCAGTGTCTTTTCCTTCTAATCTTAGACTCTTACAGAAGTGGAAACAAGGTGCTTCATCTCCTTCTTGCATCTGACATTAAGAGGGATACAAAATGAACGTTCAACAAATTTCATTTCTGAAGATTACCTCCCACAAATCGGAATATGAGATCTTAACTTTGCTGCTGTAAATTGATAAAAAAGCCCTGTAAGATCAAGCCATATCTGTTGTAATCCTCCAGTAACTACAGCTGTACTGCGCAAAAAAAAACCCAAGTGAAAAGTGTGACAAAGGAACAGAACCCCAGGATGAACTTATCTCAGTTTGGGCCAGACAGGTACAAATATTGCCAGGACAATAATCTCTGGAAAAAAAACCATGGCAGAAACAAAGAAATTTATGGGTGTCTGGAAAAACCTGCAGAGCTGAGATGCTGTAAAACAGCATTGCTTTCATCAAGAATTTCTCATCCCATTGGTTAGGCTACTATTAAACATTGCATTTGAATGCTATTGGGTATATTGTGTGGTTTCTTTTGTTTCTTTGTTTCTGGATGGAGACTTAGTTATCTAATATTGGAAAAAGGGGAAAGAAAAATAACCTGTTTCTACAGTAGATCATATCGACATATTGGGATTTCATCTTGCATAGCTGAATCATTTGTATCTGACAGGTACAACTACATGGAAGATGTTAGACTTCACAGATAAATTAATTCTAAGAAATGTTTATAAATCTAGAGAGCTGCACCCATTGACTTCTGCTCCAAGCCGAGGCAGAGTAACCACATTTTCAAAAAATCACTTTCCTGTTGCTGTGACAAAAGAGTTTTTGGTGGAAGTCATTCACTTTTTATTGCTTGAAGAAGACAGTGCCAGGGTGAAAAATTTCACTGTAATGTTCATGATGTTAATGAACATAAATCACAGGGCGATTTGGCCAACTGTAGCGGCTCTGGGAGGGCTTTCATTAGCTAAAGAAATGTGTTGTGCTTTTGATATCATTTAGTTCAGAGAACACAGAAACAGGAATCAACCTTCTCCCTTCATGGTGTGCTGAAGAGCAGGTGCCTCTGGTCTTAGCTGGAGTGGATGGGTGAGGGAAGAGTAATGGAGGTAACAGTGATGCTGAGAAGCAAGGGTAGCAGGGACATGGGACAGAACAGGATGAAGGCAAGTTGTAATAAGAGAGTTAGGAACTGCCTTTCATTTTGGGAGCTTTGAATGCATGGATTTCAGTCTGTTTTGACCAGRATGAGCTGAACTGCTTCTAGCACAGTCATCGTCATCTACCTAAAAGGTGCCTGAGCCATTCGATAATTGATGGGACAAAGATTTCCCTGGGCTTAATTCTATGGTTTGCATTAAGTAACAATGGAAATGTAATCATTGAGCTCATGTCTTTGTTCATCACTCTGTGGATCTTGAAGAGAAAATGGTTGAAATGTAAACAACTTCTTAAAAGGAATAATAGGTATAAGAAAAGGGAAGGAAGGGGGATTAGTGCTATTAAACCATGCTATATATAATTTGTGTGTTTTCTCAATGACATAAAATTATGCTTTTTCCTGGCAGGTTGGAGCTGCTGCAGCATGTTTCTGATGCTTTTATTTTCATCTGAGTTATGTCAACTACACATGTGCACRCGCACACATACTTCCTTTTTTGTACAACCATCTATTCCTTCACTGAGTCCATAATCACTTCTGTTCTACAAGATTTTCACGGCGTGAAAACAGTCAAAACAAAGTTTTTGTCTAATTAAAACCTGTGGCTGAGAGAATCAAACTGAGTATGAAGAAAGAGAATGAAAGTATTGCAAAGTACCTCTTATGGTCTACTAGCTAAACTACACAGTCCCTCCAGCTTTCTGGCCAAATTAACGCACAAATCGGCTCTTCTCTTATTTAACTTACTGGTGCATGTGGGGGTGCTACTGTGGTCACTGTCACCTCTCCCAGGACTAAGTTCTCTGAATAACCACCTCTATGCCATGGTGTCAGGCTTAGTGTATGAACATAGACTAGAGGCAGGGAACAAGGACAGAAGGCAGAGAGAGGTAAATAAATTGACATTTCTGTTCTTGGTGTGTAAGAATATGAATGTGAAGAAATGTCATCTTTCTCCATGACAATTTAGATGTTAATGTCTTTCGTGAGACAGGAACAAGCATCAGAGCGTAATGTTCTTTAAGTTGTGGACCTCACCCAACTCTTCCCATGCCTGAGTCTCGTCAAACTCATTTCACAAGTAGATCTGTTCTGCATGCTGCAGTGTCCTGACGAGGATACTTCCAGCTGGCTTGTGCTAATGTTGGAGTCCAGGATGTGGGTTAAGAAGGCGGGTTAAGATTTTATACAAGTGATGCTTCACCTATGTCTAGGATGGGTCTGAGGGAGGATGCCCATTAATTTCGACGGACTTTGCATTATACGCTGTGGAGCTTGAGAAGAAAAAAAGAAGATATTTATCTAATGCAGGACATACTCTGGCAAGTTGTCTTGAAGGTGGTTGTCCCAAACAAGTTGAGCAGAAAAGCCAAGTCAAATGGCATGACTGAGTTTACCCAGATACTAACACAGTGTGAAGTATGACTCTGTATGACAGACCAGCAATGGACTGATGGTCAAAATACCCAGATTAAAGGCAAGCTCCAGTATAGAACTGCCTGCATTCTTGAACATAGTCACAAGTCATTGCAGAGGTACTGTTCACTTCTACCTGGCAGACAAACACTTGAGAATTACCCCTTGTTCCTGTGGCAATTCCTTACATAACTGGACAGAATAGAAGAGGGATTGTTTCCCAGAGAGAGGAGCAGAACTTTTATAATCTCTTCCTCTCCCTATTTCCAGGGTCTCCAGTCAGCCCAGAAGATCTCACCATCAGTGGATATTCTGCACAAGGAGAAATAGATATCAGAGTGTAGCTAGGAGGTTTCCCTGAGGTAAAGAGTATGGGAAGGAGGGATAAAAGGTGAAGAATAGATAAGAAAAATTATTCTCTTACAAGGTGTAGAGTTATCTTCTCAGAAAAGAGAGTAATGAGTAACATTCAGGAAACATGACTGCAAGTGCCTCAGGTGCCTCCTGAGTTGGTGGGTTTTATTGAGTGCCAAGTTCCCTCTCTGGCTAGACAGTCACCTACTGGAAGCTCTTGGCTAAGACAGTATTTCTGCTGGGCAGACAGAAATCAGCAATGCTGAGAGGATGGTCCCACAGACTGGTAATGAAATGTCTTGCTAATGAGAGATGAGTTGGGCTGGGTACAAAGATCATTGCAAGGTGCTGCTGTATATGAGGACATCTGTCAAGTGCAGTTCACCTGCCAGAAACAAGCCATTTTAGTTGGATGTGACTCAAACTTCCTCTGTCTCTACATGATATCTGTATGCTTTATGGAATAAATGCTTCTTGTTACCTTCGTTAGCATGTGTCATTGAATATATAATGTCCTGTCACTTTCACTAGTATGTTCTATTGACTATATTGCTGCTTGCAAAGCTTATGTTGAGTTAATGTACCCGATTTATTTATACAATTCATTTTGCTTTATTTCCAGAGACATGCTGTGACCATACGGTGATGCAGATCCTGTGACAGTGACTGTAATAAATAAACCCAGTGAACAATTATGTCCAAAATACGGCTTCACTGACACAAATCAGTGGAGTATAGTTCTTCACTTACATTTAAGAGCTGGTGGTCTCATACCAAATGTGGAGTTTGACCAACAGGGAGTACAAGCAATGCATTTGTGATCAGAACTGGAGGTGCAGAAGGAAAAAACAACCGAACAGCTTCACTMGTAATAATTTGGAGGGGAAAATCAGTTTTGTGGTGTGGGTGTACTGATAAAAGCAATATTTCTGAATGTCTGTATTTTTTCCCAAACTTTCTGGTGCATTGATAGATAGATAGATAGATAGACAGACAGACAGACAGATAAATAGATGGATAGATAGATTTTTTTTAATGGGATTTTTGTCTTATGATGCTTGCATTTGGAATTAAAAAACACCTTGTCCTTTGGCAAGAAAAGTACACTGTTTTTCCTTCTGTCTGCAAATCTTTCCTGTCTGACTGGGTAACATTTCATTCTCTGTACATTTTCTTTGGACTACTGTTGCAGTGAAACTGCTCTATATACTGGCTGAGACGGTATCATTCCACTGTTGATGAAAACTGGTAAGTTCTCTGGAAACTGGAAGAAATTTCAAATTTCCAAGAGCAGAGTGCTGCAGAACCAAAGGAATCTACAATCGCTGACTTGCTCTCTCTGTAGTTTGAAATAACTCTGAGACTGCTTAAATCTAGATCATAGAATCATCAAATGGTTTGGGTTGGGAGGGACCTTTAAAGGTTATCTAGTCCAACCCCCCTGCCATGGGCAGGGACATCTTCAACTAGATCAGGTTGCTCAAAGCCTCGTCCAACCTGACCTTGAATGTTTCCAGGGATGAGGCATTTACCATCTCTCTGGGCAACCTGTGCCAGTGTTTCACCACCCTCAGCATAAGAAATTTCTTCCTTCTATCTAGTCTGAATCTAGCCTCTTTTAGTTTAAAACCATTCCCCCTTGTCCTGTCACTACAGGCCCTACTAAAAAGTTTGTCCCCATCTTTCTTGTAAGTCCCCTTTAAGTGCTGAACTGCCACAATAAGGTCTCCCCGGAGCCTTCTCCAGGCTGAACAACCCCAACTCTCTCAGCCTTTCTTCATAGGAGAGGTGTTCCATCCCCCTGATCGTTTTCGTGGCCGTCCTCTGGACCCGCTCCAACAGGTCCGTGTCTTTCTTGTGCTGAGGGCTCCAGAGCTGGACGCAGTACTGCAGGTGGGGTCTCACCAGAGCAGAGTAGAGGGGCAGAATCCCCTCCCTCGACCTGCTGGCCACGCTTCTTTTGATGCAGCCCAGGATACGGTTGGCCTTCTGGGCTGCAAGCGCACATTGCTGGCTCATGTCCAGCTTTTCATCCACCAGTACCCCCAAGTCCTTCTTGGCAGGGCTGCTCTCAATCCTTTCGTTCCCCAGCCTGTATTGATACTGGGGGTTGCCCTGACCCAGGTGCAGGACCTTGCACTTGGCCTTGTTAAACCTCATGAGGTTCACATGGGCCCACTTCTTGAGCTTGTCCAGGTCCCTCTGGATGGCATCCTGTCCCTCAGGCACATCAACCGTACACTCCAGACATGGGACAATCATGAAATGAATCCCAACTAACAGTAGATTTTACAGTGTACCTGTGAACGTTTGAGCCAGGTGTCCAGATGCTGCATCAATACAGTCAGTATGATTTAGGATGCAATTCTTGTGACCAAATGATGGAATCTACTTTGAGCTGAAATTAATCTTGATCAAACTCCACTGACCATATTGCCTAACTCACTGTTGACTGTAGAGGCAGCCAAGAGAGATTTGCTCAAATGAAGTTGCAGACGGCTGTGGACACACATATTCAGTCAAACGAATCACGACCCTGATCTTGAGATAAACAAAATTGAGGAATACGAAGCCTTACTATGCGGTCCTTATTTTTATTCAATAACTAGCATATTGGGGAGTCTTCCTTTTCCATGACTCAGCAGTTACTTTACAGTATTCACATTGGTGTTTGTAGTTCCTCTAGGCCTCGTGGTGACAACATGGCATCAGTGAGAAGACAGCAGCTTTGATTGCAAGATTGCTCCAAAGCCCTGAAAAGCTAACAAACGTCTTATCCACTGTCATTCTTATCACTTTGAGCTTTGTGCTCTGAGATATTTAACTCCCACTGTGCTCTTCTGCCTTGGCAGAAGATTTGCTAGAAGAATGGTAATATCTTCACATGGGCAATGGCTGCCACCCATGAGAGACCTGCACCACTGTTTCAAAATGGATTAATTTCCTCTCCCCAGATGTGACTCCATTCATTAAGTCATGTCACAGTAAAGGAAAAGAAGAAAAGTAGGAGTAAGTCATATGAGAGGTGGGGACCACCATACGAGGAGAAGTTTTATTCTAGTGGGACTTATCTGGGTCATAAACTCAGCCACTGAGAGCTAAGGCTTGTCCCCCCACACTCCGACCCCACACATCCAGCGAGTGGGTCATAGCTCAGTCTGTCCTTCTGCATCAGAGTATTTAGGGTCATGGTGCTAAAGGCCATGGTGCACCCTCACAAACATGTGAGGTAGGTCCTGGCCTTGATCAGGCTGGAAAGAGTGGACATTGAATATCAGTCAGAGAAATCCCAAGCTCTGTCCCTCAAGCTCCTGTTAGCAGTCATGCCATGGTTTGCTGATACTTGAGCTGCTGGCAGGAACAAAAAGACTGCTTCGCCACGGCAGTCGTGCACAGTGTGTCTCCTGAAAAGCCAATGCATGGCACGGCGAAGGGAGGGTAGGATTTCAACCTTCGCTCCAAGTTGCCTCGCTTTCCTGGGTTTATGTCAGGCCCTTAGTGTTATTTGAACATAGTTTTTGTGGTTTAATTTGCATAATTGATGAGATGGAAAATTATCTCGATGATTGATGGATGTTCTGCATGCACCAGAGTTTGTCACAAAATATAATGCATCTGTAGGATGAGCCTGCTGCTCCTGCCATGTTATTTCCCAACAGGGCTATAAAATTCTAACTTAACCCCGCAGGTTTTTAGGTTTCTTTTGTTTTTAATCTTTTACAATATAATGTGCAACATGGTAAACAAACACAAAGATACAGCGTCAACTAAAGTTACCTTCTTTCTTCATTGTACTCCAAGGACATGGAGTAGTAAAAGGAAAAAATGGTATCACATTTGTGGAATTGATCCAAGACTTTCCTACATGAGGTGTTCTCACTCTCAGTAGACTTGCACTATAGCTATATCTATACATTTCCACCTGCTTTGGGCATGGTATATCTCTTTTAGATGTTTGCATTAATAAAATTTTCTTTTCATTAGCAATTGGTTAACAATGGGTATACCACAATTCGTGTGATGAGTGGACTTTATTTTGATAATTGCTTGTTATAGATCTTTTTATAATCAAAAGATGATGCCAAGTGCAAAAGTACTCTTTAGTAATTAACAGTGTTTCTTCCCAGGGGAAGCCTGACTTGGTCCATTCATGTTCAGCAAAGCATTGAGACACATGGGTGACTTGAAGCCTGTCTTAAAGTTGAGTGTGAAGTAGCATGTACTTTATGTCCAGCATGTGTTAAAGTTCTCTGTGGAGCAGAGATGGTCTTAGGGACACATGCAACTTCTTTGCTGAACAGTGAATTTGGAGAGATGAAGTCTCCCCTGTCCTGTCTGCAAATTAGTGGCCAGGCACAGCGGGCAGATATGCAGTTTTCGTACACCAGAATTATATGGTGAATGGATGTGCTTTGTGGGGTGTGTCCTGCATAATTGTCTCAGCTATCAGGACAAGGTAGCTGATGAGCTCTTGTCTACACTAAATGGTGGACCAGTCCCTCTGGGCAGTCTAAGATGGCAGTTTGAGACTGGCCCTGACACCCCAGGACACAGTCCTTTAGGGAATGGAGAAGGTGAGGCATCCTTTAGTCCTACATGGGCTATATTCAGGGAGGATTTCTGAGGAAAGAAGGGAGAGAAGGAGGTGAGAAGAGAGTTTTCTTGATCCCCAAATTGATCATACCCAGAGGTTATGAACCCAGAGGTTCATAAACAACATTTCTAGGGCACTTTCAAATTATTTCAGCAGACTAAAAGCATAGGCTAAGCCTAGGATTATCACAGCACTTGAAGGACAGTTTTGCTGTGTCAGGTGAGTTTTCTAAACAACTCTAGTTTTGGAATAAGGACGACACAACTGCACTGATGTCAATGAGGCTGGGGAAGATGAACAATGCTGGCAGTCCTCCAACCACTTAAGAAAAGGTACCAGAATAAAGGATTTACCCCAGGAACTCTTTACTGTGACAACTTGTTGCACTGAACGAAAATTTCCTTCAACAGGAATTTGTTCTCTGTGCTACGTATAGATTCCTCCAAACTTTGAATAGGCCTAATCTGCTTTTCTCAGTGATTTCATTCAATACACTTTAGTTCACGTTTACAAGAGAATAAAAACATGTGTGCGGTATTAAGCCTGTATGTGGTACTTTGCACTTTTTCCATCGTGTAGCATAAGCCATTAATGTTCCCTGCAGAAAAAGGATAAATCAGACCAAGAAAGGAAAAAAAATGAAGAACTGGGGGAAGGCATTGACAATATTGTGTYTATGCCCCTAGAAAATGACTCCAAACCTAAAACTATTCAGCTTCTGAGCACTGAGGTAGAAAAATCTTATGGTGACGGCCACAGTTCTTTTCCAACAAGGAACTTTTCTACCAAGGAAAATGAAAGACATTCTTTCCATCCCTGGTCCACGCATGATGCTGCTCCAGTTTGAAGTGACAAAGGGTTGATTAGTTATGATCAGCTGCTACAGCTGAGGCGATACAGAACTCCAATCAATTCCCCAGCAATCAATTTGTTACGCCGAACTCTCTTTTCCTCCACCTGCAGCTGCCTGACATCCATCAGGGCCCCCTTCTCCTGCCTGCAAGTCCTGGTGAGCATCTGAAGATAGCTCAGTGGGCTGAAATGGAGATCACTTGCTCGGTGTGCTATTGGGCAGATAGGCTGGCGGCATTAACCCTCTGGAGCTGAGCAGCTCAGCTGCGCACTTCAAGTTTCCACTGTGATATTATATTTGACATTCAATTTGAAACCCTAAACTCCTTTAACGCAATATCTCAGCACAATGATAGTAATAAGGCAGTACCACTTGCTTTCAATTTAACTACCAAAGGCAAAGTGGAGAGGGGGGTAGAAAACAGCCCCAATTATGTTAACCCCTTCACTACTAGCTCAGTAGGTGACTCACTTTATAGGTACAAACCTGCATGTTAAAATAAACTGAGAAGAAAGGCAGAGGAGTGCTTTTTCAGCTAGCAGCTGAAATGCTTTGTTTTGTTGTGTTTTGCTCCCTGAAAGTGCCAGCGGCTGCCATTTTGCTCTGAAAATTTCAGTAAAACTGCACGGAGGTGGTACTGGTTCCCGGTAGAGCTACCACCTTGCATATTTGGCAGGAGATAAACAGTTAAAATCCTACTTTTCTAAATGCAGGGCCACAGTGCGCCCTGATGGGGCTCTCACCAAAGTGCCTCTGATGCTTCAGAAATCTACCGCCATGGTTTTGTCATCATCTCACATCAATCGAGACTATAGCAGTGGTTTAAAGTACTCTGAGGTCTTCTCCATCCAGAGGAATGGGTGGAAATCAGTGCACCAACTCTCAATATCTCTATTTTACAAATGGGGAGACCTGTCAAAACTGAGGTCCGGTTTTGATGGGAGATGGAAAATTTGTTCACTGTTCAAGCTGAAATACTGACTGTTCACCACTAGGGTTTCTCAAGGCTCAGATCTGGAGCTGCCAGTTCTGCAGAACTTTGAAACACCATTTTTAGCCCAAATTTGCCTCTAATCCTAAGGTACAGTAGGACTGTCACCCAGATTTTTGTCAACTTTCCAGRCTGAGGAAATACGAAGTCTGGCTGTGTTACACCAAGTTTTGCTTCTCTCTTCTGCTGGCATTCTCTGTCCATTAGACTCAGCAGGTCTGAGCCAGTGTAAGTCAAAGCAGGGATCAGGGTGAGAGAAGGGGGACATAGACCTAATGAATCAAGTCTAAAGGTAGTTAATATTCCTACTATGCGTAGGCTTGTAAAGGTAAGTTTTTTTCCTTCTGGTAACTTCATTTCTTTCTCTTGTAGTCTTTTCTCATCTTTTTTTTCCCTGTGTATAAAGCAGTGCTTTATACACTATCTCTTTGACTATGTTTCTAGACATATGACCTGTACCGTAGTGAATGGTATAAAACTTCCTCGGCTGCCTCTTCCCAGCTTGTCCTTAGACACCAAGTGAATGTCAGAGATCTAGACTCAAACTATTTAAAAGCATTTAGCCAGCTTTACACGGCAACTCTTCGGTCAAACTTTCTCTGCTTTAGGAAAGGACATGTCGCCCCTCTTGGCAAATCAATTATTCAGACGCTGTGATAGTCCGAGGCATCGTATCAGTAATAAAGTAGTGAATTATTAATCACGGCTTGTGCCGTTTCGATTAGATTTGGGAAATTCAGGATTAAATTTCTGGCACCCTGTGTCTCGGATTGAGCTCAGCCCAGCTGGCCTGACAGGCATGAGCTGGCTTTGTACTTCAGAGGAGGCTGGTGGATAAAAATTACTTGAAAAGCCTCAGAACTTCAATTATTATTATTAGTATTTTGGAAGGAACTAGAATGACTGAAAATAGATTTCCAATCTGCAGGGCAGTTTTCGTTTCACACAAAACTTGTGCTGTAATAGCTCAGTCTTTTTTTCCAGTTCCTCTGAGCTCATCTGCTTGCTGCAAGAAAGACTAACTCAGCTTGAAAGACGAGGCAGTCTGGTGAGTCTGTGTGTCTGTGTACAGTATTTACACTTTCCACATTTTATCTGGGCTCTGAAGACACTCTGGGAGACTGAAATCATATTAATTAGAAGCGCAGGACCAGCACTCTTACTGCTCTGGCACTATCTGCTGAGGGAGGGAGAGCCTTAATGCAGGAAGTGCGAGCTTTGGCATCCAGGAGACTTTGCTTGCAGCCTGCTTAGGGCCAGTGTAAAAGGGTTTGGGCTTTATCTGCCCTGTCCCCAGCAGACAGCCATCCTCTACAGTGCCCTGCCACATAAATTCAACCTGGCTTCACTCAACTGGTATTGTTTAGCTCTTGCCTGTGCTTGGTGCATGCTGCGGGGAGCCTGCTCTGAAGTGCTGGTGAGTGCTGCCTTCACCAGAGAAGGGCTTTTTGCAAGCATGTCTGCTACAGCGAGGGGAGCAAAAGCAGGAATGGGAAAGGCAGCTGGGAGAGGGGAGGCTGTCAGGAGCATGTGGGGAGTGACAGCTCCCCCACATGTGGCTGGGGTACACATAGAGAAATGCTGGGAGGTAATGCCAGGGCGTCAAGGTTGAAGTGGTACATCTGAGCGTGGCATGGGGCAATGCTGTGTGTGGGAGCTTGGTTCTGCAGGGTTTCGGGGGGATGTGAGCTAAGAGGAACCTCAGACCTCAAACCACCTGGGAGAACCAGGGGAGAAGTTCTGGGGTGCCCCCAACCAGAGCAGAAAATGTGCCACAGAGCTGTGAAGAAAGAGCATTTCCTCTCCGGTGGCTTTCACCCGTGGATGAAATTTAATTTTTCCTTGTTGCCTATAGGCATAGCAGATTTGCAGAAGTTAGTAACTTCTTCAGCAGTTAGGCTGGGAAGTTAAGTAACTTTGTCCAGGCCTTAAGGAAATCAAAGGAAAAACCCAGGTGACCTGACCCTACACTCACATCCTTGTCAATGCGAACTGATAGCACAGGTCTGAAATGAAGCCTGCCGGGTTTCTCTCTGTGAAGTTGGCCTTTTGCTAGACATACAACTGAGGGAACAGCTTTTGCCACAAACGTAGTCCAATTCAAACCCTGAACAGGACTCAAAAGTGACTGAGTTGAAAACCCTTGACATGAAGGAAATAACATTTCACTTGGTGCAGTTTTAATTTCATCCCTTTGCCCTGGAGTCAGAGGTTTCTGAGCAGAACAGGGACTGTGGAGTGCATGTGCATTGTGGGGAGGAAAGTGTGTGGGGAGATGCTGCATGTAGCTAGTTTCTTACTCTTAGAAGCCTTCATGACTTTGGGGGAAAGGAAAAGCAGGAAAAAAAAAGGGTTTTAAAAGAATTTTTTTTGAAAGAGGAGCTGAAAAAGACATCAAAACAGATCAAAGAAACTCATGGAAGTGGGCAAAAAAAACGGGGGGGGGGGGGGGGAAGGGAGAAGGAAAAGCTCCTGCAGTAACATTGGATGAAAATTAAGCTTCTCAGATCTGTTTAAAAGATATTCTGTTTGATCTTTTATATCTTCTGCTCTGATTATCCAGGTTCCTTTTGATGTTGCTGAGCCCTATAGAACTGATATGTAAAAATACACATACATATGTATTAATATAGTGGGTACACATGCACATGCACACACCCTCTCACACTGTCCTTGCTGCCTATGAATGGGAGATGTGGAGCCAATGGAGATGAGGCCACGTAGGACCAAGCTCCAGTGCTCTGACCCTGTGTTCTGTGTCCCATGCCATAGTGTCCCTCGGGAAAGAAAAGCCTCCCTGCTCCTCTTGCTGGCAGGAACCACTAGGAAAACCTGTGCTCTGAGATGCACAGATTAAGGGTGGTGTTGGTTGGCATTTTGAGTTAGGAAGCTGTAATTGTTTGGTGGCACACCACGTCCTACTCTGTGCACCTCTCAGGCCCTTGGGAAGTCGTGGACTGACAGTCACGATGATGTACATCCATGGAAAAAAGCCTCTCAGGGGCTGTCCAAAAAGACACCCACAGCCAAAAGGGGCACAAGGCATCTTCTCCTGGGGATTTTGGAGCAGTTTGTGCCACCCCACAGTCCCCAGCAGAGATGTCCCCCTTTGGCCCCTCCTGCCTCCCTACTGCTCCCCGTGCCTTCCCACTAAGGCCAGCGCCAGACTCTCAGTTCAGACAAACGGATTTTTTTTCTGCCCTCCCCTTAAGGTAAGGGAGCGGGGCCAGCCCTAGGACGGGTCACTGATGCTATCAGGAGGATGGGGAAGGATTTGGCACAGAGCAGCAGAGACAGCCCCAGCATGCCAAGCCAGCTGCTGTTGCTGGGGCGGGAGGAGGGAGGTGGATGGAGGCTGCATTAAAATCCCTTTCTTGGCCAGGCAACAAGCCTACTTTGCCTCAGTGCCACCACCTGCAAAGCACTTCTTATGCTGCTGTGAAACGTGGCCACTTTGGAGGCAGCAGGACCCAACCGCGTGGCTGCAATAAGCTCCGCGTCCCCCCGAGCCCAGGCTGCGCTGCGCCGGCCTCTGGTCCCAACTGCCGTGGAGCCCACACGCTTCCAAACCTTTAATCTGYTTACCCTCAGGAGGCCCTGGGTGGCAGGCAAAGTGGTGTTAAGCTCATTTTACAGCAGGAAACACAAGTGATTTCCATACAAATACCGAGCAAGTTGGCAGTAGAGGTGGGACCCGCACTGCATCTACCTAGGTCCTTGCTCYGGGCAGGAGGGCAGCTCTCTGCCTCCCACCTCCATCTCTGCGTGCTTGGCTTTGCACTGCCAGGTGCCATCTTGTGCAAGGAAATCTCTGTCCTCCCTGTCCTCCCTCCTCAGGGACCAGCGATTTCCACACCGCCTCCCTCATCCCCCGGTCCTCCCGTGAGGATGAGCACGATGAAGCATTCCAGCTGAATTTGGGCTCAAATGCATGTTTTCCTGCAATTTTAATACACCAACATGCTTCTAATTGTTATAAACGTTTGGAAAGGAGTGTAGGCAGCTGGGAGCAGTAGGCATAATATTTTGGGTTTTCTTAGCTGGGGCTGGTACGCTTGGTTGTTTCAGCCCCTGGGCTCTGGCAGTCTGATCCCACCTCGCTAGCTGCAGTACTGTGTATTTATTCTCATTTCTCCTCTCCCTGGTCTCTCCCCCACCCTCATTCGGATGTTTCCCAAGTAGATCTGTCTATTGCCACTCCCCTCCTAACAGTCCCAATTTAAAGAAAAAAGGAAAAAAAAAGGAAAATACACAGCAAAATTATTTTAGTTTTACAGACAGCAATAAAATGATCAAAGGCTTATTTGTAGCTAACAGCGGACATACACTAATCATTGAACTAAGGTGGGGGGGGGAACATTTTCTTCATCTCCCTACAAATCAATAGAGGCAGATTTTTTAATTAAAGCAGATGCTGATCCTTCCTGCCCCTGATGCTGCTACATGTTTTGTTGTTGTTGCGGCTGTTGTTATCTAATCTGGGATGTTATTTATTTATTTATTAGCCCCTGACAATAAGAGATCGTAGCTCTGATTTCCCTGCTAGACTTGGGGGGAAYAGGAGGGAAGTGGGCCTGTCAGAGGAAAATGTTTTTGTTTTGTCTCCAATCTCTTTGCTACCCAGGTGAGGGTCAAACACCCCCTTCCTCGGGCTTTCCCCTCCTCCAGCTCTGGTGATGGATACAAAGGCTAAGCCTTGCTGTCTCCTTCTCTCCGTCCTTTTTACAGATGCAAATCCCCTCTGCTCAAGCTCAAGAGTGTCTCTGGGAATAAAATGTGCTCTGTGGAAACCCCTTCATTTGAAAATGTTATGGAGGTCTGGAGCTGAACTGCTGATTGGCTGGCTTCTCTGTCCTTTTTTTTAATACCTTTTTTTTTTTTTCTTCCCCAGAAGAAAACACCAATTTAGGGCTCCGATAAAATGATCAAGACAACTCCTAAAGTGTTTGTCCTTCTTCCTCACCCAACAGATTTGAATCTCCAGTTTCATTCCTCTCTCCTTCAAACCCTCCCTCAATGGCTCCCATTACACATGAGATCAAAGGCTTCCCAACGAGGCTTTCATAATGAATATCCAAGATAAACATGTTTGCTCCAAGCGTGCTGCAGCTGGACCTAGCACTGGATTTGTGGGGCTGGGCAGGACCGAGCACATGGTCCATCTCCTCTCCCTCGCTGGTGCTCTGCCTGATGTCTACAAGGGTCTACAAGGGTCCCTGGTCTTTTGCTCTTCAAATTCAGGCAAGTGCATAGAGGTGGGGGTTCATTCACTGAAAACGACTGGCAGTACTGTTTCAATCATCCTAAAATCTAAAGCAGAGAGATGAAGCCTCAGAGAATCTAAATCAAGGATAGGTTCATCCTCCATTTCAAGAACTCTTGCTATGAGCTATGATCAGGCCATGATGGAGGGCGATGTCCTGGGCCTGGGCTGTCCTCTGCTGCAGGCTCTTCCTGAAGGCCATACTTCAGTCCCCACAGATGCCTTTTGCCTGTGGGACTCCCTGCCTGCGTTCATGGGTTATGCCTAGACATAACCTAAGGGGCTCTCTTGACTCTCCGGGCGCAAAGGTGACCTGCATCAGCCAAAAATTTGGCCAGAGCATTTGTCTTTATGTGTGTCAATAGGACATAAGATCAGTGCTGCAGGGCCTCGGGAGAAATTTGTCCTTTCTGTCCCCCACCACGCCGTTGACCAGGTGCTGCCGAAAGGGAGGGCTTCACATGCACCAAGCACAGACCGCTGCCGGAGGCACGGTACCTGACTGGATGGAACGCTGGTCCCATCTGCTATGGTGAACTATACCTTTGTATGTGGAAGGAAACTGATAGTTAAAACTGCCCAGGGAGTGCTTTTTCTTTTCATCTTATATTTATCCATGTAGCGTCCATATATCCGTTTGAGCCTGACTTCCCAGGCTCTGGACACCCCTGACCTTCACTGATCTTAAAGGCTGCCCTGGGCATGCAGSTCTTCCCCAGGGCTGTGAGTAGGTGCTGGCAGCCGCACACATGGATTGAGAGATGTGTCTGAATACCTAACTGTTTACTTCACTGGCCAAAATGCACATCAACAAAATAATTTTAAAAAATTATTTTCCAGTTTGCAAGAATGACACTCCTGACCCTGAATGGAACTTTTTTCTTTTTGTTATGTTTTGTTCCCTTTTCATTAAAAGCAAGCAGATTAATAAAGGAAATTGAGAAAAAGGAAAAGAAAAAGTTTTGTTTAAAAATGCCTCATCGGCAAAATAGAAGTTTTACATTTTCACTCAAGTGAATTGATCGCGGTATCTTATTATTTGATAGGAGCATGCATATATTTCCATTCAATGCTTGACTACATTTTTTTTCCCAATGAATAAAATATTTGACCAAAATCCTTCCTCACTTGTAATCTGGAATAGCATCTTCTGTTATGTCTACAAAGAAAACTAAATATTGACTTCAAGAATCTGCAGATTTAGAGATTTGCTTTTGAAAGGGTGGGATCCATTTGGAGAAACTTACATGTTTACAACAAGGCATGCCTCCATCTGAGGTAATCACCCTAAGCTTTCTTCTGTAGTCAACAGGGATCTGGTCTGCAAAGTCAAGGGCACAATACTCATCCTAAGATAGACATCTACTTTCAGCTAAATCACACTTCCCTTAAAAAAGCACTTTTCTCTCCATGTTCTATATTGCAAGTCTTGACTGACTTGCTCAGATGGAAGGATCTACATTTTAATTAGATGCCTTAGATGTGGGTAAATTTAGGGAATATTAAACCTGCCCAACTAGTTTAAAAGTGAGTTCCTTCTTTAAAGCTGTTCAGGACACTAACAGGATTATGCAGAATCTGACAGGGCTATGGTTTCCCTAAAGCTGGCTGTGCAACACCACATGGAAATAAATGCTTCTAATTTCAGATCGAATGCCTTTGGGCAGAGGCACCAAATGTGCACAACAGTGCACAATTTGTTATTTGCAAGTGCAAATATTCACTCTGTAAAGGAAACACTATTAGCTGTATCCCTTCACTACTGAACCCTTCTTCTTTTTCTTAATATTATCAAGACCTTAAAATGCATAGAAAAATTAGAATTGAGATGTAAACAGCTCCCCTTCCCCCACCACCCACACTTACATAAGCACCCACATTCAAAAGAGGTAAACTATATATATATATATATCTGCAAAAGATAAAATCCACTTAAAAATGCAATCTGTAACCCTGTTCCAGCTTTAGCCTTTATCAGGTGGCAAGTAAAGACTTTCACACTAGTGGAGTGTAAATTCTGTTAATAAATTCTGCTACAATATCTTTGAAAGTGTGAGCCAATAAAATGTTATACTTGGAGGTTAAATTATATCCAGCCTCAATAGAATGGCAGTGACATCTTTTTTGGTGGACCTGGGTTAGGGTAAGGGGATTTTAAGCATCTCTCTGTACCTTTCAAAATGAGCTGAAGAAGGACACTTCAGTCACAGTACCTTGGGATAGATCTATCTTTCACTACAGCCCCTTATAATTATCCATGTGTCCTGGTTTCGGCTGGGATAGAGTTAATTTTCTTCCTAGTAGCTGGTATAGTGCTGTGTTTTGGATTTAGCATGAGAATAATGTGATAAGACACCGATGTTTTAGTTGTTGCTAAGCAGTGTTTATATTAAGTCAAGGACTTTTCAGCTTCCCATACTCTGCCAGCGAGGAGGTGCACAAGAAGCTGGGAGAGAGTGTAGCCAGGACAGCTGACCCAAACTGGCCAAAGGGGTATTCCATACCATACGATGGTATATAAGCTAGGGGGAGCTGGCTGGGGGGCAGTGATCGCTGCTTGGGGACTGGCTGGGCATCAGTCAGCAGGTGGTGAGCTGCTGCCTCACTTGTTTTTCCTGAGTTTATCTCACTCTCTTTTTGTTATTTTCCTTTTCATTACAATTTATTGTTGTTATTATTATATTATTATATTATTTTATTTCAATTATTAAACTGTTCTTATCTCAACCCATGAGTTTTCTCACTTTTACTCTTCCAATTCTCTCCCCCATCCCACTAGAGGTGGGGGGAGTGAGTGAGTGGCTGTGTGGTGCTTAGTAGCCAGCTGGGGTTAAACCATGACACCGTGTTTGGGTGTTATCATGGGAGTAACTGCCTCGCTATATGCATCTTTTCTCAATTGCATGGTATCGATTGATGGTGTAACGAAGTTTTTGAGTGATAGCTCAACAATGGAGAAGTTCCAGACTCCCCCTCTCTCTTCCTCTGTCAGTGGAGGGGAAAATGTCTTATCCTCAGCATTAATTAAACTCTGTGAAACCTGATCCTGCTATGGAAGACCTGTGTGTAGATTCAGATTCTCTGACAACCTCTTAAATTCACTGACTGGCATTTACTAGGTAAATAAATAAGAGGATCAACCCAGCACTACTGTAGAGAGGTCAAGCAAAATCTTCGGTCTGTCTGTGAAATACACGGGCCAAGTCATCTGGTCTTGAAAACCACCAAAGCTGTACTGAAGCTTACTGATTTATGCCATGAAAGGATGAGCTTCTGTAAAGGATTTGCAGCTGAGAGAAAGTCTGAGCCAGAGAGTGACTACTATTTGAGATAACCAGAGGGACCTTTTGCCTGGGGACCAGAAGGCTCTGGTTTATGCCTTGCTTTGGAAAACACGGACTCATCCCTATGAGTCCTAGGTCCATTTTGTTCACTGCACCTTTTTCTTTATGTGTTCTGCCTTCCTGTGGCAGTGTTTACCATGCACCGGATGGTGTACAATGCTACATGCCTAAATCTGCTTTCAAGTCACACTTTCAGAGACTTTACCTCAAATTGCCCATTCTTGGCCTGTGTCCATGGTTCTGCCTAAAGGTCGGCTTTTGCCTGTGTGGATTTTGCAGGGATGAGGATGGAGGTCTCAGGGCAACTAAAAGGASGACTACCTATATGATTATTTAGGTTACCTCTGCCGTAAATTGGGCCAGAAAATGGGCTGAGGCAACGTTCCATGACTGTCAAAAATCTGTTGTTGTTAGCACAGTGCTGGCCACTACTCTTCTGAACATCATCCAGGTATGGTTCGGGAGATAGCACAGGCCAGAAAATGTTCCCAGTCTGCAGTGTGGATATGGGCACCCTTTTTTGTGATGAAGGAGAGCTTAGCACTGTAAGTGTGAGCATACAACCATTTGTCCTTATGTACAGGGAATGCACTTACACTGTAGTTTTTGCCTACGTTGATATATATTAATTGGGGACTCAAACTTCCTCTGTTGTATGGATGCACTATCCATATTAAAAACTCCCTAAACAGAGAAGATATATCTCAGAACACTCATTATATTTTCCCTGATTTTTGTATATTTTTGCTAAACATCTATTGCCAGCCACTGCTTGAGAAAGGGTACTGGATTACCTTTCTCTTTGATCAGAGGTACTATAACAACATTTATATCCTAAAATGTCTTTGTTGCCTTTAACAATAAAGCATTCCTGAGTTATTCCTTCTAACTCTTCCACCCCCATATATACATTCCCGCTTAATCAGCCCATCCTAACCACTGTATTTCTCCCCCTTGAAAATCAAGGGTGACTTTCAGCTCCCAGCATGATTGGAAAAAAAGTCTGGCAGAGAATAAAGCAAAGAGTTGCTTTTCCCTTCCAGAAACTGTGTGGGAGGATGAGATTGGCACAAGTTATTGGCCAAAATATCACTTACGAGTGGCAAAGCTCTTCCTAGGACAGTCTCTTTCACATCACACAATAACAATAGCCTTGGTATCATTTTAAAAGAGAGAGCAGAGAAGGTGTGGGGGTGGGAAGGGCAGGAATTACAGCCCTTATTTTAATCAGCTCTGTCTCCCACAATTCTTTCATTAGCTGGCGAGACAGGTGCCCTCCGACCTCCAGCATCACTTACTTCCTTGGTAACAACTACTGCTGGCAGATGATCCCTCTTGTAGACTTCATCCATATTCAAAGAGTTGTCACATCCAACTGATGCTAAGAAGCTAATCAAGTGGAATTTTCTTTTCCTTTTCTTTCTCTTTTTGTTCCCCATTTTACTCCTTCTCTCATGCTAGAAAGATAGTTCTCCACCATGCAGTCAAATTCTTTTGAACTCTGGGAAAGGGCCAGATCCATGGGGAAAGGGAGACAATCCCTTTTCTGTTCACACATGAAGTCTCTGATGATTTTTCCCTTTCTACACGTCAAGCATATGACTGTTTTGCATTCCCATTAACAGCATTTAAGAACGACCAAGCACAACCAGGGGCTTGACTAAGACAGCTGTCGCACCACACTTACTGTTTTAGGGCAGGTTGAAAATTTCCCGTCAAAACTTTTTTGAGATAGAAAATTAAATTTCCAGTGCTGTCTAGGTTTTGGAAGGATGTGGCCTTACTAAAGCCTTATTAAAGCAGTTGATTTTACAACAGATAGAAGATGAGGGGAGAATATTACCCTTCCACACCCTTCACTGATGTTTTCATTTTGTTGGCTTTTTCCCCCACGGTAAGCCCATCAGCTATACTGTGCTTCCTTCCTGTGTTCAGAACCAGACTTGCCAACGTGGTTCTGAAGTATCTAGCAATAACTTATATGAGAATATTTTAAGTGCATTTGATGCATTTTGTACAAAAATAGTTTCTAACAGAGATTTCGTGGTTATATCTTCTAACCATATGCAAAGACTAAAGTGAGGTAATTTCAAACACTGAGGATGAGAATGCTGAGTCTGAAACAACAACTACATAGGAAAATCTGACACTTATGTCCCTGATGAGAAAAAAGAACCAGAAGAATAATGAAGATGCCATTTCTGCACTTTTCCATTCTGAGATTTATAGATTTCTGATAATTTGAATATTCATCTAGGGGAAAATCTGGGGCCATTGAGTTCAGATAGACAGTGAATCTTCATTCACAACTGTATGTCAGTGGCTGTCAGTCAAACATGAGGAAAAGGGAATCAAAGTCAGGAATTTCTGCTCCAGAAATCATAGAGCTTTATTTCAGTGAGAAACTCCAGAACACCTGAAATATCTTATTTCCAACTTTTGAAAATGATGTGTCATTAGACAGAGAGAATTCCTAAAACTGGTCCTAGATTTTTCTGAAAAATATTTGTAAGCAACTGATATGAAGAATCTCTAATAAAAAAGCATCATGTATAAACAATAGCCCTGCTACAATGCTACTGATTTGTACAATTCAGAGGAAATGTTGACATCCTCCATTCAAGCGCTAGTTTCAAGCTACTGAAAATGTTGTTTTAAATCCTGACGGCATCTGTTCCTCTTCCATGAGTTAATTCAAGGGGAATAAATGTGCAAAACAAAGGAAAGAAGGAAGGCAAAGGCACACTGGTACCAGACAAACACCGCTCCCACAAATCTCCCTTATTTCCACCATCCGCTGCCAGGTTTCTTGTTAGAATGTGCAATGCATAATTTACTCCTCATGTCTTTCCTTTCATCATCCTGTGAGTACAGATTCTTCCATAGGCATCCTTGGTGTTACTGCCGTTCCTGTCACTGGTGCAAACTGAAGCTGGCTGGTGGGTTTACTTATATGAGTGTGCACTCTGCGGGATTGCTGCTGCAACTTCTTAGCAGCCTCTGTCTTCATGACACTATTTTTGGACCTCCCTCTCACTCTCTCTTGTCTAGCAATGTCTCGTCTCATGGAGACTGGAGAGCTAAGTTCATTAAAATGGAATTTGGTGGGTTATTGCACAAAATTACCTCTATTTACATCTGCTGCCTGTCACTTTCAATGCTCTATGCCTTTTATCACTTAATACTTCCACTACCTGTCCATGCCAACTTTCAGTGGGCAGCAGTTGTAAACTCAAGTTAGCATTGCTTGCTGCGTGCACTCCTTCCTACAGAAGCCTCCTTTAATGGGCTGTGTGAGCTGGTGTCTTGGCCAAGAATATTTGTTCATGGGTAAGACAGAGCTACAGCTGTGCTGATATCCAGAAATGCCAAGAATATCCATAAATGATTTGCCTAGGCTGAATTATAGTTCCTACACTGTTATTAACTCTTTGGCTACTGCAAAATGTCTTTGTTGAGATCAGCTGGGAAGAAAAGAATAAAACTAAAAGTAAGCTTTTGGCTGGAGTGAGCACTGAACCTGAATCTTTCATATCTCAACTGGGCTGGGCTGCAATATTTCAGCTAAAAGAGAAGTTCTGAATTTTTGCTTGTGGAAGACAGCTTAGCAGTGAGTCAATGAGTGACTGCATAACAAAATTCATGCCTATGAGACATTCAAGAGGTGGAGACCCATCTAAGACCCCAGCGCCTTGAGTTAAAAGACCATACCTGGTTCCTGGTTAGGCACATGGCAGACTGTATTGTCTAGTGGCCGAGTCACAGCCTACAGAGGAGTGTGTTACTCGAGTCTAGTATACACTCCTGGTTGCGGAGCACTGTCCCAGGTACTAGAAAATCTTGAAAACCAACCCATTTTCCTGTCTAACATGCCACATCCATCACCTTCACCTCTGTTTACTTGTGTGAGCAGTTCAGCAGGGACGTTGAAAGGATGAAGAGCAGCAGAGTGCGTTATTTCCACAGATCTCAGCAGGCACTGGCCAACGTCCCACATCTGCAGAAGCTCAGGCAATTACATTTTTCTTCTTGCTTGCTGTTAGCATGACACCCAAACACCTAACTGACTACCACAGCAAAGCCAGGAAATCTGCCCCCATGAAAATTAGGCACATACCAACAAGGGACAGCTCAGATCTGGATCAGAAACAATGGCTTTAAAGGCTTCCTTACTCACACTTTCTTCCTGCCCTTTTGCCAGTGAATTAACATGGCATCAAAGTGTCTGCCACCCTGATCTCTGACCATGAGCCTATTAAAATTGCATTGGAAGTTAACAATGAGGACAGAAAACAAAGATCAAATGAATAATGCATAAACAAAGCACTTCAATTAGATATTGAAGAAAATAATATAAATATATTAGATAGCAAAATATCTTGAATTATAAATTAGATGGGGAAGTTCTTTTTTTTTCCCCACTGGGAAGAAAAAATGAAAGGAAATAAAGAGATACATAGTCTTTGATTGGCTGATGAGAATAAACTGTGGGGATATTTATACTTCTTTGCTGTTCAAGCTTAGAAATTTCATGTGTTTTTGCAAGATAACACTTAGGTCATGTGATTTCATCAACCAATCGAGCTGCCAGGCTCTTCGCTGACACTTGGTAATGAAGTGATATGGTAGGGTAGGACACAGTCACCTTATCTTTTTATAAATGCATTGAGTGGCATTTGGGATGCCTTCCTACCTTTCCGGTTCATTTGCATTACACAAGAACCCTCTAAATGTTAAAGCTTTCACTTGCAGTGAAAGTTTGATGCTTCCAACGGCATTCAAGGATATCTGTCTTGGAGTGGCATAAAAATAATGATGTGCAGTTGTGTGTGTGGGGATGGGCTGCCGTACGYGTGTGCTCAACAGCTGGCTGAGACGCTCCGGAACTGTCTCCGGCACGAAAGCAACACGTGGCGTCCATCCGAGTTGACAGGCCTACCCAACCTGAAATCATCTGAGTGCAGTTTCTGAAATCGTTTGAAAGTGGAGTGTCAGTAAGATGTTTGCATGGAGGCTGACATCTCCTCCCGGCGTGGTTTAATGACATCCCTCCCTTGTCATAACTCTCCTCATGCTTCACAAATAATAACAGCAGTGGAAAGACTTGGCAAGACAGAGTTGGGGGCAGGAATGGGAACATGGGGAAGGGCTGGGAGGCAGGAAAGTGCAAATCGCTGGAGACAAAACCACTTGAAAGGGCTTGAATCAGCCTGAGCATTCGTACCTGGGAGGGCTGTGAGCGTTTCTTGCTTTCCACATCATTTTCCCATCTTGTTAAACAAAGGATATGGATTTACCTGCCTTTGCCAATCAGCCCAATCTAGAGCGGCAGGCAAGGATGAAATCCCTCTTGGTATGGAGRCCTGTCTATAAAGGTGCTAATTGTCTTTATGTATTTATTGCAACATGTYTGGCGGGTGCAAGGAGGGAGAGGGCATGCTGCTGCTGCCTGCGAGAGTTTCCTCCTACCCCCACTGGGCTTTTGGCTTTGGTGGGACTGGCAGGTGGGTTGTATCTGGAGAGAGACTAAATTAAACACCGCAAAGCAAGAGCTGGGGGGACCAAAGTGCTTGACCGAATTGAGGGGTTTGAGCTCTTGACTTTTAAAACCAGCTCTGCCACTTTCCTGCTGGCTCAGCTTGGGCAATCTGCCCCCTGCTTCTGTGCCTCAGTCTCCCCCTTTGTAAGACTGTGAGGAGACGGCAGTGCTAGGATTGAGGAATGAAGATTAATCCCAGAGCAGACCAAACACATCAAGATGACATGAAACATGTTACAACATTGTCACATAAGGGATGAACATGGTTCTTTTAAAATGCCCCATCAGCACTACGTACTCCCAATTAAATGCAATTACAGCCAGGAAAAATGATCAAGAGCTAACTGACAGAGTCTATACTGATTTGATATTTCCCCCACTTCCAAAGAAAGAGGCACATTTTCCAAACGTTTGCTAATTAGTGTTACCCGCTTTCAGTGTAAGACTTGGAAACCAGAGTTCTTGGAAACCAGAGTTCTGGCCCCATTTTTGGTCGGTTCAGTGCGTGCGGGAAAGAGGCTGCCGCCTCTGGATTTCTGGTGTGGGATGCACCCAGCAGAACAAGCCATGTCACCCACGAAGTCTGTGTGCTGCCAGCCAGAGGAAAGACTTGTTTCTGTCAGGCGTGAAGACAGTGAGAGAGCCGAGGAGCTGGGGAACCAGGTACGCTCCTTCCTGCGTCTCCGGATGGCTGTCTCAGCTGTCTCTGCAGCCGTAAGAGGCAGTTCAGGAAGTGAAAGCCTGAACCTGCTGCTGAAAGAAACATGATTTTGTAGGTGCTCGGTGTCTGAGGATTTCAATGTGCAATAAAAAGATAGTTTATAGTAATCATAACAATCACGGGTGAAGCCTTGAGGCCTTTAACAGTCTTTTGTGGGGCAGAACAACCACATGAGCTGGTGACAAGTTTGCTGTCTCAAGGACTGAGTAAATGACTGAACTGCAGTCCAAGGACTATCTCAGTAATAATATGGCAAAGGGAATGCAAAGACCTTCCTTGCTTTAGTTAATACACCAGAGGGAGGGCTTCTGTACACCCAAATTTTGTCTTCTCCTCTCCCTCCATACATAGCAATCTTTAGCATGCAGTTTAATAAGAATAGACGGGGGGGGTTTTTTGCTTAATAACTTTGTCTAAAACACAGATATGACTGTGTTTTACAGAAAACATAAAAGTTTGTTGGGCCAAATATGTCTCTGATGTAACGCATTTGAACACAGTAGAGATCTATTTTAACCACCATGTCCAGCTATGCAAGGGGTATCTGAGGCATGCGTACAGCTGCCTACTGCCCCTTTGCCACATCCACACACCAGGTACGTGGAGAAATCTCCCAATCCCCTTTTTAAATGTCTTTCTGGCAAATGTACAATGGGCGGGCTCCTGTGAGGATGGAGGGCATCTCCCAGAGGACAGGAGCCTGTGTTCCTGCCGTTGGTAGCGATGACTGACACCATAGTAGCCTCTCAGGCTTGCATGTGCTCTGCCAGCCCTCCGGGAGTGTATTTACAAATTAAAAGAAAGAGACAACAGATGCTTTCACATTACTTCACAAGGAACTGAATGACAAGGTCAAGGAAGAGGAAAGGAAGAAGAGAGCTTTGTCAAAAGGAGTGTGTACCTCAGTGGCCAGGATTATCTTAAATGGGCTCACACCTATGGCACTGGGAGAGTCCCTGTGCACAGAGAAAGCCTGTCCTTTGGATGAGCTGTTCAGCTAGCATCCTTTCTCTTGCTTCTCTTGGCTTTCCAGACAGAGGATAAAGGATCCCAGTGCATTTTCCTTGTCCAAAAGGACTTAGTCCAACTGCCATGCCATCATTTCCCAGCTCTGCACAGCAGATTCCCCTCTCCAAGGCTGTGTGTGGGCAGATATACAACACATAGAGTTTAGCATTTGTCCCAATCTACACGCTGCTCTTCTACATTTCAGAGTTTGCAAGGAACCCATGGGTACGTCACTGAGCAGAGCTGCAAACCAAGGGATCCTCTCTTCTCTTGGAGTAGGTGTCTGTGTTTGCTGCTGGTACAAAATGTGTCCCCTGAAAAGAGTAGGGGTGGATATGGCACCTGGTTGCTTTGCTGTGCCATGAACATGGTTCAGGTTTGAGGAGGTGTTTGTGAAACTGATGGACAACTTGGAGAAGGCAACTGAAGCTTGAGTTTGCTGAGGGCTTAGATCAAAGTCTGATGTAGTTAATAGAGTCTTTCCCTTGTCCTCACTGGGCTTTAAAGTAATCTCCAAGCTCTTTAGGTGAGAATCTCTGGGATTCATTTCACCTAGCACCAAATATCTGAAAATTTGGAGTAAAGTCAAATTGAACCATGCAAGCTCTCTCCATTACCAGCGGAAAGATCCAGACTCCTCACTCCAGAGAGTGACTCCTGCCCCAGATATGGAAGTATAACATGAATTTTATGCCAGAAATTTATTCAGGTTACTGGAGGAAAAATGCACAAACCAGAACATCAGCATGAGTCTTAACAGAAACGGTAGCAGCAGATACCAGAATATTCAGGTAAATCTTGAGACAAGCTGAACAGACACAGTTGAAAGTGTTACTGTTAAGTGCGGAATGAAATCTAAAATAAGGCCTCTCAGGTGGAGATCCCTGTGAATTTCTTACATTTTATATGGCTTGGCTTCCTCAGATGTCTCCATGACCCCAGCTAATGTTTCCTCTGCTATTCACTACACAACAGCAAAGGGAAGAGTAGAGTTTAACTATTATTGCCAGGGGGCATTTAAGGTAAATACTGTGCAATTCCCCATATTTAACTAAGCAGCTAACATGTCTATCTTAACCAATATCTTTAACAGAGAGGGTACCTAATTCCATTAGAGATATTTAGGATGAAGTGCTTAAGTGATTTAAGTAGATAAGTATCGGGTGATTTTTGGTGGGATGTGCGCTCTCTCTCTTTCTGTTTTTGGTTTGTTTGGTTTCTTTTAATATAAACCCCACATAACCAAAGGGGATTTCAAACAAAAAAAAAGAACATAAATTTTACAGATGAACCCAGGGTGCATATAATTAAATCATAATTATTTTTGAAAGGTTTGTCCCTGATTTTTAACAGTGCTGCATCCCCATCTATTTTCAAAGAAATCCCTGGAAACTGATGGGTGCTTAACACACTCTGAAAATTTGATAATTCCTTTTGGCCCAAAACACAAATTGAGAAAAGTAGGTACTTCCTTTTGAATACTTCGTCCATAAGGGCACTTATTCCTGAGCATCATYCTTACGCTTGTTTTACAAGTCCCTAATGACCCCAGAGCGGTTGGTATGTCTGTTCATGTTCGAGCTGAAAGACAGCAAGAGAGAGAGGGGCTGTGAAGGGCAGTCAGTAGTGAAGACAAGTTTTCAGTCTTTGAGCTCCTGAGCTTTTCTTCCTTGAGATGAAGGCGGGGAAGGGGGCTATTCCCCAGCACGGGAACGAGCCCAGCATAACGGAAGAGAATGGCTGCTCATGAGCTCTTCTGATGCAGGCAGGTCCATCGGGAGAGCTCCTCCCGCATGAAAGATCYGTGCTGGCACTAATGAATTTCTTAGCAATTGATTATAGAATCAAAGCTCGTCGCTTGTCCTCAATGGGCCTCAATGTAATTTCTGCATGCGTTAAAGAAGCGACTCATGTTTGTTGATACAGATTAGGATTAAAACACACAAGGGGAGGTGGGGAAAAGGATGGAGCTCAAAGCTTCCACCTGTATCTTCTCATCTTTGGAGCTTAGTTTAATAAAAACAGAAAACATATGCAGGTGGCTGGTTCAGAAATACTTTGCCAGCATAGCAGCTGCTTAAAAGCTTCCAAATGTTCAAGATGTTTATGAACTGGGATCTATCTCTTGTCATTCTCCATCCTCCACACTCCCGCACACCTCCTCTAATTACAAAAAAATGAAACACTGAATAGCAAGTGCATTCAGATGAAGCTGGGGGTCTGGATTTGTCCCTTCTCGCCTCCTGCTATGTTATCAAATCTAGTGATATGAGAGAGCAGTTTGGGCTGACACAGTCTAGGGTCTCCTCCTGTGCTGTCCATGTGTACCTTGTGGCACTTTTTATGTTTTAGAAGGTGATTTAGAGGGGAAATTGAGCCAGCAGGAGTATATAACTCCAATGCTGGGGTTACAGCCCAAAGTATAAGAACTGCAACACAACAGAAGAGGATAGAGCAGCTCTGCATCAGAGGCATTGCATGGAAACCAGACGTGCAGTTCATGTAGCGACACTTTCTTCCCCTCATTCCCCCATATCCAGAGGACACTGCAATCAAGGCTCTGCATGGGCACACAGAGACTCAGCTTCACCTACACCTTCTTTCCTACCAGAGATAACTCTGCTTGGTTTTTGAAACAACCCTGCTTGTCTGAAGGAGGACTTTGGGAAGCACTGACCAAGGAGTCTTCCTTCTGCAGCCAGATCTGCTGCAGTGCAGACAAGTTGAGCCTTGGTGTGGGCTCAGTGAATCTGCTCCACACACCAGGCGAGGGAGCAATCCTTCCCACTATTGCACCGTAACATGTGAACTATTGGATATTTCTTTTCTCTTCTTTTCCCCACCCCCTGCCCTGCCACCTGTGAAATTTCTTAAACTTTTTTCATTTATGACGAAAATTAAATAAACAAATAAATAAACCCCCAGAACTCAAAGATTTCTTATTAAAGTTCTGAACATATGCTACTTAGGAAAAAAAAAATCTAAGTGAAATTGGCTGATAAAGTAAGAATCCCACAAAGGGCTGTTCTTCCAATCATCCGGTATTTCTCCTGTAATTTCCTCAGAGATTGTGGAATGATTTTCCAGATGTCTCTGTTCCTTCCAGGTGGCGTGTTCAACATGATTTGGAACAAGGCCAATCTTATGCTTCTTCCTATACAGGGGAGATGATACTGGGCAAGGTACATACATGTAGATACTTCCACATTTTTTGAAACATAAATAGCATGTTTCCTTAAGCGTACAAGAAAAGCACAACGCAGAGGAATAGTGGTTTTCTTGTGACGCTGACAAAATTGCCCTGTCTGAGAAAGGTACCACCTTTTCTGATCAGTAAGAAGAAAACCAAGGTCAGCTTTCGATATGGGACAGAGTTTGTAAGGGGTCGGGAGGTGGCACAGTTTCCTCCTGCCCTTTAATTTGACTGACATAGATCCTGTTTAGCCTCAAAGCTACTTTGGTTTCCCCCCAAATGTTATACCTCCTTGTTTGCCTGGTTGAACATAGGCTGGCAGCAGAAATGTGCAACCATGGAGCTAGGGCTGCAGGGAGTGGGGCTTCTTCTGGGGCAAGAAACCTACAGCAAATGAAAACAGCAACAGTAAGTTTGGGTCAGTCTGTTGGATCAGGCCAAAACCTATGGCATATTCTGCCTATATTCTGTATCTTGACATCTGGAGCAAAGAGATCTGTTTATATCTCTCCTGAAGGGCCTAATCCTGTGGTTGTTTTCTGCAGGGTGCACTGATGTTTACAGGAGCTGCAGGTGTGCAGCTGCTAACAGGGACCTCCATCCGTTTCAGAACCTCCTTCACCTGCAGACGGAGCTGACGACAAACTGGATGATTCCTCATGGAAAAGTCTGCTCTGCTTTTCACCCGATACACTTTTTACCCTGCAAATTTAACTGCTTCTCTGTAAATGAGAACCATCTTTATTTTTGGTACCGGCTCACAGCTCTGCTCTGCATTATCAGAGAGATTAAGCCAATCACTACTATAAATGGCCCCTGACTCCCTGCGATGGACAGATACGGCAGTGTAAATGCCACAGGTGCATTTTAATACTTGTGATTTTTAAATGACGAGGAGGATCCTTGCTGGGAGGACAGACAGAGCTGGACTTTGGCTGTGGCAGAGAGAGCTGAGCACTGCCCTCGAGTGGGGTTTGTGTTCTGCTCTTCCCAGCACTGACGTCAGTGGGGCAATAACGACCTATTGGGTTTTAAGAGGAAAGTAGAAGGGAAGGCATTTTTCCCACCTCCGTATTGGCCCCTGTAATATACTTAAATGCCTCCAGCATGCTGGCATCATGAACTAAATGTAAGTGAGGGACCTTGGACCTACGTTGCTTCAGCTCTACAGTTAGCTGTTGCAGCTCAGACTCCATGTACATGTTTTTGCCATTTTCACTCATGTTTTTTCAATCGAAGCCCAGCCTTTTAATGGGCAAGTTTTTCCAGCAAAGTGCCTAAATGTTGTTGAAGTGACGTTTCCCTTCCTCCAGAAAATAAGTGTGATTTTCAGAAAAACTCCTTAATCTTGTGCTGTCAAAAAAACTAATTTTAATTGAAAACTTGTATCAAGAATGGCAAGTGTAATAGTCATTATCTATCTGCAATGCCCACCTAAGCTATGTCTCCAGAAATGTTCTGTAAGGCAGTGAGTCTGCTACCTTGTGTGAATACGGGAAACTTTCAAGGAAAATCAGGAAAATTAGGAATGTGGTAAATCCTAGAAATTTCAAAAATTTTTCCCTTTTCTGAATTGGGGTCACAGGTGTAATAGTTTTGCTAAACTGCTCCTCTAAGAACTAAACTGAGGAACATGAAAAAGCCCTTTCTTAGCTTAGGCTCACTGATACTTTCCATCTCCATAATTATGTGAATACCAGAATGCTGTGCTATGATTTTAACCTTTTATATTTTTTCCCTTTTTATGGTAAACCTTTCTTCCCTGTAGCTTCGCCTGCATTTCACATGTTTCTAGTACATTTTTAGTGCAATAGCGTAGTGCCTTCTTCAACAACCAAAGCCAATTCAAACATAAATATATATATTTAAATACTGAAACAAGAAATTTGCACAATTTCCACCAAGGTATCTCTTGACGCTGGGAGATGTGCTGAAACCAACATTTTGCCTTGAACTGCTTTGGTTTTGACAACTAGCTTTTACAATAAAGTGTGGGATCCATCTTCTCCAACTAAGGATGTTTAAAAGTTAGATGTCTAAGCTGGGCATCCTAGGGTTCCTTTATTGTTATTTTGGATATATAAACACTTCCTGAGGGCAATTAATCTGTCTTTTCTTACACACACTTATCTTTGGCTACAATGAAATTACCTCTGGAGGTGCCTGTTCTTCTGTATTGATTGTAAGGAAAGCCTGGCATGACTAACCCAGATTAGACATCTGGCTTTTAGGACACCGAAATCAGGGAAGATGAACCCTGCCCCAACTGGATTGGCAGAAAATGCCACCAAACCCCGTTATTAGCATACGTATGATCATCTCTGTGTCAGATCCCCTGGTATCTGCCAACTCCCGGACATTGTTCATGGGCAAACGAGACCATGTCTTTAAATCTGAGAGCAGTGGGGAGAAAAAACATAGGATGTCACCTGCAGTGCTTAACTTGCTTAGAAGTGCTGCTGAAGGGCCAGAAAGTTTGGAGACTGCTTCTACCAAGTCATCAAAGAGAGCACTGGAAACAGACCATGTTTGTCTCTAAAAACCTCTTTTTCATTTGCACCTCAGGTTTATTTCCCCAGAGTTTGCAACAGCGGGGTTCTAATTTCGGATACGTGACTATCTTTTGCTGAGATGGTCACCAAGAACACGAGATTGACAATAAGTTTTTGGATGTGGGAATCGGCAACAAATTACTTTTGAAAGTAATTTGAGCAACACTGAGTAGCTGATAGATTCAGGCCACAAACACTTTCACCTGCATCAAGACAACCTCCAAAACAAATACACTAGCCTGGAAGAAAAGGGCCTTCTTGTATTGGAGGGATGATTGGGTCACTGAGCATAGCAGTACTCATTATAGATAGGAGAACATAAGAGGAAGGATAACAAGGGAGACCTTACGTGGTCTAGGGAGAAGAAGGGTGTAGAGGGAAGTGCTGAGGACACTTGAGTTATTCTAGCCTGTTGAGATCTTAAATGAAAACTAAATGGGAGTCCAGAAAGATGAAGGAAGAGAGCAGAAAATGCAGTTGGTTTGGCATCTCTGATCTCAGCTCAGCCTGCAGTGAGTCTGAAAATGACCTCAGGCTGGAGATCTCCAGCTATGACTCTGGCGCAGATGGTCCCCCTTGCCGTCAGCGGAGAAAGGACAGAAAGAGCAATGGCTGGTATTTCCACCCCTGCATTTACTCCTCAAAAAAACCCCCCAACCCTTCTGCCCCAAGACAACAATAAAATCTGCTATTTCCCTCCTCCTTCTGCAGAAAGGGAGGAGTGACCTTGTGAAAACAGATCCCCTGAAGGAGAGGATCTGATGCTTTGAGACCTGCAGGGCCATTTTCTTTCCCAAAAGCACCTGATCCTGCTCCCAGGGAGGGGGCTGATAACAATCCCTCCTGACTGGAGCGTGGCCAGCACGCAAGCTCTTTGGAAAGCGCTGCCGATCTTATGTACAGCTGCCCAGCAGGAGAGGGCTGTCTCTCTGCAGGACCTCGGTGGCTACATCTACATTACTCTGAAAGGGCACCATCTGGAGCAGCAGGAAACATGGCATACTCCACCTCCTGCGGACTGCCTGCCTGTGGAGACTTTCTTTGGGCCTGCCTGGTAGCGCACTAACCCTCCAGGTATCCCTGGGCATGTGAGGTCTTGTGCAGTGCGAGCGGAGTATACTTGACACACCTTAGGCCATTCTTGCAGGCTCATTATCTGCACAGAGGGTGATTTCCTGGTCTTGAGCTCTCAGGGCTACCCTTAACAGCCAGTGTAGACATCTAACATCAAGCGTTATTCCATTCCACCTGCTCACAAGCAGTTCTTCCCCTCTTTTGGACAAGAAAGCATTTTACATCTGTGTCCACCTGGGTCATTCCTCCCTCCTTCCCTCCACCCAACTGTGCAATATCAGAGAAGGAAAAGTTGATTTGCCATAACAGATCAGAGTGTGGGTACATTGCATAAAATATGCTGTTTGTGACAGAGGGAGCCATCCAGCCAATTTGATAGCTCTGCTCCCAGGGGATTAAAATACCTCCTTCATCTCAGCAGAGAGCCTGCGTATGGAAAGAACCTGAATTAAAATCTACTTTTGCTTCGGTGCCTTCAAAACACTGCTGCCTGTCATGGGCAAAGCCAGACATAATCCTGGATTGAGTGTTCCTTCTCAGTACTGTTCAGTTTGTTATCTCGCCTTGTGTGTTTGTTCCCCTTACTTGTTGTGTACCCCTGACATGAGGATAATCAAAATCTCTGGAGGAGGGGAACATCCTCCCTGCTGTAACGAGTGGAGATCTGCCTGCACCCTGATGCTGCTAGTCAATCATCAGTCTCATCAGGTTTATGGGTTCTTGGTGGTCCCCTAACCACAGCATCTGAACACCTCCCCATGTTTAGCTAGCCAGCTAGCTCACACTGAGCTCTGTCTTTTAAATAGCTAATCTTAGGTAAGGTAAATAAATCTCATCCTAATCAACTGGATCAAGGTAACCCAGGGAGTCTGTGATAGAATAAAACACAGAATTTACACCAGAGGCCAATGTCCTCCCCAGCCTCAGGTTCATGCCCCTAATGTGAAATAAAAATACATCAAGGGCTACCAAATAGAAAGGCACCACCTTTGGCTCAGGGATCTTTTTAACTACAAATCATGGGAGGCAGGATGAATATTTTAGGGAAGAATCACTGCTTGCTTGCCCTGATTTTATATTTTTTGTTAGGCATATACTTTTGGCCGTAATCAAAGACAGGATACCAGGCAAGGCAGATGTTTGGGCTGCTCCAGCCTTGCCATTCTTGTATTCCTCCCTATCTCAGACCTTGGATTAGTCACTTAGGGACAGCTTTTTAGTGGTGACATTGTTCCCAATATCCTTGACCAAGGTCACATTGGAAGTCTGTAAAAGGTCTGAGAATTAATTCCAAATTGCTCAGGTGAAATTTCTACACATTGGACTGTCCACCCCCTGATTCATGGCTGCTACAACTAATTTCAACTGCAGACTATCAAACTTTTTCAGGAGCTGTCTCTGATCAGTTGATAGTGTTTTTTAAAAAAAAAGAAGGGGGGAACACGTCAAATAAATTCAAACAATAAATAAGCCAGCTGAAATCGAGGTCTGCTCATGGATATTCAGTAAGCTGCAAAAGAATCAAAATCTGTTGGATAAATTATTCATTGCAAATTATTTGTTCATCTTGACAGTCATAAAATTATACAATCCATTAAAAAAAAAGTCCAGTCACAGTATTTGACTCCACTCCTGTGCTACAGAGAAAAACCCCAGCAGGTTGGTATTTGGGAAGAATGACACACCTGTTCCCCTGCTGATGGGATCTGTGGGTGTCCAGCACCTCCTAATTCAGCCTGGGAGATGGAGTACCATACAGGTAGCCTCTCATTGCCTCTGGGAGGGATGGTTTTGTTTGCTCTTAGGGGATCTGAAGATATTCCTCCACATTCCTCCCTCTACCCCAGCAGAAAAGAGAGGGTGTGGAGACCACCACTCTCACATATCTCAAATGTTTTAAGTCACACAAATCCACTTCAGCTTTGTGCCAGTGGGCTCTGTTCAAAGTAGGCTGTGTTACAACACCTCCTGCTTGGACATATCTGTGGCCCTTTATGCCACCTTAATTCGGGCACTAGAGGAAGACTGTTGTGCATTGCCGTCACCTCACAGTGGTCCTGTTTTATAGATGGATCCTTGCGTTCGTTCCAGCAGACAAAATGGAGAGCAGGAGCGTGCTGCTCGACTTCCTCCTGTCTCTGTCCTCCTCTCTCAAATACACACCAGGGACCTTTTCCCTGCACAACACGATAAATCTGCCTCTACACAAGGGAGGGGCATTGAGCTATGCTGATAACTCACGGCTGGGCACACTCTTTGTGCTCACTTTGCATTGCCAAGTGTAGAGAGGTTGGACTCAGGTTGATAAGCACAGAGGCCATGTCAGCCGTCACTTTGCTGCAATTCATCCTACTTCTTATGGCCCAAACCACAGAAAATACCCTTTATTTTCAAAACAAGAAGTACAGCAGAGCCCTTATCAACATACAGCAAAGTGTACCAGAGGAGCGCACACTTCAGCGCAGCGAGTCCCATACCAGGCTTTTATATTCCACGCATGGGCTGAAGCGAGTGGAGATGCCTTTGATTACTTTTACACGCACAAACACACACACACATTCACATGCACATATATATGTCTGTGTGTGTGTGTGTGTACAAAAACCAGTGCGATTAGAGTAGTATTAGAAAAAGTTACAGACCTCAGAGAGTAAAAATCCCTGTTACAAAAGCAGAGAGAAAATAGGTCTTCTACTCTGTTCTATCCAGCATCTTACACACTACCTTCATCACCATGGCATTTATTTCTCTCTCTGATTTTTTCTTCTTTTTAAGGTTTGATCTGAGGCCAGGTTTTCTAATGAGTTTAGTGAAAGGATCAAAGGATGAGAATCACCATCTGCCTAAAGAAAACAATAGTATTTCCAATTGCATGATGGTATCTGGCAGGGAAGGCAAATTGTTGGGGTCCTTAGCTACATCATAGAAGAGAGATGGGAAGAGCAATAGGGAAGGGAACCTTATCTAACAAGATGCCAGCAAAATTTCAAGTCTTCCCAAACCCCTGCCAATTATTTTATTTTGGCATCAACAAAGAGGAAAAATAGATTTGAGAAGAGAAGAGAATTGAAGAGGAGAGGAGAGGAGAGGAGAGGAAAAGAAAAAATAAAATAAAATAAAATAAAAGAAAAGAAAAGAAAAGAAAAGAAGAGAAAAGAAAAGAAAAGAAGAGAAAAAAGAAAAGAAGAGAAAAGAAGAGAATAGAAGAGAATAGAAGAGAAAAAGAGATGAGAAGAGAAGAAGAGATGATAAGAGAAGAAGAGAAAAGAAGAGAAAAAGAGATGAGAAGAGAAGGGAAAAGAAAAGAAAAGAGAAAAGAAGAGGAAAGAAGACAAGAAGAGACAAGAAAAAAGAAAAAAGAAAAGAAAAGAAAAGAAAAGAAAAGAAAAGAAAAGAAAAGAGAAAAGAAAAGAGAAAAGAAAAGAAAAAAGAAAAGAAAAGAAAAAAAGAGAAGAAAAAAGAGAAGAAAGAAAAGGAAAAGCACTGTCATGTGAGAAGGAAGGAGTAGATGTATATATCCTCCTGCTGGAATGAGCTCTAGTGGTGCGGGGGGACAGGCAGGCAGTAGTCAGACAGACAGAGCTTATTGGAATCAACTCGTGTACGTCCAAGGCAGCTCCTCTCCTGCCCCATTTGTTCCATCTCTTGACAGATCCCATTAAGCCAAACAATGACCTAACTGGTTTGCAGAGCCCTGTGGGCTCTTGCAAGGGAGTGGATGCTTACACAGCTCTGCTTTCCTGTGGTCCCTTGTGGGGCAGGGGGAGTTGTTGAAACAATTTAGCATTTGCAAGGGAGATTTAAAGGAGGGAGAACAATTTCAGATTTGCAGCTTAAGACCCTTGCGATGGTTTTGGACTTCCAAAAGCCACAAAATATACTCCCCTAATAGTGATGCCACTTTAATATGCCTGAGAATAAAAAGAAGGACCAAAAAGTTACTGACCACTTTTGTAAATCTTGGCATGTGAATGTGTGTTCTGTAAACCATCAGTCCTAAGTTAGGAAGAGAGATTTCAAAGAAATTTAGATTGCTGAAGAGATCACCATTCCCCTGTCATGGATTGGTGGACAACCACGGATCTTGGGTGTTAACCTCAGCATTGATCCACACAGGGGCAATCGGTGTGACCATATAACTGCACATGTCCATACTACCAAGCACCCAGAAATCTCAGACAAATGTCCAGCAGCCTCAAATTTTATTTCCACGCAGAAACAAAGGAGATTTTTAAGGGAAAATGTGGATGTATGGCGATCCTGCCTAAAGAGGGATGATGGTGTTTCTGCTTTCTCCTTTTTGGCTGCTTTTAAAAAGACCATCAGACATCTATGCTCCTCATTAGGAGCCTCACTCCCTTTGGAAACCTGGACCTGTGTGGTCAGTGTATGAGGTGGCATCTGAGCCCATTCTCCATAAGACACAGCGAGACAGAGGAGGTTGCGTCCCCAAACCTAGACATTGGAGATGTCATCTTTGCAACCATCTCTCTTTAAGAGGAGAACACTCTACACTAGCAGAGTATTTGTATTTTTTAATGTTGGCGTCAGCCTCTTCCTCCTATGCAAGTTACAGGTACAGAAGGGTAAATGAGCTAAGCAGTGGGGGAGAGAAGGCGGAGACACCAAATCCACAGCCCTAGAGAACAAGCTAAGCAAAGAGGGACTTGGTCAGGCCTTTAGCACAGCATCCTTTCCCTGACCAGCTACTTGGCATTCCAGCAGGGTCGGCTAATCCTTTGCCTTTGATGAATCTTTAATCTTGGCACCTTGTGGCTGAAGCCAGCACTAACTAGCAGATCCTGGTGATCAAAGTCATGCACTTAAATATTTCATTTATAAATAAAAAATAATAAAATAAAAAATAAAGACTTGGTTTCATAATAGCAATAAGGCAACTCCAGGGGAGTTGTTATTGCCAATTAATCACACTCTTGGGACTCCACTGCTCCTTGTAACTCTAATTGCCTTATGGGTGCAATTATCCCTACCCCCCCTCTTCCTCTCCCTGTCCAGCCAGACCTTATGGCTTAATTCCAGGGTAGGCTTTCTAGTTTTTAACCTTTGCTGCTCTAAGCCACCCTTACTGTGATCCAGTCTGGGGATGAAGAACGATAACATTAATTCTTCTCCTCTTGTGCATGTTCACTCTGGCCAGCTGCAATGCAGATGTATTCACACCTGCTTCCACACGCACAGATCCAGGCTGCCAGTGAGGATGCTCAGGGAAAGCCCTGTGCTGCAGAAGACAATCCATGAGCACTATCTTTTTGGATAGGCTCTGTAGCTCATGTCCACGAAAGCACATAGTTCTCACCTCCTACTCAGGACCTCAAACTTCCCACTGAAGCTGTAGCCTCTGCTCAGATCTCGGGGGCTGGACCTGAGCCATGAAATTTTGAGGATGGAGAGGAGCCTCCTCATTGCTATTTGTGCTGCTTTGAATGTTTGGCAAATACTAGAACTAATCCTGTTAAAGACACATACCCTTTTCTTCATTATCTATTATTGAAGCATTTCCCAATTTGAAGCTTGGATGTGACCCACAAAACATCTAAACCTACAGATAAATGGAGGCACATGCGACACTGCCATGGGACTGGCAGGAACAGATACTTGGGGAAAGGGAAGAAAACAGGGCAAGGAGAACACATCTAATGACTTTTTGGGCCTATTTATATGTTCTGCAGAAAGGAGTTTCACCACCTGACTGGGCCCCATTAAAAATGATCTTCGCTGGATCCACTTTAACTGTGCTGCCTGATAATTTTGTTTAATGGCCCCCAGTTGTTACACTGGGAGAAGCAGTGAATGACTGTTCTCTGTTCATCCTCCCTGAGATACTTGGTTTTACATACATCTGTCATATGCCAGTTTTATCATGAGAGACTAAAGGCACCAGTTATCTCCTCAAAGAGAAAATTAAGAGTTGATTTAATCACTTTCTGTGGAACAGAAATGTGAGAATACAGAGCTCTTTATTTTAGCAGATGGGAATGTAGAAAGAACCAAATCCTAGAAGATGAAGCCTGACATGCAAAGAGGAAATAAGGTGTCCCTTTTTAAGAGTAATTAACTATTAGAAGTCTTTACCGAGGACTATAGAAGATAACCTGTCATTAGCTACTTTAAAATGGGATCGGATGTTTTTCTAAAATATATATTTTACTTTGACAATAGCTCTTGGACCTGAAATGGGAAATAATTCAGAGAAGTCTGAAGGTCTGTTTTATGTAGCAGGCTAGCTTAGATTGTCACACCAGTCTCTTCTGGGATTAAAATGCATGAATTATTGAGGTCTGATACTGAGTCTCCACGGCAAAGGTTGCTTTCTCTGAAAGGCTCAAGCCTTTAAAGGTTCACTTGTAGCTACTTGTAATGTTCATCACCTGCTGTAGTGGAAGCCCAAAGCTTTGAATTCAGGTCTTAAAGAAAAAAAAATCAAGGACTGGATTCAGACTGCACGTGTTTTGTGGCTGATCTGAAGTTGGTCACCCCGCTATGCCTAACCATGTGAATTGAAAGCTGTCATACTGCAAGTTCGGGGCTCTCTATTTCCTTAAAGAAACCTGGTCTGTAACAATAAAGTTTTCCTCATATTTTTATTCTTTAATATATCCTCAGCTGGTATAAAGGAACAGAGCTCTCTTAACTTCAGCCGAGCTGTAGCAATTTACCACATCTGAGAGTATATCTCATTTCACCTCTCCATTCACTGATGGCATCACCTCTTGAAAGAAGAAAAAGGCAAATTTAATTCCCATCACCAATTCATTCCTTGCTTTCACTGCTAAGGCAACTAACAATTATTGCTGATCACACACACATACACACAGAGCTTTGCAGAGAATTGCTGCAGTTCTCCTGCAAAGAAAATACTCTAGCTTTCATAAAAATCAGAGATCGAACTGTTCCTATGCCTTGTCCCTTCCTCCAGCATTTAAGGCCTGGAAAACTTGCTGCTTGTGTTGTAATCTTACCCAGCTACAGGATATGTGACTGTGTTGCTTATTCCTCCCCCGTGTAATGTAGACCTCCATGCCTCACATGAGCCAGAACCTTGTATGAGTTATACGGCTATTATGTTATAAGTAGGACTGATGTATTACAGAATGCTGCCATAGATCCTATTAATGGCACTCGGGCTCCATTTTTTTCTCCCTGTAGTAAATTCTGCACTTTTTTGGAAATGGACAGCTTCACAAAGATGCAAAGATCCAGCACCTGGGAGGGGCTTAGGCGAAATTTGGGGCTTGCAGGGTTAGGCGGTAGCAGAGCACCTCACTTCTCTGCAGTGGTAGGATTTATGTTGACATGACCAGCCCCTGCTGATAAACTAGTGTCTTGTCCAGCCTTGAGCAGCACTGCTGCCAAGAGGTTCCCCCATTCCCATGCACTTCACTCCATTGCCTGAATTGCTTTTACCATAATAATGTTTTCCCTTGTTCTGAATTTACAGTTACCTCAGCCCCTCACTACCGTTCATTCTTTTCTGCCCATTGACAGATTTGCGGGTATCTGCCCTTTTTCTAACTCTCTTCTGCCCAGGAGCAAGACATAGCCTGATATTCACATACAGTGTTTTTTTATACAGGGTGATCTCGATAAAAGATGAATCTGGAGCCATTTTTCAGACTCAAACATCTCTGATCTTCACTAGATATGCATATTTCTGGGCTGCAGTCCCATTCTGCTCTCAGTTCTTTATAACAGGAAAAACCATAAAGCCCAGGATACCCATATGTAGGGACTTCAAATCTCTACCTGGATATGACTTAGGCTCCGCTCTGCTTTTAATAATCAGGATTCAAGCACAACACAAATCCTTTCCTTCCATGACAATCTCATCCTCTTGGAACTGTCTCCTTATGAAGTTTGGGTTTTTCTTGAATTTACAGCTAGGTACTGGAGTATAAGCTGGAGGGGAGTTTGCAGATATGAAACGTAGTTGGATAGGTTTTTTCTCCTTCCCCAAATTTTGAAATGGGGACAAAGGCTTAACACTGTGGCTTTGTCTATATCTATCAGCTAAACCAAGTCAAGGCATGGACCCAGGCACTGTGCCGTGGCCATACAGATTGTTATGGGCCAGGCATCCAGGAAGAAATTTATATTCACTCACCCTGTTCTGGGTGGAAGAGATTTTAGGTAGGTGGATAAAAGCTGTACGGTGTCGCTTGTTCCTTGGGCCAGAAAATGGGCCTTGGCTGGTTTAATTTACTAGTGTAGATATATGTTTTAAGATTGCATCGTGTGGTAATGATAACAGGACAGCGAGACATGAAAGTTTAAAGATAACAGTATCTTCCTCAGTCCTGCTAACAGCTCACTGTGACTCTTCTGTATCTTACAGCTCATTTTCTTATTTCTTTCCTCTATCTTCCCTCCTTCCCAAAACCCAGCCAACATGCACTATGTAATTTCTTACTGGATGCCTGGAAATGGGTTTGAAAAGAGCCAGATTCTTTGCTTAGAGGAACTGTGGGACTTAAATATATTCAGTGCTGCCTCTGCTCCAGCCTAACTAAATGTTCAGCAGCACAGCGAATGAGTGAACGAGTGCTTGTAAAACCATGATGCAATCCCTGCCTGTCACATCTGATTTAGCAAACAAAGTCAGATGGTCTTACAAAAAAAAGAAAAACAAGCATAACCAGTGCTTCTGTGTTGGAACTGAAACATTAACAATCAGAGGACAGTATTGAAGCAGTGCAGCCAGCACATCCATCTTAGGCACGTCAGACCAAATGGAAATCCATGGCCAATAGATACAAGAAGCCTAAATACCTTGGTGTCGGCAAGATAGACTTAGCCTGATTACAGGAAAGCTGGTGAGGTACAGAACTGGGGTCATAAATCTGGTGTGTAGAGTGTGATTAAGGCAGCTCTGACCAGGGGCTGGGATTCAGGACTGGTTTAGCTGAGTGAGGCACAAGGGATTAGGAAATGGAGGTCGTCTTGAACATACACTGAATTTACCACTAAATGAATGAAGATCTTTTTTCCAGAACTCCGATGTATCTCTTATTGCTAATGAAACAAACTACAGTAACATGTGGGGAGGGTTCACTGAAGGGAGGGAAAGGAGAGGGAAATGAGACTGAAAAGTGTTTGCATTTATATATCTCAAAGTGACTCACCCTGGTGGTTGGGATAAAGAAGCACTCCAAGTCCATTGTGAGTGTTAAAAATACATGGCGTGAATCAGACACACACAAAGGACCCATGGTCTGTTGATTTGTATCCACTTGCCCTGTATCAGGTAAAAATCTCACAAAAAATGCTAACCTCATCTGATTGCCATCATGATGTTGGGAAGTTTCTGTCACTCTGGAACCCGACTTATAAGATTCTGGCAATGCAGTGTCCTTCTCAGGAGTATATTTGCTAAGTTCAGGCTCAGCTTTGACCCTGAGTCCTCCTGAATCTGGATATGGTTTAATTCCTTGCTGGTGTCTATTTTACACATGTTTTACCCTGAACACAACAACCTCTTTTTAATAAAGGGAGGAAAAGACAGATGTAACAGGGGAATTGATACTTCTGTTTGTCCTGTTGGATCCAGATGAGTGGTGGAGTAGAGAGAGGGTAGAAAAGAAAGGGAGGAAATCACAGCCAATTTGTCAAACTAGTCTATTTCTCCATCATTCCCAGATTTATCTTTTTCTCTCTTTTTCTTTATTACTAGGGACATTAAGATGAAGGCAGTGTCCTTTTGAGTTGCACTCCTATGGCTCCTTCTTGCGGAGCATCTCTGAATGCCTCACTGATACGACCGCACAAAGCTTCACAGCACTCTTGTGAGAGGAGTCAATATCATTAAGGATGATTTTACATTACGATACATTTTCTAAAGCTCCATCTATGTTACAATTAATCTCCAATTCCAATCCAGTATTTGGCCTTCCAAGGTACACATTTACTTTCCATCGCACGTAGTAATGATTTTCTGTCCCTGATCCCGACTTTCCACTGGTGTAAATCTATACAGAGCCTGCTCTGGCTCATTTTACACCAGCCCATCATCTCAGACTCTCTCTGATATTTGTTGTCTGGTGGTGTTGCGGGTCATTAAGATAGATGCTTGTGGCTACCTCGGGACGGGCGGATGTCAGTGTTGGGAAGATGTGTTTCCTTATATATGGTTTGCTGCACTCAGTGGGATCTTTCAAGGTGGGAAAGACTATCTGAATGCAAAGTGGAATTGAGTGCACAGACTGTCACAACTGTTGGGCTAGAAGGCACCTAGAAAGAGCTCATTTTTCTCACGAGAAGACAGGATCAGCTATATCTGTGTTGTTCTGGACAAAAGTTTGTCTATCCTGCTCTTGCAGGTCTGTAGTCCTGGAGAGTCTGTGCCCTGTGTGAACAAAGGATTTCAGTTTTTCATTGACTTTGCCATTGTACAGTGTGTCGTTTGCAGTAGTAAATTTTACTTTGTCATAAATTTTATCATTTTTATTGAAATTTTTTAAAACTAGCACCTGCAATCCTGTAATAAAGTGAGCATTATAAGCTTATTTTTACAGCAAGTTTCAAAGCATCATAATCACTGGACCTCCCTCTCCCCCCATTCTTCACCTCTTGGAGGAATGAAAAAAATTAACAGATAAGGCAAGGCATGATGCAAAAGCAAAGAATGCCATATGTGTCTGTTAAAAAACACCTCAAGATTTTAAGCAGCTTTTGTGCTTCTGTAAAGCTTGACTCTGGATTGTAAATGTTTGGGATTGGGAATACTACAGTGGGAACCAGCAAAGAAAAGCATGGGCCCATTTACCTGCTTGATGCACATGAGAACTGAGTATTACTCTGCCCAGACTGGAAGCAGACAAGCTGCACAAAGCATCAGATGACAAGAGATGAATGCAGCTGTCACTTGGTTAAGCGGGCACAGACTGGGGAGAGGACACACGTGCTCTCCTCCAGCTTTTGGCTAAGTCTGTGACTCACCCGTCTGGGGTCACACCTTCACTCTCTGGAGGAACATCCATAGCTCATACCGAGATGCTGGGGAGCCCCTCACCTGTGTCTGAGGGGAGAATTGGGCTCTTAATTGCCTAGCATGCCTGCACAAGAAAGGTGTATGGTAATAATAATGCAGTAAATGAGAAAGCTGGCTATTTGAATATGACATCCTTTGTCAGCTTTATTTCACTTAATAATGTGACATGGCTTGGGGAGGGAAAAAATTATTAACCTTGCCATTTTTAAGCCTGAATTGCTGGGAGTTTTTCTGCTGAAATGCATGTCCTTAACTTTCTTTGATATTTAACAAATTCCTAGTTTTATCTCCATGGAAGCCTGTTTCAGGAGGGATAAGAGCTAAATGTCTGTGTGGAGGGAGGGGGGGCGGGGGGAGAACGCAGAGCAAGCCACCATTTGGGAATTGGGTGTAAAGTAGCCTGGCATTGATTAACGTCGTTAAAAGAAAGTGGGAGGGGAAGTGTACTGAAAATGAGTGAAAGAACGGTATTGTAATCTGCTTTATTGCATTCCCGAGATGCTTGACTTAGCCTCATTGTCATAGCAAGATGATGTGTACCCTACGAGTGTATAAAAATATATGAACTCCTGGGACAATATAGTTCAATCTGCTCTGCTATTACCCATCATGCTCATCTGAGCACACTACAGCTATTAGATCTGTTTGTGAAACAGCTGAGCCCATGGATGGATCTCCTGCAAACGGAGCCTGAATGTACAGTTGAGACAGGGTCTGACTGTACAATACATGGAAGGAGAAACAATGGAAATGAATGTACAATGGGGATGACTGCACAATGGGAGGTGCAAGAGGAATGAATCTGCTCCAACTGTGGATGCGTAATGGTAAAATAGACAGATTGCCATCTATAATTCATGGTGTTTGCTTCCCCCTTCCCCTTGTCAGATAGCCCTCAATCAGTTTGACTTGCAGGAGATATCCTTCACTACTGAAAGTTGTTAAAAGGCTGTCGTGTTTAACCCCAGAGGTAGCTGCATTTAAAACACAGGAACTGAGCTATGTATGTACAGAAAACCACGTCCAGTGCTCTTTCCTTTTCCAGAGGGACCAAAGTGGAGCTACCTCTGGGTGAAGAACAGCAACACCAAAGCAGCTCACTGCAACGTGCGTACAAAGGCAAAACAGAACAGCATCCAAGAAACCAAGCTCCCTATTAAAATGGTGTTAAAGGTTAAGAATATATACCAGAAACCTAATGTTAATATTCTTAAAGGGGTTCCATCATAATCCTAATAGCAATTCATTTTTAAGGCACCTGAAGACAGCTATTGTGCCATACCCGCTACTAACACTCCTAATGCTGATGCTTGGTTATCAGTGACACCATGAAGTAACTGAGTTGTGTTCTTCTAATCTTACATTATGACAGCTTTTACAGATATGTGTTTTTTTCTTATGATGGCATTGCTGAACAGACTGAAAAATACTAAGGTGTCACACATCTGCATCTTTGTAATTCCGTCTGTAAGAAAATTTCTGCACTCTTACTACTTCAGTTTGGAAGAATTATAAAATGCTCCAAATGCTTTTTCTCGTCTATTCCTGGGATACTACTCTCCACCAGGAGAGGAAAAGAAAAAAAAACTTGTCTTGTTATTTCCTTCTCTGGGTAATTGCATTTTCCATACCTCCCCCTTCAGAGGCATTTACAGTGAGTTCTGCCTTCCGATACTTCTATTGATTTGTAGCTCTGCAGGGTGAAAGCCAGACCCTGGCAAAGCCAAAGGGAGTTTTGACTTCATTCTTTAAGAACAAATCCACTGGTGTGTTGGATCAATGCAAAGAGTCAGAGCGCTGGCCTGTTAAACTGGATTTGTAACTGCTGCTCGGAGCTACAGCCATGCGAGCAGCCAAACCGTACTGCTGAATTTAGCCTTTACTTTTTGACTGCCTTTTTAGTGGCTGGGTAGTGTGGGTTAGTGGCAGGCGAAGGTCTGGGACAGCCCTTTCCACTCATACAGTTGGTTTGTGCATTGAGAGTTGCCCACTTGGTTTAGCCCTACAAGTAGAGACCTGGTTCAGAGCCACCCAAAGGGGCTGTGGAATAACCTGCTGTGGTAGAGTTGAGGAGCTGCCGCAGTGCTGCCTAGCGGTGTGAGGTGCAAGGCCATACAAAGTCTCCCAAGCACAGGTGCCCAACCTGGCATGCAGTGGTGGACTTTGTATGGTAGAAGGTAGATTTGGCCTGAAGAAAGTGACATAACTCCCAGTAGAGCCAGCAGAACTCCAGCAAGCAAATTCATGACAGGGGAGGGGACGGAGTCCATTGCATCATCTCTGAGATCACATCAAGCTTAAGAGCTGAATAAGCTGTTGACCTTGGCCTGTTTGTTGGCTATACCATTAGATCAGTTAGATACGATTGTTAATAGCATAGCCTAATTACTTCCTAATTTCTTCAAGAATACCCCAAGCATAAGAATTCAATTAACTGCAACTGTACAGAAAGTTTGAAGTCTGAGCTATTCTCTTATTGACATCATTTGGATGAAGAGAATGTGAGCACAGATGTTACATTTCTTAAAGAATCCAATTTTTAATTAATTTTAACTTATAAGCTAATGAATAGGTTTCTCTTGTAAATTCTCTGAAAATTACTTCCATCCTCCAAAAGAACGAACGCTAAGTTTGAGAAGGATAAGCTGCTGTTTGCTTGCAAAACAAAGAAACAGGATCCCAGCCTTCACTGCAAAATAGACAATTTTAAATTACCAAATCAAGGCTATATTCCTGCTTTTATTAGACTTCCTTATGCTGTATGCCCTCACCCCAAATGAAAAATATAAGGCTGTCAGCAGCTTCTAGAAAATATATGGAATTGTGATATTAGGTAATGTTTTTCCAGATTTTCCTTCTTTTCCTTAGTCTTCCTCCTCTTCCTAATGGCTTGTTAATGCAGTTCAGCGTACATGATCTCTAAAACACTTTGAGGACTGCTGAAATGCACAGCACTATCTTAAGATAGCAGGGAAGGGATCTCATCCAATGTGTGTAGTTTACTTCTAACGATCAAGACTTTTGTATTTGGCATGAAATTTGTGGAGGTGAAGCAATGGGAGTATAAAGTAGGCAAGAGTTAGAAAGCAAACGTGTTAGTCGCAGAAGCCCAGATAGTGGTAATACAAGCCCTAGCACAGGTAACATCATCCCCTGGTATCACTGCATGGGGAAACCGCTCACTGAAGGTCCTGACAGGCAAACAGGAAAATTGGCACCCCTCATGCAATCACTTGGATGAAAATCCCATTGAAGTCCAGCTCTCCTGGACACCGCACTGGTTTACACACATACACAGACATACACAGTGCAGACAGGTTATAAACAGTGGTTACTTTGGTTAAGACTGAGCCAGAGTTACTACTTAGCTCCCTGTTTGGGTAAATGCGCCAATACATAGAGCCTGTACATACTGCAGTAACTGCTGCAATAAGGATCAGAGGTGTATGGTTAGCTCCCTTTAAGACTTAGGATGCTAAGAAACAGCTATGTCCTCCCCTTTTTGCAGTTTCATACTTGGGCAGCTATTTGGGGAGGGTTCTGATTTTGTTAGCACTGCAGTAATAGTAGTGTAACACAGACGTACTGGCTTAAAAGCCTTTCATACTCTTGCCCCAGCAGGAGGTTGCACTGCTTCAACATGCTGGAAAGTGAAGGCGACACAACTTTAACGTGAAGAGAAGGCTCTGGGGTCATAGGACACATTACCACRGATCATAAATAAAAATTAAACTCCAAAAGATGAGTCTACATAGCAGAGCTAGCTCTAAGCTCCCCAGGTTGGGTGTTAGCTGTACAATTGTAGCAGCATGGATGGCAGTGGGAAGTTGCAAAAAAATCCCACTGAACTGCTGAAGATGTCACCAGGCGTTAGTCTGTCCTGAGCTCAGTGTTTCTGCAGAGCTCAGCTGCCAGCTGTACCTGTGCGACGTGGTGGAGGGAAAGCTCAGGTGTACCCACATAGGCTGCACCCCTGCATTGCAGTCAACAACTCAGCTTAAGCCTGACCTGTGTGGTGCTTTAAGCATGGCTTCACTGAGTGACCCTAAGGCTCGAGATCCCCTGGGCCCTGTGAACAGACACACTCCCCATCTCCAGCTTGCCAAGGGAGGCAAGAGGAAGAGGTCTCAGGTACCTGACCTTACTGAATTTCTGTAAGACACTCGTGAACTCTGTAAATCTCATCCATGTACTCTTGAGACGCAGCTAGACCAAGGCACCGCTAACCTGACCACGTGTGGGTGACAGCCCTGCTTTGAAGGACAGGCTGGACCAGAGACCTTTGGAGGTCCCTTCTCACTAACACTCCAGTGATTTCCCTACAATATTTTAGTTGATATCTCCTTGTCCTGCAAAGCGGCAGCCAGATCTGCTCTGGTTTGTCTCCATGAGCTGGCCATTCACCGAGATGCACTGACATCCTCCAGAGAGGAGCTCGGTCCTGCACTGAGCATTGTGCTGCCTCACCAAAGCACCTCTCAGTTTCTCAGGAGTGTTCAGCGCCTGGCACAACTGAGTTTCATACCTGAAGGTTAACATCCATATTTATCTATTTTCTCCTATTTTGCTAAAATTTGAGCATAATCCCTTCAGCCATTTTTTACTCTAGTGAGGAGTGAGAAAAGGACACTTTTCCTATTTGGAGAACTGTGAATCCTGTTTGCTTTTAAGCTTTGCTACAGAAAGAGAAAGCCAGCTGGCCTTTGAACCCTGACATAGAGGCAATTCTCACTGAAGATGGGTTGGTATCTTCACTAAATTGCAGAAAAAAGAGGAGGGAGGGGCGCAGAGACAAGCATTTCAAAACGTGGTAATGAAAATGCTCACAGGAAATGTGTTAGATCAGTAAATACACTCTAATGGCATTTGCACTTATTTAACATCTCTTTTGCACATCCAGTATGGCTTAAGGGAGCCTTAATATAAATGTGAATTGGGGTCACAGAGAGAGAAATAGATACAAGGAAATGGGCACAAACTCACAGCCATGCTCTCAACTGGGATGCATTGGCGTAACTCCTAATGTATGTTAGGTAAAGATTTGGCCATACAGTATATTCCCGCACGCAGATGCAGACACACAGATGCACACACTTTTCCTTAAAAATAGTGAGCTTTCACTGGGCCCCACTTCCCATTAAAGAGGACTTACATCCTATGAAAATTCATAAACTCTGCAGGCGTTTCCACGGCGATTTGATGGAGTAATCTCCCGTCATCTCAGCTTCTTGGTGACAATGACAAGAGGAAGATGGATTTATCAAATACACAGTGACATGTTTATGACCCTGTTTTGCATAAGCAGGAACCTGAGCCAAAGGCTGTGCAGCTTGAGATAGCAAGAGGGTTTTTATAAATATTGTGACAAGCAGAAGTGATATTTGGAAGAACATAAAAAAAAAAATAATCTTTCATTTTTTTTTGAGACAGACTGCATTGTGGTGGGGCGGGGGAAGAAAGCCTTTTTCCCCACTTCTCCACAGTTCAATTTCCCCAAGAGCATGAAGGCTCCCTCTCACTTTGAAAAGTTTTTCTGTTAACCCTTCTCCTCCCTCTGTGCAGAATACCCTTTTTATAAATCTGTTGTTAGGAAGGGGGAAGGGGGAAATACTCTCCATCAGTGATACAAAGATAAGATGGAAAAACTATAGGAACACAGATGGCACCAATAACTCCATTTATAACATGCACACAAACATGCCAGGCCCAGCTCCAGACGCACTGCTGCCTTCACCAGCATGGCTTTTAAGTGGGGAGCACCACCAGAGGGTCCACACGCTATTTAAAATGGTTTTACCCTATTCTTGCACACAAACCCTTACTATTATGATTATTACTGTAGTTCCTAAACAGTGGTTTAGATAGCTCATAGGGTACTGCACAGGGGACCCTCTCAGGTTACTTGGGGCTGCAGAAAGTTTTTGTCTCTTTGAGGCAGGACTAGACCTACAGTGGTGTGAAAGGGCTTTAGTGCCCGGAGACACCTTGCAGAGACACTAGGTCTTTATCACCAAACTCACCCCTTCAGTGTCCCAGGCTGGGCACTGAGAGATGGGCATGGTCTCCCCTGCTCAAACTTACGGGCAGATGAACTGTTTTCCTGCCTRTCCCCTTAGCAGCCCTGCCTGCATGACAAATAGAGCTGTCAAGAGATGGAGAGACAGCTTCAGCCCGAGGTCCCTCCACCAGAGGCTGTGGAGATGCTCCGGACTCAGGAGTCTGTGGTGCACTGAGGTTTGCACAGCTGTGCCACGCCCGGGGGGGGATGCGCAGCAAAGGCAGGCACAGGGAGTGGGGATGAGTGATGTTGCAGAGCCAAGAACCGAGCCCCACAGTTTTACATCCACAAGTCCCACAGCAGGGGGTATCCTGAACACTGCCAGATATTCTTCTGGAGGCTGGCAGCGAGATAATAAAATGTTTGCACTGTCTTTCAACTTCTCATAAAACCAGGAGGGCTGGTTGAAAATGCAGTAAATGAATCACAAAGAGCTAAAGAAGGAAAACATGAGTAAGAAATGTGCTTGGATGTGTTTTTCCTCTCTGGATTCCATCGTTTTTGTGAGAATTTATACACCAAATTAAAGTATGAAGCTAAGAGAGCAACTCTGTGGAAGAAAGGGTTGTGGTTACCCAGAGAGCTCAGGTGCTAGACAGACTCGACCAAGACCTGCAATGCTCAACGTGAAATACAATCTTTGTTTTAAGTTTGTTTTCCTTCCCCCTTGCTCTTCTTTTTTCTTCCTCCAGATAAATATTTTAATTAAATGACCCTTCTTTAGAATTACACAGAAAAGAGAGTTCAGGAACCTTTATTGAACTGACCTGTAAAACTAGAGCAAAATCAGCTTCTCTGTTGTTCTCTCTAAATGATTTTTCCATTGCATTTCACATCTTATCAGGGACTTGTTTGGGCTTGAAGCTTTGAAGCTTTTTCTGTAGGTCAGTTCAATAAGGCACTCAAAGCTGCTTTTCTCTCCATTGATTGGGATGTTGGGTATGGTTTTGGGTTTTCTAGTTTTTTTGAAAGTAAAATAATAATCCATTTTTCTGTCTTTTATTTCTTTTATCTTTAAAGGAAAATAGACATATTCTCATTCTTGGTCCATCACAAAAATATTCTCTTTCATAAAATGAATTCATCCCATTTCATTACTTGATGTCCAGAAAGGGCTCTAGCTTCTCCACTAACATTGCAGTGTTATAAAATTTGGCTCATAGTTTTGGATTCAAGCAGTTATTTCACCAGACATGAGATAGGAATGAAACAGCAGCTTCACCAGCTGTTCCACCCCAGGGTAAATTGACCCTCTCTGTATCGACAATCTGTAGCCTGTTGCACAAGATAGTTCATTTGTCCCAACTTCTATTTTTGGTGTCATCATATCTMAGGAAGAGAAGGATGCATAAGCTGAGATTGGGTGGAAGGGACAGCATGTGAAGATTTTTAGATAGCCTGAATTAAATAATAGTCAGGGGACAGATAACACAAATGTATCAGACCCTACACTGGTAGATGAGGATGACTGCACAGGTCTGCCTCATGGCCCACGAGTCCCTGGGATCTTCACAGGTGCTGGCTAGTGGTGAATGTTTAGAGAAGTGTGGGGCAGCAAATATGAAATGACMCTTCTCCTGTGCCTCTCCAGCCATTTGACTTCATGAACAACAGTCCACACCACAAGGTCAGAGWTGTGCTCCAGACTCCATCTGTCCCTTGGTGCCGTTTTCTTCTGAGAGSCCCTCTTAATTTCCACCTCTAATTAGTCCTGTTCCCAGAGAATAACCACCAGAGCATGGCATAGCTTCAGACAGCCCCTGGCATAGCCTCAAACAGCACCCTGGGTCTACAGCAATGAGCAGGGCTACCTGAAACCCTGAGGGAACTCTGTGACTCCCACAGGGACTTCTCTGGGAGGATAAAACCCAAGAGCCCCTCAAATAACAGCACACCACACACACAACACATCCTTCTCCCCACAGCCCCTGTTCAAGCTTGAGGCAGCATTACAATACCCCAGGTGGCCAAATTCGAAATTGCTATAGCTCTATACAGAAGTCACCTTTATTTTTAGGCATTAGTAAAAAATTCCTATCTCCAGTTAACTGAGTATACATTTTATCTGTTATATTACATTTCTTCTTCCCCCCCTCCAGCCTCTCCCCCCTCATAGCAAACAGTTTCATGCAAACCTTCTAAGATTTCTGTGGGGAGTGGTAGGCAATAGAACTCTGTTGTCTAATGGGACTTCCACCGGCATTTGGCATCCTTCCTGGCATTTCACCCTTCATATTATAATTTATAGTGTAATGTAATTTTTTTCATATCACGCTATAACATAAATTATTGCCAGTTTGTCCTTAACACTCAAGGAGACAGTCCAGGGCTTTTCGAACGAGCAAAAAGAATGAAAGAAAGAAAGAGAGAGAGAGAGGGAGAAAGAGAGATGGAAGGAGGGAGGGAGGGAAGGGAGTGAAGGAAGGGATGGGAGGGAGGGATGAAGAAAGGAAGGAAGGAGGGAGGGAGGAAGGAAGAAAATTTATTTACAGAAGCAAAACCCCCCAAACCAAACCAGTTTTTCTAAAGGCAAACTTACTAAATAAAGAGGACAACTTTTTGTCCCAATAACTTATTAAAATGCTCTGCTTCAGCCTGGGATATATCAATGAGTCCTCAGTGGATCAGACAGGAGAGAGTCTGAGGAAGAGACCATCAGGCTGAAAAATAATATATTTTAAAGTTTCCTTATCTTTCTCACTAGTATGTCCCTTAAATTATTAAAAGTGAAAGACATTTTAATATCACTTGGAGGCTGTTTGTTCATTTTTGGCATCTCATTTAGCCTGGAGAATAACATTATAGAAGACAGTTTTACTGTCTATTTACTTTATTACTATATGTTATTTCTATTATGGTTGCAGTTAGAAGCCCCATTGGGTTAGGTGCTGCACAGATGCATCCCAAGGCGTGAGAGCCCGTTTAGCTAAGGAGACTGCAGGGATGTGCTCATGTCCCCTCCTCTCTGAGCTGGCATCACTCCATGGGCAAAACCATGCCCTGCATGCAGCAATGCTGGAGAAGACTGCTTCTGCTTTCTTCATTTGCATCACCTGAAGAAATCATCACACTCCACTGGCTAAAAAATGCCCTCCCTCTGCTCACACATCCTGTGTCTCCTTTTGGAAGCTCCACCAAAGCAGCCAGAGAGAGCAGCAGAGGTGCCCTGGTGGGGTCAAGCATTTGGGGACACTCTATGAGCAAGCCCCAAACTCCAAAATGAAGGGAGAGATTGCCGCCCTCTTCCATCATTAATTGGTCTCAATGAAAAAAAAAAAAAGGAAAATGGAAATAAAATATTTTTAAACATGCATATGATAGTTTGGATTTTTACTGAGGTTTGAACTATCAGTCCAGAAAGGGCCATTTGACCCTTGAATGTGGCCTTCTGTATCTGACACACTGGTCAATCTCTCTGGGCAAACTCCCCATGTGAGCCCTAAGACAGTTCACCAAAGTATTTAGGGCTGCATGGCAAGGCACAAGCTGGTCCCACCCTTGCCTGTGGCTGCTGTGCTGCAGGTAAGTGTGCTGCTGCATGCCAGGTGGACCTGCTTGCGAGCTAGGACAGCTGGAGTTAAAAGCTGTAGCCAGCTCCTGCTCACAGCAACCGGGGCCGTTACACCAGCTTTGGGTGCTGGATCACAGCACACCTCCTTCCCCTACACACACCCAGTGTAGGGGGACATCAGGAGAGGAAAGTGGTTTTGGAGGAAGCCAGTGTCTCCTTCCCCCTCATTTTGGACAGCGCTCATGAGGCACCAAATGCTGGGAAAACCTTTGGGCTTTTGGATTTTTGCTAGAGGCCAGTACTTCCCCCTCCCCTCCCTTTCATCTCTTCCCTCTCCCCTCCCCTCCCAGTTTTCAGCAGCTGAAGCAGAGCAGAGAGGTTACAAAACCACCCAGAGCCCTCCAGCTGCAATAATCGCTATGGCTTGTGCAGGATTTACACTTTGCAGTTGTAGGATTACACCTATAAACAGCTCTAAGAAAAGAAAATGAAAAGAAAAAATACTATGCCATCTTTTCATCCCTCTCATTTCTCTGTGCTCTGCTTTCCACACCTCCCTGGCCCAGGACCTGTGACCAGCCATCTCTGGAGTCCCAGCGATTTTTCCTTCCTCTCTCCACCCTGTCCTTCCCCCACAGCCTTGCTCAGCTACTTGAGCACAGTCTTTTAGGGCAGCACCACACATGGGACTGCTCTTGGGATATGGTGTGTATTTGCCCTTTCCCTGCATGGATGCAGCTTGTGCAGGATGCCTGTGGTTTAGTAAAGCTAAACACTTCACCATGTGACAATCAGCCAGTTACAGAGTTTGCCACCTTTATGATGGGCTGTTCCAAGGTCTATATACCTTTTGCAGGGTCCATTTTGTAAATATCTTTGCAAAATTGCAAGATCCTAGGACCTGTTTTACAAAAGGACATCCTCATTGCTTTTTAGAGGAAGGAATATCGATACCTCCATTGGAAATAACAAGCAATGAAGGTGCAGAAGCGTGCTGTCACATCAYCCTGAAGCTGCCTGGTAGAAGAAGCCAAAATAGCGACCCCACTAGTGGGAGCCTCTCCGCTTCCCAGCTTGAGAAGTCCTCACCAACTTTTTCCGCTGCTTTTTGAGCAGCAGTTTGGATATTTCACCCTCATTTCCAATTTTAAAAAGAATGGATAAAGTCTGTCTCCCACTTTTCTAAATGTCATTTTCCTGGCCACATCTGGTCTTCAGGCTTTGTTTGTGGCAGACCCTTTCCCTGTTTCACAAGTAGGGAATACAGGCAGGCTCCTGTTCTCATTCTGCCGTTTAATCTAAGGATTTATCTGGGTTTCACTTTCTGCGTGATTGTAAGTGAAATTTGTCCATCCTAATCTTCTCTGGGAGCAGCTCATGAGAAGCACAGATGTTTTCTGAGCCTGTAGAGATTCTCAGAGGAAGGATTGCAAAGTGGAGTTGCACTCTTGAGACAGAGTCTATAGAAATAGATGCACCTGTATTAATTACTCTGCTGAAACAACACACATGCCTCAACTGATGCTCCCTGCATAGACCCAAACAGCACTCTCTTACCTTCTCCCATCTCYTTACTTCTTACTCATAATTTTTTTACTCTAGAACTCCATGTCCAGGTTTGTTTCCTTTGCTCTGCTCTGTCTTCAGACCCTGAGCAGAATTTAATTCAATGTGTTTGCTTAGAGATTTTTTGTCAGCCAGCTGAGCTGAACCACTACATTACAGGGACGCATGTCAGCCCCTCTTGGACTTAGCCCACTCCCTGTGTTTTTGACTTGATGGTTTTGAATTCAATCGATTGGTAAATGGCTAAATAGTGAGAGAAATTGCTTTCTCTCATTACTCTGCATGGCTGTGTCATTACCCTTTAATATTGCATCATTATTGACTGATGCAGCCTGTCAAGACATGGCCAGCGGGATGTAATGCAGTGGTAGAGATGTGCAAAATATTTCATTCAAAGTTTACTCTTCTAATGGGAGGCATGTATATGGTTGAAAGAGGGAGCGGAGGAGAGGTGTGAAACCCCAGCAACCAAATGGACAAGCCTGCTCTTCAGCTTGGCCTGGACTTCAATCTGTGATGAACGCTTTGGTGGAGAGGTGCACCCATTCTTTTTCATAAGGATTAGATCTTGTCTAAGCACAGATAAACCATGCCACAAAGACTGGATATCCCCCAAGCTCACCCTGCCCCTGACATGCCTGTTCCTTGATCTAACAACTCTGTGACTTTTCCCTTTAAATACTATTATGGCTTGATGTAACCAGTTAGATGTAGTCCAAGAGATATAAGACAGAAAAAGAAGATAGCTTTCTGTTCTTGCAGAGCTTCCCAGCTCCCAGAAATAAAAAAAAAAAAAAATAAAAAAAAAAAAAAAAAAGGAAAGAAAGGATTTCTTTCTTTCTTTTTCTCATAATCTTTTTACTTAAACAAGTGATTTGAAGTTGCTTGCTCCCTGGATTGGACTGTCCAGCTCTGGGCTTACTGCCTCCCTCACACACAGAACATGACTTTGARCACTGTATCAAATATTTGTAATCTGCTTTCTTAATTTCATTTGGTATTTGGAGACTTCTGCTAAATAGTCCCTTCCCATTCAAGATTCCAGTCTGCTGCTTCCATGTCTGAGCAACACGCAGGAAATGGGAGAGGTCAAACACAAATGGGGGAGACAGGGGAAGAGCAAAAAAACCACCCCAAAACAACTCTACAAAGAAAAGATGAAAGAAGAGGAAGTGACAATGTGACATAAAAATAGTTATTAATTAACCTGTCCATATTCAAAACATATCCATGATTGCTCACTGTCTACTAACTGTAGTCATTTCTAAACTAACCCCCAAATGGCTGGCGGCACGTGGGCATAGTAATGAACACCTGGAAAACACTGTTCACCCAAAGTGCTGTTGATCCCTGGAACTCCTTGCTGCAGGGAATTGCAAATGCTAAAAGTTTACATGGGTGCAAAAAAATAGCCAGAGAAATTCATAGGTGAAAAATCCACCTTGGGAAACTAACTGCAAGGCAATCCTGAGCCTACATCACAGGAAAAGTAGCGCTGTATGTCTTTCTCATTCTTATACTCCTAACTGCTGTTGGCTCCTGTGGATAGATGGCACCGGGTTAGATAGCCTGGCTTGATGCAGCTGTTCTTATTTCCCTGTGTTCGTGTAGAACATGTATTTTGAAACAAAAGCATATTAGTAAAAGGACGGAGAAAAGTGTGAGAAAGAGATTTTAGCAATCAGTTAAGAGAGAAAGAAATAAAGAAAAAAAAAGAAATATAGCCAGAGGGCTGGCTCTCTGCCCTACTATTCTGTTTCCCCTCCCCTTTGCTATCTTAGCCCTCATTTGGGAAGGAACACCCGTCAAATTAAAGATGGATAAAGACTCATTAAGAAACAACAGGGCTAGATGAAATTTCCACTGGGATTACATTGATGGGATGGTGTCCCCCCACCCTTCCTTTCGTTCAAAGATTACAAACATTTTTTGTCCTCCAGGGCTCTTGCCTCCATCCTGGTCCTGGCTAACTCCACTCCTACCTGAACCCCTGGGTTTGAAGGGTCCACGTGGGTAGGCAGGAGGAAAGAGTGGGGGTTGTTCGTTATGCTTCCTTTTGTTTTTAATTAACCTCCGGTGTTTTCTTTGCTTAGAGAGCAAATCCTCTCACCCTGATTTTTTACACATGCCTGCATTCAGACTGCAGAAAAGTTAGATCTAAAGAGAGAAAAACTAAGGAAGTTAGAGGGGGAAAAAATGCTTCTCCATCTAAAGGAAGAACATTATATGGAGAGGGAACTGCAATCTGTGTAAGCTTTGCAGGCCGATCTTTGCTTATTAATCCTGGTGTGAAGCAAGCCCAAGAGGACAAAACCACTCACAGATTGATAGTGAGCTACCAGGCTTCTGTAGCTCAGGATTCCTGCAGCAAACTCTCATTTCAGGGGCTTGCACAGAAATATCTGGGCTGGGCTTTAAGACAGAGATGTGGAACATAACCCCCCAAAAAAGGCTTTTCTTGCTCTTTGGCCCACACACTTCTTATACATGGTGATGGTTCAACAAATGGCAACACTGAAACAGCTGTGAACTAATCCAACAGATCTATGGTTATATCTGAAACAGATAAGGGTACTTTTGTCCATCTGTGCTCATGCTCTGTGACAAGACAGCATGAGAAGATGCCCAGAATGTCATGAGAGGTCCTAAGGTAGCAGGAGGGTTGAGATATTTCACAGGGTAGCGGCAGTGCAGAAGTGGCGCATCATTGCAAATTAAAGGCTAGAAAAAGGGGGGCCACTGTCTTCATTGAACTGTCTAGAAGGAGTTCCTGGGATCACTGGGGATGTGAAGCACAATTACTGTTTAGATTTAATGTGCCTTAATCTCCARGAGTGAGCTGAGCTCTAGATTTCCAGTCATGCACGTGCCAGTGGAGTTACTTTCTGAAACACGGGAAAAACCCAAATGCAAGTTTGTGGATGGACCAACTAGAGGTCAAGGAAAGGCATAAAATATCCAACATGCCACTTTAACATGAAGACAATCACCTTGACTAACTCCTAGTGTGATTGTGATTAGGGAAGAAGAAGGAATACTTCAGGTATGTATTGAAGCAGAAATATGGGTGGGGGGCAGGACAGGGAGATTTTTGCTAGGCAGATTAACACAGGCATAGTCATAGCTGGGGTCATAACTTACATTTAAACCTTCATTCCAAACAAACTGAGATTGAAGATATCTGCAGAAATTGAAGAACACATTTCCTTAAAAACCCGTTATTTGTGTGAACTTGTTCAATAACGGCACAACAACATGGTGCGGAGAGGCTGCTCACTTCAGCATCCTGAACCTTTCCATGCGTATTAGCATCCTCATCTTTTTCGGTCTCTCTACTTTGCTAACAGTGCTGTTACATAAGGGAACATACCAAATAACAGCTTTCCTGTGAAAAGCGTTATCTTTCCAAGGGATAGACAGCCCAGCAAAAAGCTTTGCCACTTTCAATAGGGACTTTGGGCTAAATTCTCAGCTGATGTAAATCAGTGTAGCTCTACTGAACCCCAAGTTGATGAAGCAGCTTGAAACCACCTGATGTTCATCTTGGAGAATCCACAGGAGATGTTGGCGCACAGGCTCTGTATTAAAATAATAATGGTAATAATGACAATGACATAAATGGAATTTGCTATGGGGCCGCTGGAACATGAACAGCAAGTTGAAAATATGGACAGTATAAACATTTGAATATGAGCTTCCTGTTCTGTAGACCAAACTTGGGAATTCAATGCTTTGTGTATCTTCACTGAGTAAATAATCATTCCACTGCTGTTTTGAAAACAGTGAAATTTGGAAGTAAGATGAGTTAGATGATACAGTAAAAATAAAACAATTTCAAATCTTGTGTAGTTGAGTCCCAAACTCATTCACCATGTAGTCTGCTATGACAAATTCAAGCTGGGGAGTCACGTATGTAAAGTATCACTCATGCATATATATCATACTGAATACCCATAGAAAACAATGCTGAAATGGTTGGATTTTCACTTCCCCAGGCCTGGATTTCTTCCCTTTGCCCTAAAAGGGAAATCCAGTTGCTGTTAATGATAGCAGGATCTTTACTGCAAAGGAAGGACACCCACCACAGAACAAGGTTACTCACACACAAGGCAATGCAATACAAGTGGGCTGCATGAAGCATGTAGATGGTTATGGTAGCCTTAAATCTTGTGAAATTGAGCACACTTCCCAGTCTTATGAAGCACTTGTAAACTGTTCCTCCTATTCTTCGCTTCCTCTAAGGACAATTTCATGCCATCCCAACCTCTTTGCTCTTTAGATACCAAACAAACCCTGAGGACTGTGAGGTTAAGAAATTCTTCACAAAGCCTTGGGTCTGTTGCCTGTGAAAGGAGGGCCAGAACCATAGCAAAGGGTTGGTAGGACCCTGGAGAAGCTGTCTAGCTCAACTAGCACAATGCAGGATGAGCTTCGACTATGATACTACTGGCAGTTGCATTTCTTTCATTTTTAATCTACCTCTAGTGATGGGGAGCCTCAGTCTCCCTAGACAACCAGTTCTACATCTTTTCTTTCCTCACCATTAGAAAGGATTTCTTTTAGTCAGAATCTTTCTCCATTCAATTTCCTGCCTCTTTCCAGTGGCAATAAGGAAGTGAATAGACCTTTAGACAAACAACAGAAACCCCTTTCTCTCATTAAAGTTGTCCGTTGTAACATCCGTTAAATGACTGGTGCCATGAGATGCAGACATTGATACAGGGCAGCGAGTTATCCTGACAGTGACAACGGGAAGGACATGTCCTTCCACTTTCTTTTCCCAAACTTTATCAGAGCCAGTCTTTGAAAATTCAATATTCATTCTGAGCTCCCACTTAATAAACTTGGCAAACCTGACATTTTAAAAAAAAAAAAAAACAAAACAAAACCATGCTGTTCACTTTCCCTTTTCATTTTTAATTGGCCCATCTAAAAGCAATCAACTGAACATTTAGCTGTGGTAGAAAGAACTGCAGGAGACCTCTCCTCCAAATGCCATTATTCAGGAGTGCACAGGAGTGTGGATATGTTTATGGAGAGTGGGAGGCACTCTGCAAATTCTCTCTCAACAGTGACAGAGGAGCAAGAGGATACCTGGGGCTGGGACCACGGGGGGATGTAGGCATCACAGTGCCCCAGTGTCGGGGACTAGCTGTCCAGAGGAAGTCACAGCCAGCTATGCCTGTGGCTTAGGCTCCTTCGATGGTGTCAGGGGAAATTAGGCATTAAAGAATAAACTGTATAAACAGCACACTGAATAGGGAGCTGCCTAAACTTGCCAAAATGAAACACTACAGAGAAAGGGATCTCTTAAACCCCATCCCTCAACAGGTCTCAGATACCACCCTTCGTTAGGGGATCGACTTGCTGGGATTTAGGTGCATGAGACCCTTCTTGCACAACATGCCCACCCAGAGGAGGGCTCCCTCTCAACCAGCTGCTCTGTGAAAGGAAAGGTAAATACCAGGCTCTAAAGCAAGAGAAAAAGATGTGTGCATACAGCACCGCTGTAAGCCTGTCTCTCCCACAGCTGAAATGCAGACCTGTTAAAGCACTTAATCTGTTTCACGTGGTAATGGTATTGGAGGTACGGAAATCCTGGCTGGGCTGCTTGGTGTGTGTGATGAAATACATCAGGTGTAGATCAAGTTAACTTTTCATAGCAGGTAATAGAATTTCTAGAAATACACACACAAGCGTGTCTAGGGCAGGAATCAGATTTCAACAGTGGAGCCATACAGAACGTATAATTATATTTTGCATTTTTAATAGACTTATTAGCATAATAATGCATTAGTCTAATAGAATATTAATGTGATGCGGAAATATTAGCATATTACAGATCCTTATTCATTAATATATTAGACCCTTATTGTATTAGTGGCACAATCTACTAGAGAAAATGTTGCTTTGTGTCTGATATTGCAATCCAAGAAAAAATGGGGATGGCAAATAGAGAGCCTCTGTGTCACAGGCATGCCTGAGTCTAGGTGTTAATGCAAGAGCTGAGAAGAAAATGCTTTTGCAGGCAGAAAGCGGTTGATATTTGAGCAGTTTTCCCACTTTCTCTGAATTCAACCTAAAATCTTTTCAAGCTGTTTCCATTAAAATATGAAAAATTGCAGTGCTCTAAATCCTAAGCCCTCAAGAATGTCAGAGCAGGAGGAAACAGAGTCCCTTTTCTGGCATTCAGATGCCCTCCTAAAATGCAGGGAACTGAGTTCAGATCATTGGTCTCCCACCGTTTCACATCCTGGGGAATGCCTGCTCTGGGGACCTGGTGGCCTCCCTGGTGTCCAGCACCCCCTTGCAGAGCTCCCCTGTGTCGGACACTACCAAAAAGATCATCTCAGCAGCTTGCACCCTGATACCCCACAATGTGGATGAGCGACCTGACTACCTGTTTATCTGGTTTTCTGGCATTGATCCACTTTCTATAACTCCCACCAGAATTGAGAAGACTGTCCTGATAAAGGCTTAATTGAAAATGGTAGTGTCCCATGAAAAGACCTGAAAAAATCCTATGAAATTAAGGCCCCCAAAATTCCTCTGTATCTTTGTCAAGACTTTGTCAGATTGAAATCAGTCCTGGAGTCCCATCACTGGCCTGTTCTCCCCATCCACCCCTCATCAGGGAGCGAGACCTCTTTGAGTTTGTGTTGCTATCCATGCCTTTGTATTGGTGAAACAGACTCCAAGGGCATTTTTAAGGCAGGCTCCTAGGACAACCAGAATGTCCAAACAGGACCCCTTTTTGTGATAGGGACTCAATGCCCCCATGAATGGGACTGTATAATGCGGTTGTCTGCTCAAGCTGCGTACTGGGCTGCATGACCCCGATGTCCTTATGGCAACTGAATAAACATTCTCTATAAGCTACGGAAAACAAATATCATCTAGCGGCTTAATCCCACGTCTCTCATTCACAGACAGACTGACAAACAGGACTAATTCCTTTTATTAATACTTTAAGTGTAGGCAGCAATGCTGACCAAGATGACTCATAGGTTGGATTATGTGCTTTTAGCAGAGTAGGAAAATGTGTGAAACAGAAAAATGAAGAATGTCAGTAGGGATGCGGTTTTGAAGTTTGTTGTTTCTTTTTTCCTTTTGAGGAAATGCAGTACAGTCCTTTCCAGAAGCAGATATTCTCCACGCTCCAGGTAACCCTCCCAAGTAAGGACAACAAAGAGAAGGTGAAAATCATAATGCTTACACTCTAGAAAGCATTTGCATCTACCTGGCATCTCTGTGGCATCAGGATTGTTTGAAATTCCTTCTAAGGAGCTCAGCAAAGTAGGCATTTTGCTTTTAAAAATAATATACTAGATTCCCAGTAAACAAAGCTGTTGAATTGAACTGACCGTAGTGCAAATATTTCTTAGTCTTATATTAGAGCCAATGGGCTGTTTTCCTGGGCTTTTTTTTTTTCTTTCTTTTTTTTTATTCCTTGATGCATTTAAACAGCAGCTTTTCTCTTCTCCTTGTGATCATGTTAAATGTTTAATTGCTCTTTGCATTTGCTGATGGCACAACATAAGCCCCTGCAGTAAAAGAGATTTGTGCTAAAACTCAAGTGCTTAAGAAATAAGGAAAGGGGTTATATTTTGGGTCAGTTCAATTATCTCTTTTTTTTTGGAATTATATATTAATTTTAATATACGCTGCAGCACAGAAATGCAATTAGCATTCAGACAATGTGAGAAAGTCTTGCCTGAAGTTAACTGATGTGTACAATCCATGCAAGGGATTCAGGGAGGTTAGACAGTGTAGATCACTGCCATAACACAACTAAGCCAGGTCCTCAGATGGTGTAAATCAGCACCGTCAATGGAACCGCTCTGATTTACACCGGATAATTATGTCCCCCCACTGCTATTTGAGATGGGCTCAAGATGACAGCATTGGGATCACCACTAGAATACAGACTTTTTCTAAGTTCCAAATTACATTAAAGCCATCCAGTTAGACTGAGAGCTAGAAACCCAAGCAAGCCTTTTATTAGTAGGTATCAAGCTATTCAAAACCAATGTCAGCCACTCCAAATAAGCCCGATTTAAGAAATAAGGAGAAAGCCTTGCCTCCCACTTTCCCATCAGTCCAAGGCAGATGCTTTTATATCCCATTTTGAGTTAAACCACTGCACTCTCTGCCTGGCATAAAAGGGATGTTGAGCACAGGAGAGCCAAACTACTCTCTGGTGGGACCCATCTCCTTCCAAATTAATGCTTCAGGTAGCAATTGGTAGATATTTACACTCCTACCATGTCTGGCTCCTCATGTCTGAATCTACTGTAACCCCTTAGCAGGACTTAATTTTTTTGCTGAGTTAAGACCCTTGTCCGGTGAAAAAACAAGCAACCAAACCCCCTTTGTTTCTAGTCTCAAAACTTCCAACCAGTTCGAGTTGGGAAGTTTGCTCAGCGGTTTTGTGAAAGAGTCTTGACTGACAGAACCTGCCTAAACTCAGAGAATTAATGAGCTTGTATTCTGCAACGGGCTGGGAAAGGAAACCAGCCGGAGAGACCCCCTATACGACCGTTAACACTGCTTTGTTACCGTCCTTTGTTCAGAGCTTGTATAGTACCCAGCAGACAGGGGCTCTGCTGCCTGGTGGAGAGGGGGCCCAGGTGATCCTGAAATGCAATTAATGCATAACAGCTTCAGCCAATCCATCTAATTTACTGCCTGCATTTCTCCTGGGCTTGCTTCCCCCTTTATTTTTTCCTCTCACCATGAAGGATAGCCACTCATCTTTGAAAAAAAAAAAAAAAAAGGAAAAAAAAAAGGAAAGAATACACAAGAAATAACATGTTTTTTTTCTGGATTCACCCTGCTTTTTCCCTTCCTGAACACTGTTTGGGGACTCTTTTATTTAACAAAACAAGGTCAGCTCATCAGCACAAAAGCTGAAAGTTTCACCGGGTCCAATACTGCTTCCATCTACGGAATTACTTTTTAACACATTCTGAGTTAAAATTATCCCCTCTGAGCCAAATGCAGATTGACAGCCAAACACCAAACAATCACATTTTGTTAATCCATTTACAGAGGTGCAAATGCCTGATCCAACACCGGTTTGCTCTGACACCACGGCAGTATTGTGGGATTTTCTCTTTTTTTTTTAATTTAAAAAAAAMCAGAGATTTTGTGAGGGAGACCCTTGTTACTGTTTAAGGGAGAAGAGAGGGATTCTAGGAACCCCTGGGGCTGTGGGATTGCTCACCACCATCTCAAGCCTGTTTTGCTTGTTTATAGTTCAGAATGCAGCTTTTGTGTCAAAAACTGAAGCCTTTAACATTTTCAAAGCCTGTCTTCCTCTCAGCTGTGGTGCACATGCTGGTGGAGCAAAACAAGGGCACCCAGAGTTCGGTAGCTCTTATAATTGGACCTAAACTGATTTCAGTCTAAGGTCAATTTGAAGAGGCAGCTTCAGGTGCCATTCAGAAATGACAGGAGAGTGTGATGTAAGCCTTAATATTGCAGGAATAATATARCATTGATCAGTTAGAAATCATTGCCAGAAAGTTGCTGTTGGGATTGTCTTGCTCGCGCATAAGCTACGGATCTAGATCATTTAGACAGACAGACAGACAGATATGGGTGAGGAGGTGAAATTCCATCCTTGTCATTCAGTGATCCAATTTAACCTGATTTTCTTCTATTTAATTTTGTGTGCCTTACTACAAAGGTGTCTATAACCTCATTATCTAAGCATGGGAAATGTGAAATTGGACTAATCGGTAATAGAGATAAATAGTTATACCATTCAACAGATGTGTACTTATTACTGCATACCTAACTCCCCTTACCTATTCTTCTACTTATGCATGCATCTTTCAGTCTTTAGTGCTGCTGGAAAGGGAAACATTCAAGGCTTAATATTTGTTTGGGGTTTTTTTTAAGTGGTCGATACAAACACAGACACACACTCACAGCTCTGCAGCAAACTCAGCCCTCTTGAAAATCGTTCACTGAGCACCTCTGAAACATCAGGCATTAGATCACACATGGGACACTCAAAAGTTGTGCCCAATGTTGAAAATTCACCTACCCCATTTGCTTCTGCCTCGTCCTACATGTAGAAAAGCCACCATCCCATCACCTGACCTTTAGAAAATAATTGTTCCCACTGTAGTTTGGAAACACATGTGCTCATGTGTGGGCTATTGCTTTTGAGGATAAATAGCAGTGCTGGGAAAAAAGGGGGAAGGTATATGACATGGCCCTTTTGCAAACTAACAGGTGACTTGGTTGACATCAGGCAGGATTAGAGTGGTGGAGCTGAGAATGGTGCCCCTCGTCCTGCCTCCTAAGCAGAAGAACAAATTCCCACCTTCCACCTCATCTATCCTTAAGGAAGAAAAGGCTCAAAGGGATCTGTTGCCCACCCACGGTCCCAAGGACTCAGGGGCTGAGTTAATCCCATCACACTAACAGAACATAAGAATGTGTTGAGAGTACTTACCACATTTCTTGAAATTGAAGAAAGTTGCTGTGGTTATTAGTAGCTCCTAATGATATTTGCATAGATTAACAGACTTTAATGCAATCATGAATGCTACAATCCCGGGGAAAATAATGAAGAAATCCATTATGAGGTAATAAAGTAACTAAGTCAATACAGTAATAATTTGATCCCATATTAGTAATAATTTCATCTCCTGCTGCAAGGCAATTTTAATGCACATACCATTTCTGGACAGTTTTATAAATATCACCTTTGTTTGAGATAATTAATTAGCAAAATCAAAAAAATATATTGCTGGTATTTTATAGGATAAATTAGTCATTAGGTTTAAACTGGCAGGCTGTAATAAAACTTATTAAGATAAATGTGCTGGGATTCTTAACACTTCAGAGAAGCTGTTCTCCTCTGTCTTAAGGCTCTTCTGGTGCAAAGCTATTATCGCTGCTGGGTGGTTTCTACATATGTTAAAACCCAGTTATGAAAATCATGTTTATAACCCCGACTTGCTTAGCAATAGGAGCCGAATGCATTAGCCCATACCTGCCCAGTGGACGAGGCTAAGGTGAGGGTGAGTTGCTGAGGGCCCTATTATCTCACTTCCCATCGTCAGTCAGGGCTCAAAGCCTCCTGCAAGACTGAACTGAACTAACTTCACTTCAGAGGAACTCAGGTCCAGGTCATCCTGCTGCTATAAGGGAGTGTTTTGCATTAATCATTACGGGGTGGTTACCAATTCTAGTTTTCTGCTTCTGCTCTTATTTTGTGATTATTAAATCATTTTTTGCTTTCCAGAAGTGCCTGGAAATCACAACGGACCTCAGCAACATCTGTGACAAAGTGGCCACTGGAGCCAAAAGCTACTACGCTTTACGGCGACCACTGTTTCCAGACCTCTAAAATATTCCCTCCATGTGGCTGGGGCTCTGAGAAAGGCTTTGCTGTGTGTTTGGGGAGCTATCCCAGCCAGATGGCACAGGCTGGCTGAGACTGTCAGAACTGGATGGGGACCAGCTTCTTGCAAGGAGCGCAACTCTTGCCATCTAATGAGCTGGTCTTGGCTTCCTGGAAGACTGTGCTGTGTGGCCAAAGCAAGGATTGCCATTCTGGGCTTCATGACACCACTATCCAGGAACAGGGGTATTAAATCATTAGATCATCTTTTCAAAGGGCATCATCTGGGTCTTGCTTAGACATCCTCTGAGACATTTTGCTGTCTTCTTCCCAAGGCATTACAATTTCCCACTCTGGCCAGGCTCGGCCCTTTCCCCACAGTTCCCCATCTAGCTGAGGTTTCCAAATCCATGTCACTTTGCATTTGGAATGGTAGTAAATGACACAAATTGATGATACATCAAACTCCAGTCTTCTGTATGGGCCAATTCTCAATGCAAAATAAGAATGTCCCCAAAACCTCATTCTCATTTATAAAAAAACTCAACAGAGAGTTCAACATTTAGCTGGGAGCAGGCCATTAGTGCTGCTGGAATCTACTATTAAGCCAATATTGTAGCCAAGTAAACAGTCAAAAGACAGAGAAAGTGGCAAAACCCGTTGCTCCCCCCATTCAGAAAACCACCTCTGGTGAAATATCATTAGGGCAGCATAATACATTATAGAGCTAAGGAACTCTACTGTAGAAATGTTCCCTTTCCTAATACACCATGGGCATCACTCCTGAAATAAAATGATAGAATCAATACTTCATCATACTCGTTTAGCTTCTTTGCGGAGAACAAATGCTTTTCCCCACCAAGTAGCAATGCCTTCACTTTAGGGATACTTTCTCATTGATGTACAAAGTGCTTTATGTACAAGTTTGGTTTAGGAATCCCGTAAGCTCTGGAGTGCTGAAGGCTGGCAGAGCAACTGGGGCAAAAATCATTGTACGGGCACTTTGTTCTAATAGTTTTTCCTAAGCATGCTCTACTGGCCAATGGTCAGGGAAGGCTATCAGACTACATGAACCTTCGATATGACTCGGAGTGGCAGTTATTATATAATCATATCACATCCTGGTGCCAATTGGCAGGGGCCATTGCATTCAGTCGGGAGGCTGTATGCCTTGCTTTTCAATGAGACCTTATTAGACTTGAATTTCCAGTCCTGGTATTGGGTATGTTAATTGGAATGCTGTTTAAAAGTGTTGTGACATGAAGAGGACTGCAAGTCTAGGCAAGGCCTCAGAGATTATTCGATTTGCTGTTATTTGTGGATACATGTCAACCCCACTGTGCTCTCTGTTCTATCATCTCTGATTTGGTGCTTTTGAATACACAACATTTGCTCTGACTGCTTAGAAGGGAAGGCATGGTTTTTCAGGACCAGCTTTTTGGGTGTAGGTTTCCTCAAAGTGGTCTGAGACTCCTGATTATCCATTGGAGCTATTCCTTTGGCTGATCTCCATTGTGCCTGCTGTGTGATGGATGCACGTGACACAAGTTCGTCTCAATGTTTGTGACCCACAAGTGATCTGGCACCTCCAAAATGATGTTTCAGTGATGTTTATTGGGTGGATGGTCTGTTGGCTATTGCACTTCTCTCCCCTGCATGAACTGAGCTATGGAAACACAGAATAAAAAGGGACCATTTTTGAATTAGCACATGAAACCACTGAACTATTAGGGAGAATTGTGTCTTATTGGTAGCCCCATCGCAATTCTCTCACTAAGGCCTCCTGGCTACACAGGATGAGGTGACAAAGCATTTAAGGACCACTGGTCCACCCCATTTGGCCAAGTTGGAAAATCTCCCACCTAGTTGGCCATTTTGGGGTTAGCTTGTTCATGAGAGTTTTTGGGAGCCTTGCTGCTCAGACCTGTTTTGCACCAGGGATCCTCATCTCCGTGGTCACCCTCAGCACCATTAAATCAGATGACCTCAGGGGTGAGGGTAGGGAGGAAAAGGCCTAGGCATAATTCCTTCAACATCTCCTGTGGAAAAGGGGCTTTAGCGACAACTGTCTCACAACTGCCATTCCCACAATCGTTCCCCTTGTCGATACGATGACCTTTCAGAGGCAGAAGCTCCTTTTTATTACTCTGTGCACTGGGGTAAACCAGGCCACGCTGTGTTATCTACCCAATTTATCAACACTATTTACAGCAGGTCCATTCCAGTGTCTGGCTTAACTCAGTGCCCAGAGACCCGGCATTGAGAGAGGAGGCGGCTGCTGAAAAGAAAGAAATGTCAATTCCAGCCTAGTCCCCTAAAGTGAAATAAAAGAAACAAAGTAAATAAGGAAGGAGAAGTAAATACAGTATCTCCAGGGTGATTACGTCTATCTAGTCCAATACAGGCAAGCATGAAACCAATAGAAACACCATCTTATCCTCTTAGTTATCACCACACAGAATGTCATCTCTTGGTGGCCTAAAAAGAAAGAAGCATGCCACATCCATCTTTAATGAATATGACATATCTCTCACCCGCTTGTATTTCAGCAACTCCATATTGCTGAAAAATGAGATAGGAGAGTCTGTTCTCCCTGTTTGCCCTGAATCATGAGAATGGATTAAAATGATTTTTGTTCTGCTTTGTTTTTTAAGGATTACTTTGGGTAATTTTGTTTTCTTTCTGCTCTTCTGTGCTTTAAGGGTTCAGGTTTGCCAGCCGTTCTCCACAACTCTGTGATCAAGATGTAATCGTTTACTCTTTTTAAATGAAAGAAAATCAGGCTGTTATATTCACAAATGCTTGTAAAGGCTGCAGGTAATTGGAAAACACTAAGTATCATGAGACTCACTGTGAAATCGCAAGGGTGGCATTCTGCTCCCTCCATCACACTCAAGTCATTTCAACCTTGCGCCTATCTTTCTAGCAGGTTCAAATGCACTGAAGTGGCAAAACAGACTATACCCCTTCCCTTGTGGTACCGCTGTCTGGTTTGTAGGATGCTTCGAGCCATGCGATGAAGGGGATGCTGCTCTGATAGTTCACAACATGTCTCAGCAGGTGTCTCTTAACATCATGTCCTCCTGCCGTATGATCTGTACTCCCCTCTCCTTTCAACAAGGATCTTGCCATGGCCATCCATATATTCTTCAAATGAGTTAATATATTCACTATATATTTTTCTATCTTACTCCCTTGCACTCTGGATTGATATAAGTCCTTGATAGATACTCTAACTCAAGATTAAACAGGTAGCCATCAATATCTTGGATTTTGTCTTGTATTGTTTAGACCAGTATTGAACCATCACATGGATGGTCCATGGGGACTGTGACGAACAAAAGAATTTATTTGTTTCCCTACAGCTGAAATATGGCTCCCACAAACCCCACAGCTGTGATGTATCACAATGCCTGGGTATAGTCAGAAATCTAACTCAACCACATCCTCACAGATTTACAAATCAATCAGAGCAAAATCAGGAGACCTGGTGGAGGCTGCTTTCTTAAATCATATTTGAAATGTGAAATTAAGAGAATAACAAGAACAAAACATGAAAGAAAAGATCTGTGTATAAAGAATAATTCAGACAGGTTACACCAAAATTAAGGGCTCTGTTCAGATTTCCTATTATAATTACACTTCATTGCTGCCTCTCTCTGATGGCTGCCTAGGAACCAGCCTTTGACAGCCCTCCCTCCAAAGCAGGCTCTCTAGTTTATTGCTCTCTTGGAGCTGAGCTGGGAGCCTACTCCAGGCACCTAAACCAGATGTCTGGCTGAGGCCCTAAAGAAACAGTCTGTTTGCACATGCCTTCAAGTCAGAGTTTCATTCTAGCCACCGTGGACTTTGGCTATGAAGCTGATACGGCAGATGACAGGAAAGGAGAAGACAGTAGAGATCAAGACCACATTCCTGTTCATCCTTGTAAGTACTTCACCAGGGGAGAAGGGAGCCAGGTCAGGATGATGCCTCATAAGGGGAGAGTCCCTTGACACTGCACCAGGCTTGCTAAGAGCGTGGCTGTTGACTACCTCAGGTTCCCCATGAGCAACAAACCCTGGGTGCATCCAAAGGCAAAACAGAAAGCATTTAACAGGATTAGCTTGTACCATTCCAGAACAACCATCCCTCCTGTAATTCCCTTTGTAACTCCCTCCTTATTTACCCTGGTGAGCAGAATGCAGCCCGTCACTGGTGATGAGCTGTTCCAGTGTCACTATCATTCAGTTTTTGGTAACTGCCTCCTAAAAGTCTCATGGTCATTTGGACACTGCCAATGTTGTGAGATACATTTAGCACTCCTATCTGATTGGCAGTGAAGTGTAACACCACTAGCACTGAACTTTCTGCAGTGTCTGTTAAAGATAAGGGGGGAAAAAAACTTGAATAATTTATGTAGTTAGTTTAATTTAAATAATTTATATGCTAAGCATTGCAAACAGAGCTGGAGTTGATAATGAGTCCAAGAAGCACATTTTGAACTCAGTTGCAGATTCTACTGCATTGTAATTCTTGCAGGATACAGGATTTCCTAGCAGTATAAAGGCCGGGGAGTGTAAACAAGGTAGTTGCTTGAAGAAGAGTTTGTACAGACTCCTTCTTTACCAATTACCACCAGATCATCTTACGTTCTCTTCAGCTCGTTCAGTTTGAACCTCCTGAAATTATCAAGAGCTGCATGCATTTCCCCAAGCCACAGAGAGAAGCCTGGCTCCATTGTTTGACAAATAACAGTTTGTAACTGGTGTAATCTGTAATCAGGAATCAATTAAAGAGGTATCAACAGGAAAGGAAAGATAAGGAAAAACCAGGAGAAAATCAATGAACAACATAAGGGAACTGATCATTCAAAGGGTCTTTCTTAAGCCACTGGGTCCTCTCAGAGGACTCTTTGTGGCATGTCCCATAGGCTTTGTCTTTTCTTTTTCCAGCTGTTTTTTTGGCCATTTTACATGAGGAAGCTCTTCTCTTTAGCAGTGGGGAAAAAGACAAAAAAAAAATCCAAGCCCCCACCCTCCAGGTTCATTGAGTGGCCACTGCCTTTTACACTTATAACGCAAGTGAAATACATCTGAGAAGTTGCTTAGAGCTAAAGAAAATTGATGCTAAACTTTGTGAATTCTTGCATGAATTCACAGCGAGTATCTCCAGGATCACTTTAGAGGATGTACATATCCTCCTCAGGGATGCAAACACCAAAGAGATCAGTAGCACATACCTCATGAAAAATAATTTCCCACAAATTCTTACAGTTTAAGAACCATCTTTGTCATAGTAGACCAGTTATTTGCTACTGGCTTCTTTTATCAAGATTTTTTTTTCTGTTTGCCTTAAAAACATACTCACTGGTTTCAAAGAAGCCACTAGAACAGCAGTAATGAATCCATATTACCAAGTCCAGCAACTGCTTTGAGTGTCAGGATATTTTGTGTTGATCCATGACTCCTCCCAGAGTTCTGCTGTTATGTGTGCAAATCACAGCTTTCAGTTAAATAATAAATACCTTTCCAGACATGAATTGCTGTGAACAAAAAAAGGTTGAAAATATGAACCAAGTCCTGAGCCCTGAAGACTTGAAAACCACAAGAGAAGTGAAAAGAACCACTAAAAAAAAAAAAAAAAAGTAATGATCTTTAAGCTGATCAGTGTTATGATTTTTAGGGGGTCTTATTCATGACTTTTGAACATCTGCAGGTTGGCACAGTTGAGAAACTGTGAAAGGCTTTGGAGCTTTTTATTGTAAAATGCCAAGATTTTTATCATTTCCTCTTGTCAGTTGTAAAACAGTTAGGAAATTCACATGCCCAGTGAAAAAAATGCTGATGGTGGAGGACAGAATTTGTTTCAGGGGCTTTCCAGGATCCCAAGGGGGTCAAAGACAAAAGCTTAAGGTGAGGAAGTCCAGAGGTTACCCTTCTCCCCAGACTGCCAAGGAAGAAAAAGGGAGCCCAGGGTCTCTTTGTGCCCCACACGTGGACTTGGGAAAGATCATACAAGTACAGAAGACATGGTTGTGAGAATAGCTACCTCAGGTGGAGGACCTAATTTCATTTGTAAAAGTAGGAAAGGTTTTGGGAAGCTGGGGTCATCATCTCTCAGACTAGGTTTTGCTAACTGCCAAGATGTGCATCTTCTCGTATCTCAGTCAATACTTGGCTTAAGCAAAGCAAAGTTAAGCAGATGAGCTTCTGCAGTCCACACCTAATCTTTCTCACTGAACCCCCTACCCTTTGCTTGAAAAAGCATGTACTTCAGTATCCGAAGCAATCATTCCACTGCCGTCTGCCACTGAGTTTTAGGATCCCACATTTAACAGGAACAGGAAGGCAGAAATTTTGTTTTGGTACAGCCAGCATTTTTCTTTTCTAAACAAAATGTGGGATATGTGACAAGGAAACCTACTTTTTACTAACCACAAAAAAAAGCAGCAAAGTGTAGCTGGCTCCCACCTCCTTAGTTCTAGTAGTTCATCTTACACATCAAAAATTGCTCCAACCCCTCCTGGTGCTGAACTAGATGATATCCAGAGATCACTTCCAACCCCAACTATTCAGTGATAAACTGGACATATTTGAACTATCTTTAGAAACTAAGAGGGGAGAGGGGGACAATCAGGGACTGGCCACGTTAGGGATGTTTCATAGCATTTCAGCATTTAAAGGTGGCTAGAAATAAAACTTACCCAATTGAGTTAATTTCTTCTCCAATTTGTCAGCAAACATTTTCAAGACAGAGAGTCTGGATTTACACTACTGATCAGAATTTAGCGTAGCCAAGGATGAGAAAAAGCCTGGCAAAGAACAGTAGACTTATCTACATTAGCATTAAGTATTTGGGTTTTGGTTGATGTCTCTGCAGCTGAAATATTGTGGGTATTAAAAGAGTCAATAGAATTTGCTGTATTGAGCTGTACAGTGTTGGTCCTTGTTTTCTGCCCAGATGGTGCTTGCTGCCTTCGAAGATGGTGATCTCCCCATTTCACCCCCATAATTCACTGGGTCAATTATGCAAAGCTAGACAGAGAGAGCAGGAGAATTATTTCCTGACCCCATGCACCATCAGTTGAGAGATTCCTTTATCTTTAGCTGGTGATGCCTTGATACCAACAGGAAGTTATTGCCACTGCTGGTAAATAAAGGCGTTTAAAATCCATTACAGCAAGATATGTAATGGTTTTCTTTCCATCAAGATCTCTTTGTCTTGTTCAAAACACAAGCAGGGATAAGCCTTTCTCCTAGTGGTGGGTGGTAACAGTCAGAACTCCTTTGACCTCCTTGCATCTGACAGTCCCTTCCCTCTGCTCTTTAGGGAGGGAAAGGTTAAATGTCACCTCTGCCTTTCTTGTTTCCTTCCCTGTTGCTCTCTGAGAAGGAAAGGCCTGAAATTCATATTGGTGACATCAAGTACAGGGTCTGCTGTGCTACTGCACTTTCAAATTAACAAAGCATCCAGGATTCTCTCTCCTCCTCTCTCTCTGCCTCTTGGCTTCTTTCTTTCTCATTCAAAGCTAAGCTGACCAAGCATTCCCTTTGCCTGATTTCCATCTAGGACTGAGCGTCCCTGCTCTGCCCTCCCAACAGCAGGCTCAGCTTTCCCTGTTCCTCRCTGATGATGGGACTTCAGCAAAACAGTGGGAAGAGAAGATGGAGGGGAAGCTGCTCATATGCGTCTGTCTCTTGAAAATCCACATGACACCACACAATACACCTCTCTCTTTTGCAAATCCGTGTTGCTAAAAATGTTTTCCAACCCACCCAGCCCTTTCCCTTCCTGCCTTTCCAAATTCCTTAAAATCCCTTCACACAGTCTTTTTTTCCCCTCACTTGCTCTGAGAGACTAGAGGAATGAGGTTGAGTTCACCACGTTATACATTTAATCCTTTTTCTTCCTTCTTACTGAATTTACCACTACCGCTAGCACCACCATCACCGCCAATCTGGCTGCTTGGTGTTAAAATCTTGGCTGAGCCAGCATGGAGAAGGTAGAAGAGGACAATGCACATCTCAATGTCACCGTGGCAGGTGTGGAGCTACCTTTTTTTTACCACTTCTGCCTAATCTTGGAACTAGCAAATGAAAAAGAAATAAAGAAGGAATTAAAAGGAGACATAAAGAAAGGTTCCCTATAAAGAAGACAGGCATTTAGCTAGGCAGCTGGTGTAATCCACTTCCAATTACTGCTCTTTTGCTAGATTCAAGAACCTCATAGACATGAAATATAGCTCCTTCCCCTCTCCTGCACTAATGCATTCAGGACCTGTAATTGTGTATGATGTACATCCACAACTGCGAAGCTCCTCACTCTGTAAAGAATACACATCACTTCCCTTTCCTGGTCTACTCCCGCCTACCTTACTGGTGAGATGTGACTCAAAACACTTTGGAAAAAAACATCTGTGAAACATCAGGGTATTTTTTTTTTTTTGAAGACAAAGACTTACATGGGGAGTCTAAACGAAGCAACCTGAATTGCTCAGGTCACTGAGTTTCCTTAAACCTGAGGACTGCATTCATTATTATTATTATTATTGCATTTAATTAGTAAGAACACAACATCATAAATTATGCAACAGAAAATAAGTTGTGTTCCCTGCCATTAATGTCTCAAAATCTAGTAGACAAGATACTTTATGGAAGAGCACTGGTCATACTGACTGAAAACATAAACACCACATCAAGTATAGCAAACAGGGTTTTTTTGTGTTTTTTTTTCTTTTCTTCTTCAAAATTATGCACAAAACACTTAATTCTACCTTTCAAGAATGTGTTTTAGGTCAAATGTCCCCTTTTCTCTGCTAAACCCACAGATCATTTTCTCCTTTAAATGGGGATAATTTTCTATTGTTTGAAAAAAGATAATTGAAGGACTTCTGATGAAAGTGGAATCTTCCCACAATTCAAATAACAGTGCTGAGAGCCATTTCTTGTGAGAGCAATAGTTTAGCTGTCTCACATCCCCATCCTTCACAGGGCTGGGCTCCCCTGCCAGGCTACAAATCCCATGGTGCCCCCCATCCACAGCATTTGCCTGAGGCACTGCGACAGCTCAGGTCTGGCCGCCTGGAAATTGAATTTCAATTTGAGAAAAATCTAAATGTTCTTCTTCAATCAAAGATGTCAGACTAAAAAGTTTCAGCGTTTCTGGAACTCCTTGTGCCAAGATGGGTTTTGATATTCTGCCTTTTCATTCCAATTCAGGACAAACCCAAATGTTGACAAAACTGTAATTGCTTAAGTCAGCTTTCCTATTTAGGTTCGTTTTGTTAGAGCAAGGCAGAATACTGTGAGGACATTTCTACTTCTGCTTAGTTCATTTAGGAAGTTTTAAAATAAGGTGGAATCAGTTGCCCTCTTAAAGGAATAATAGTGTTTGGTTTAGCTAGTTTAAGTAAGGCCCTGGTTAAATGGTACAGTAATCCAGGTAGACGGCACCAGCTAAAGGATTACAAAAGCATCGGGCACATGAAACAAAGTGCTGATCTTACATACTGCTGGTGTGTCTTTGATGTTTTTGATGCTTTAACTGCGTTTCAAAAAGTTTCAGATTGAACCTAAGGTTCAGATAGAATCTGGGATTAATGCCCAGTTGTAGAAAATCTATCTTCTGTTCTTCTACGTAAAAACAATGTTAAAACTTGAAGTTTGTAGCAATGCTAGCTAGCTCACTGATATAAATGTGATTGTGTGCTCACACCTGATATGGATAAATTAACACTGCAGTGCTTAGCGCATAGCTCCTGTRTTAGAGATTTTGGTGCCATACATGATCAATTGACCTCTGTCAGCTGACCTGATAGAGCTCTGCCACCCCTGCATGCAAAAAACCCCATGAGAAGCCCAAAAGGTGGATGGTAACTCATAAGCATTGGTAGCTCGATAACTTTAGAGCAYGTGGCCACACTTCAATCTAGTGTGATTACCCTAGTACAAGCCTGTTGCAGATGAAAATTGAGGTTCATTCCTGATTTTAGAGCCATGGACAAAAGTAACTACAATATCATATACCTGTGAGATGTCACCAGTAATGTTTAGTCACCTCCAAGTTAAATATAAATTTTCTTAACTGTTAACCCTGCCCAATCCAATTGTGATCTGAACACTATCAGCTTTTGACATAATTGTAAAGAAATAAAGATGCCATAATTCATAACCTGCAAAGGGTTGCACAGGGACAGACCACAGATCCATGCTAGCACATCCCATCTCTGACAAAGGCCAGCAGTGCATGTGTGGGAAAGCTCTGTGAGAGCAGGTACTGATACTGCCTGAGGATGTCTTCCTTGCCTTGAAACTTAATTGATAAATTTGTTGACAAGGCGCATGACGCAGAATACCACCATCATGCACTTTCTTACAGGGAGACTGCTGAAGTGAAACTATCACCCTTCTACCAGCGATGGACTTTGCAACACTCATTCGGCGACTGACAGTCCGTTGTTGGGCTTTCACATTGCAGCAAGGGAAGAAAAGGCATTTCAAAACATGTTTGTGAGACAACAGAAATCAGCAAGGGATACTCAAGGGCAAACATAGCACCTGAAACTACTTGTAATTCACATTTTGTTCCTGAGGAGGTAGCGTGCGTTGGCAGTGTCCCTTTAACTGCATTGACACCGCAGAGCTAGCAGCAGCAACAGATTCTCCCTGCCAGTAACCAAGTCAGTGGCGATTCAAAGACATACCGGACTACAGCGAATGCAAACATGCCACTTTCAGTGCCTTTTCTGAAATAGCTCACTCTTTAATAATATTCCTTTTCAGTCTCCTGTTTCTCAGGGCACTTTGTAACTGGACTTTGTCTGGTCTCACAACAGCCCTCACAACCACTAACCCATTTCCATGTGGCGGAATGAAAGCAGCAAGAGATCAAATGCCTGTCCTGAATGCACCTGAGATCCAACAGCAGCAGGTGTACACCTCCGGGATAACATGAGCTTGAGTGACAGACACATCCTTTTCTTTAACTGTTTAAGAATAACCCCATGTATAATTTAAATAATTCTGCCATGCATTATCATCGCTTAGTTGATCCTGACATATGACAGCTGCTAACTAAACAAGTAACAYGGGCAATAACACAAATAATGTCTTTTAAAACCAATCTAGGAATTGAACAGTTGAAGCAAGGTCTCGTGTGGATGATTACACTGAGGCAGAGTGAATCAGGTAGGAGCTGCCTGAACTGTCCAAAAGCTCAGCTGACCTGTGGTGTTAATCAAAACTCTTCAGTGATTCTTTTAAATACTTAAAGTTGATGAGGTTAATGTGCACTTAGAGTTATACTTCTGACTCACGTGGAGAAACTAGCTCGTGTTCCCAAACTGCAACAAAAAACAGGGCAGTCAAAATAGATCTTCCCATTTACTCCAGTGCTTTTGGAAGATGCTCAGCAAGAACAGAAGTGACCTTTGCAGAACTGCACAAAGAAGTGACTGCCTAACAGTTCTCCTTTCACACCTCACTGAAAGTAATTGTCGATTTTGTGTGCTATGTATCCTCTGCTCTCTGCAGACCACCACTGAAATCACCTGAACCCATGCACAGAGAAGATGACATCGAGACAGTGCCACCTCCAGTCTTCTGTTCAGCGTGGGGAATGACAAAGCAAGGCACTCTCCTGCCCTCAACCCAAGGATAGCTATGCATGGAACCCTAGTAAAGAGATCTCTTCTGATCCAGGATGAGCATTAAGATGGAGAGTTTGGCTATGTGTTAGCACCAAGGAGATTTTAGGGCAATTTACCTATCTATGGAGACTTTGGGCAATTCCTTCTTAGAAATGCCAAGGACTGCTTAGCTTCACTACCTCTCAAAATATCTGTTAAAAAAAACAACAGAGACTGTAATGGAGAAGTGAGAAATGGCCATGAGCCATGTACTGGCCATGTACTGGCCATGAGCTCGAGTCTAAAGGAAGTCATGCTGTATTTGGGAGACCTTTACCCTCTTTCCTGCAATAACCAGAACCCAAATGCACCACAGACTGACTAGGCTAACTCTACCTACAGGCAACAGTGACAGTCGACCTGAACTTGCTTTCCTAGGGCCCCAGTCACGGGCACTCTGGGTGCTCAGCAGCTGGGCTATGCTTGCAGGAATAGTAGCCCACCCTTCTGAGACCAAAACAGCTGCCCTTGTGAAGGCAGTCATGACGTTTGAGAGCACCTTCACCAGGGCACACCTATCAGGATGGCCAAACAGCCACGTGGCATGGTCCTCAGTGGAGAAGGGGACCTTCACAGTCCAGTCTGGATAACTATGGTGACAGACGAAGATGTTAACCCCAAATTAAACTGTAGCAGTCACAACAAGGGCCAAACCTCCTTCCACTCCCTGTTGAAGTGCGGGATGGCTTGTGAGCAGTGTATTGCTTTCAGTAGGAAAATCAGTTTTGTGACTGCATATAAGAAAAAAAACCTGAAATAAACAAACAAACAAAAAAATCCCAGGGAGGCAGTGGGGAAAGAAAGGGGAGAAGGGGTCCAAGTGTGATGGTAAAATGTATGTCTCTCTCCCTAGACACATAAACACCCAACCCTATCTTCTGAACCAAAATCCTGATGTTAGAAGGCATGCAGGCTCAGAGGAAAATAACTGTAATTTGTGTGAAGAAGGCATTTGCAGCAATTCATTATAATTCCTTGCTTGCTGTCACCCGTCTCTAAAGTCACTGGCAATGCAGTACTTGTGTGAAGTTATTAAGGCCAAACTCTCTTTAGATTCATGGCAAGTGCCGAATGACAAGGCGAGAGCCCAGGCAGTGATAAAGTGAAGTGACATGCCATACCCCCTTCCTCTCCCCCACCCCATCACCACCATGCCAAGGATGAGAACACCGTGGATTTTGCAAATGAAAGCCACCTCTCCTCTCCCTGCCCTGTGCTGGGCTCTGCCTGCCACACACACATCTCCTTGAAACATGCACCCAGAGGAGGGGGCAGGAGGGAGCAGAGGAAAGCAAAGGAAAATGTGCTTTTCCTCACTTTCCTTCCACAAAGATCACACAGATTTCTCTCAGAGGTTCCCAGACAGATGGCGTGTATGTGAGAGACAGAGATAGGCAGGCTGGGCAGAGGAGAGATCCAGGTGGGAACTTTTCAGCTATCTGAGATAAAGACACCTCTTAAAAAAAATTATATATCTATACATATAAATCGATTACTAACTTATCTATATCTAGGTTTATCCCTCTATCTGTGTTTTGCTGTTCATTTCAGTAACCCCCAAGACTAGACAGAGGAGAGACGAATCTCTTACAGCTGTACAGACTTCTAGCAAATAAAATGTGTAAGTAAAAGGTGATCACTCGAGAGATCAGGGCTCCTTTCAAACTGCATTTCTCTGTCCCCTCCTGTTTTTTCTTGCATCCTTGGCCTCTACGTTTTTTTCCTTCCTCTCCCTGTCCCTTCTTTTCCTAAGCTGGGCAGAAAAATCAGCTTAAAGGATAATACTGCTCAGCTTTCAGTAGGCTAACATAGCCAGCCCACAGGGAAGAGAAAACCTCAAACCCAACCAGAACGATGAAAACAAGCGGGTTATTAAAGGTCCTCCTAAAGCGACAGCTAAACTCGTGTTTGCAGATACTCACAGGCTGTTGCTCAGCAGTGAGGATCTCTGGTTCAAATCCAAGTGCTTGCCAACAGCAGGGTTGTAGTGGGAAAAAAATCCTCTCCTCTCTCCTAGCCCCTTACTCTGGAAAAGCCATATGCTATTTTAGCAGTGTAGGGATGCTCATAGGCTCTGAGTATAATCTGTCAGAAGCCAAAGAGGAATCACCTTGCCCAAAAGATTTCTACAAGTTAAATTAACCTACAGTCAGCTTCTGCCCGTGTTAGGTTTAAAACTGCAGTAAAACCTATATTGCCAAAACTTCAAATAAGTGAGCAAGGCCATTAAGAGGCATCTGATGGGACTAGATATTTAACCACAGTCTGCTGTGTGCTCACACACTGGGTCATGTCCATCCCTTAAGTTATCCTTCACACTATGGTACTGATGACCCATCTCACCTCCCTTTAGGTCGGGGAGAACATGTAGACCTTTTGAAGTATGTCTGAAAATTCAACACATTCAAAATCTCRGAAAAGCAGGCTTGCAGTCTTCTGTAATCAGTGCCTGCAGCCAGGGAAAGGTCTATCAGCAACCACCCCTCACTGTTCTCCCAGGAGGAAACACCAGTGCTGTTGACTTTTCTGATCTCAGCATGGGGAGAGAGGTTTTGCCCCTCAAACACCTGAGGCTTTCAGATGAACTCACCCTCTTGACTGAACCAGATAAGCCCATGGGGAATGGATGCTCCGTGACAAGAAAGGAGAGGGGCCCCGACTCCCCAGGGGAGCAGGGCACTCTTACTCCACCGAAGGCAACAGGAGTTGGGTCCTGAAATGTATTGGGGAACCCAGGAGTGAGTTAACTCTGAGCAACGATTTAAGGCTAGGGCACAACATAAATGCACCCACTTGTTTAAATTAAAATTGCCCATAACCCTTTTATTTCCTTGCATCTGATTCTTCCCTGGCAGATGACAAGAAATTGCTGGTCGTTTGCGGTTTTTTCTTGCAGTGAAAAGCCACAATCAATCACGCTTTCTTCTGACCCTGCAGTTACAGGGAAACAGAATGACTCTGGGCTATATTTTCAGACTCCACAGGTTGCTCTGGCTCTGTATTTGGTGCTCCCTCCTCCCTCTCTGCCTCCATGTTATAAAAGATCAGGACTCTCTTTTATAAAATAGTTCTGGCATTTCTATTATCACACATGCCTGAGAACAGGGATGCGATTGCACTGAATAGTGTGAAAAAAAGGAAGGAAAGGGGGAAAAAAAAGAAGAAAAATCAAAGCACAGCCGAGTTGATTATTTAAAGAGCTGGGTGAAATTTGCCATCCTTTTAAGGCATCCTGGGCTCTGGAATATCACTGTGTCACTTAATGTTTGCAGTTAAGTATTTACAGATCTGTTTCCATGGCAACCGATTCTTCAAAGTTACTTTTACAATTCTGTTTTCTAAAATGTGTTTCTTTGGTTGATTGCACAGGGATATTTGGAAAGCAGCCAGGTCTAAATCATGATTTTTTTCCCATTAAGGAGAGGTCCTTTCTAATCATGTTTAGTTAGTTCTTTGATGGCTTTATCTTGATTCGAAAATGTATTTTGTTTTTTGTTAGCGGGTGGGAGAGGGAAGGGGGGGAGAACATGAACAAGCATCATGGGGCTTTAGTAAAAAAAAAAGGTGTTGGAAATTAGGAATGTGAAATAACCTTGTCTGAGTTGATTTTATTTATCCTTTCATTGTTTAGAAGAGTAGGCCTTTAACCACAACAAAATAAATAAATAAATGCCCCACTGACGGTTTGAATGCATTTCGAGGCCACACGAGAAGATGACTCACTTATTAATTAGTCAGGGAGATGGCAGTATGGGGAGGGATGATGAACACTGGAAACAGTGCAGAAACTGAGACAAGCGGATCCAGTATGTGCAAGGGTTGTTTGCCCCCAGCTGTACCGAGATAGCTGCATGGGGCTGGTGAAGGTTGGCCTCACTGGTAAGGAGACACCTCATGAAGCAGTAGCAGGGAAACAGTCATGAGCTCTGCCACAGCTTCCTTTGCAACTGTGGACAAAGTAATTTGAAATGCGTCTTTGTGAAGACGTGAAGAACGTGTGCAAGTGTCCTGAGCCCACTGACCTATGCTCTTCCCATCACTGCAGCACCATCTCCCCATTCCTCCAGCTGGCCCCCAGTCCATCCCAAGCACACAAAAGGGAGCACAAGAGCTTAATCTAGAAAGCAACGTCAGGAGCCATACAAGTACGTGGGATAGATGGGGAAGGGATGTACATGTTCCCTGTCATAAAGTATTGTCCCTACCTGAAGTCAGAGATAAATTTAAGCTTGTCAGGATGTCTGAGAAAGGAGAGTGCTTAGCAGTGATTTAGGAACGTTGTAAACTTTGAGCACGTGTTGGAGGGAAAATCAGCTCAGATGTGCTTGTAAACCTCACCACAAGCAGGGAGTCCTGCAATGCTCAACAAGCCACCTCCCAGGTAAAGATGTCCCTGCTGATGAATAACTTCAAATAGGGTGTCCTGGTTTCAGCTGGGATAGAGTTAGTTTTCTTCCTGGTAGCTGGTATAGTGCTATGTTTTTGATTTAGTATGAGAAGAATGTTGATAACACGCTGATGTTTTTAGTTGTTGCTAAGTAGTCTACTAGTCAAGGACTTTTCAGCTTCCCATGCTCTGCCAGGTGCACAAGAAGCTGGGAGGGAGCATAGCCAGGACAGCTRACCCAACTGGCCAATGGGGTATTCCATACCATGTGACGTCATGCTCAGTATATAAAGCTGGGGGAAGAAGAAGGAAGKGGGGGATGTTTGGAGTGATGGTGTTTGTCTTCCCAAGTCACCGTTACGCATGATGAAGCCCTGCTTTGCTGGAGATGGCTGAACACCTGCCTGCCGATGGGAAGTAGTGAATGAATTCCTTGTTTTGCTTTGCTTGCATGCGCAGCTTTTGCTTTMCCTATTAAACTGTCTTTATCTCAACCCATGAGTTTTCTCACTTTTAGTCTTCAGATTCTCTCCCTTATCCCACCGTGGGGAGAGTGAGCGAACGGCTGTGTGGTGCTTAGTTGCTGGCTGGGGTTAAACCACAACATAGGGGAAAGGAAAAGTACTGAGTTACTTGACTGGACCCACTGGTTGGGGTACCTGAAGGTGAGCCTTGAATAATCATTAATAACCCACTCCTGTTTTCCACCACACTACAGCAGGCAGGGTTATATATCTCAAGGGAAAGGATAGGACCAGAAGACAGAGTATTACAGAGTAATCAGAGTATCACAGAGCATTAACCAGAAAAGATTGGTGGGGTATCTGGCATTGATAAAGTAGCTTAAATATGGACTGATAATAAGATGAGGAGGGATGGGGAGAGGGATAGCCTGATCTGTATTTTCCTGTGCTTTGAGTGAGACAACATCAGACGGTCAAATCAAGGAATGAGGAGTCAGGACTCCTGGGCTTTCTTTCTAGCTCTGCCACTAATTAAATATGTGACCATTCAGGCACTCTGTGCCTCCACTAACCTAAACTTCCAGGATTGTTGTCAGGTTCAGTTAATTACTGTCTGCAAAGAGCTTAGAAACCTACACAGGAAAGATGCTAGACAGGTACCCTGATTTTAATGTTAAAGTTCAAAATATTATAATTGGAGAGCTGAAAAGGGGTGTGGATCTGAAACTGAAGCAACAGAATTACAGGAAAGCTTACAAAGTGCGGAAAAACTAAGGAAAAAAAATAACTTGAAGAATAAAGAAAGGAAAATGAAGACTCCTAGGCAGGTGACGGGCAAGGCAAATTTTGGCTGACTGAGATAATAAGCCACTCTTTTGAAACTTTTTCACTTTTTCCTCTTGCTGCAGAAATGCTCCATTAACTCTCAGGAAGATGATTTACCATTTGCCCTTTATAGACAAAGCTGAAATAGTAGGAACATCATAGCGAAACATATGACCCAGCTTTTGGCGCACCCTGTGGCTCCAAACTTTTAATGCACAACACAGAGTCTTGGAATCTGAAGGGAGATGATAAAGAGACACTGCCTTGCTATGATGTTTATTAAATGGACAACAGCTACTAAGAAGACCTGGAGAAGTTGCAGGGGGCAGATTCCTTGCTCACGGGGAATGGAGGGACTTGATTTCTCCTGATTTATCTACCCTTCAGTCTATTGGGTGAAAAGAAATCTTCATGATGCACTACCTTGAGGACAAAGAAGCAACAGGGGGTGGGCACAGTCACCTCAAAGGAAACTCAGAAAGGAGGGTAAAAGAAGAGGAAAAGAAAATAAAAGTTAAACATAGTAACAACAGAGTTTGGCAGTGACCTGCTATATTATTAATTTTGATTGGCTGGTGGGTGTTCATAGCCTCATAAAATGGGATCCAAATCACAAAAACAACAGGTAATAATAACTGCTCTTGCCACCTCCTCTTTCTCTCCCCAGTCATTTGTTGGCTGGTCCAGCTGAGCGGCCCATGAGTAAATGGTTGCTGTATGAAAAAAGAATGCTCTAACCAGCCCTGGGTAACCAGCTCTTGAGGCTCCAGGCTCAAGATCACAGTTGGAGAAGGAACAGAAAAGCTTCCCCATGCTGAAAGATACAGATTTTCAGCTGCTGGAAACTAGCCCTTCCCTCCTAAAGGCAGCAGAGGCACTGGGTATGTCTGCATGGCTAAATAAAACAGGGTTAGGGACCATTCTCTAGCCCTGAGGCCAACTGACATAGGCTGACCACACTCACAGTGAACAGGTGTGTTATTTTGTGCGGGCTCTGCTCAGAGTAACGGGAGAGAAACCCCATATAACAGACCAGGGTTTTCAAAGACTGAAAATGAGGAGATGTGCTAATGCCATGAGGTGTGGCATAAGGATGTATCGGCACTCGTGAGCACACAAAGCCTGCTGGAAACACACTGGAGGACAGAGCAGGGTGGAAAAGGACAAACCTGCTAGAAATTCATTCACACTACTTTTGGGAATGGTCCTTGGTATGATGCATGCTCTCGTCTAGGGACCGGTGAGCAGTTTGGACACAGGCCAAAACTGCCAAGGGATATGCTAGCAGTTCAGTAGTGTGGGAAACTATAGGGCAGGGCTCATGCCAACATCCTGGACTGTTTTATTTACAGGTAGAGATGTAGGCATTGTTGCCCATAAAGACAGCAATCTGTTGGCCTTCAGTGCTGCAGTTGCTCTTTGCTGTACACTATATTGAGAAACCCAACTCCAAAAGATACTAAGATGTAGGTTTTCTGGAGCTCTCTTTAACATTGTATATTATTATTTCATTAGGATACATGTAAGGATTTTTCTTCTTGTTTATATGGGAAATATGTCAGAGAGGAGTCAGGACAAACTAAGTTTTCTCTCATAAGCTATACTCTATAGCACATTCATTAGTGTTGCACAGACATCTTGGAAAGAAACTCTTCTAAGCCAGCAACTGTTTAAGACTTTCATATACAGTGTAATAAGTCTTTGTCCAGTCCTTCTGGAATGAAACAAGCTGACTTCACTAATAGCGTATTGAGTTCTCACATCTCTATTATAAATAATTTTAGTTGCAGACATTTAATTAATGTTATAAATATACTATTTATGATGTGCTTTGGGAAATGACTAGTTCTCTCAGTATACATCATGTTTTGGTTTATTGTTTTACTTTGCCTTGCAGCGGTGGCCAGGTGCCTTGCAGGTTCCCGAGCAATCACAGCCTGCACTACGGGGGTTCTGCCTTCACATTCCTTTGCTGGGGAGACGGGAGCTTACCATCTTCTTGGAGTCTTTAGGCATCTAACTTAACTGCAAATGGGAGCATCTGGAGTGAGGAGCATACAGATGAGATTCATCTAAGGATTAAGTGTCTAAGAGTTAGATGCCTACCCTGAGCTTGTCACTTAGCGTCCCTGTATAGTCAGGGGAGAGCAACAACGATCTGGATACCTGCCTAGGACCGGCTGGGTGATCCACACTCTTTGCCTGCCCATTTTTCTCTACTGGCCCTAAAAGAAAACCAGCTCAGACTTCTTCCCCTGACTTCTAAATGCTAAAAATAAAGGAGATGAATCCCACCCCTATATAATGAATAGAGACACACAGGGGCCTCCAAGTTTCGCAGGATTTGCTTCAGATAGCTACAGCTAGACAGTATTAACACTTCCCTCTGTGCTCAGGCTCTGATCCATCCCTGTGGCTGTTTCCATCTCAGAAATGTGCTGTCAGGCTTGGATTTCCAAAAAGAAGTCAGAGGACTGAGAAAATTTGATGGGATGAAAGTGCCCATCTGTACCAGGCCCCAATGAAAAGCCTAGACTGAGTTTTCAGAATAATGCCATTCATGGAGTGGTAGGATTGCCTCCCCCAGTGCATTTTTTGTAAGAAAAAAGTTTGTTGGCTACTTTGAGTAAGTTCTTATCATGCTTTATGCAGTGATTTCCATCAGAGGATCTGAAACATCTTACACAACTCATTCCAGAAGAGCTCAAAACTCATATGATGTTTGACATTGTCATGACTTGGGGTTTTCTTTTTTTGATTGAGTGAACTGAGGCACATTAAGTTATTAGGCAACAAGGAGCACACAATGAGCCAGTAACATATGTGACAAAATATAAAGTTACATAGATGATCCTGTAGCTAAAGCACCCATCCAAGCATTAAAAAAGAATGAAATACATTTGTTTTGTACACAGACACCCATTATAAAACAGAATATTTCATTTGATCTAATTGCATCTCTAGTTCCCCTCAAAATGCATGAAAAGGCTCACTTTGTCTTGACTAAGTAAATGTGCATGAGTAGTTTTATGGGTTTTATTCTCTGACCGTACAGCACCTTGCACACTGGACTCCCAGTTCCAGTGGGGATCGGCTGATGCTACTGTTGTTGCCATTAACTTTGTAATAAGCAATTTTGTAATAAGGAATCCCTTTCTAGGATTAAAAGCACGAGCCTGTGTTCAGTGCAAGTGTCCTTGATATCGGTGGAAGTTTTCTACATGTACAGAGTGTATCAGTGGTCCTTGTAATTGTGAAAGCTGTTCTGATGTATTGCTGGAGCCTGTAAGCTTCAACACATGCAACATGCGCACGCACACACGTACTCTCTCACTCACACACACACACAAGATAGAGTCTTCTGCCACTTTCTATCTGGCAACATATTAATCTTGTGTTTCGCATTCTCTAAAAGCTTCACCATTATAACATAATTACTGCTGAAATTGACCTTTAAAATATATTCCAAATTCCAAATGTCTTTAAACCCCTCAGTGAGCACCATTTTTCAATTTCACATATTGTTTTCTTTTTTAGGAGAGGTGGGACAAAAGATGGGAAAGAGGATTAGCAAATGAATGTCAGCATGTAACATATGCATGTAGTGATAAAAAAAAAAAACCCTTGCAAAAATTTACCTGGGCATTTTTAATATCCAGTCTTCAAGCAGTTATGATTTCCCTTAAGGTAAATGAAAATGTAATAAGACTAACTAAAATGTTGCATTTGTGTCTCACCCTTCCCTAAAGTAATTCAATCAATCAGTTTAGCTTCACTAATATTCAAATGTATATCTGATACTGGCAATATAAAAGTTCGAGTACTCTTCAGCCTCTAAATACATTTAAACTACCTTTATTAGAACATGCACTTTCCTAAATTCGTATTAGTACCTAAAATAGGCTGTGTTTCTAACTATCCTTAAAGTAAAACATAACCTTGCCTGCAAATGAGATGCTGAACTGTGTGTGGAGGCAGATTTCTGTAACGCAGCATCTAAGACTGAAAATGTACATATTACAATGCACAGATGAACTTGTGTATGCTCACATTACTGTGCAAATAWGAAAGTATAAAAGCATGTGGTACAACTTCCATCCAGCAGCATTTGCATCCAGCTTCATTCCTTCCATCTCCCTACCCCCAGGAAAGGGAGGACAGAGAACCTGGAGGAGAGGGGAGGAAACTCCCATCTCCTGCAGGAGCTCTCCACTGCTGCAGTGTGTCCCTGCCCTGGTTTGGGGCATCCAGGGGAAGGACTACTGAGGAAAGGTGCTGTCCCTCTGGACAGTGAAAAGCTGGCACGGGTTTATTCACATGGTTTCCAGTTGTGGGCTATCCTAGGGAAATCTCGGCTGGAAAGGCTGGTTCATGGACCTCTCACTGTCTTCTCCCAGACAGGCAAGTGTACAGTCTGCACACAGGGACCACTTATGCACATATGACTGCTCACCCTTGGAAGTATACACTCAAAGGATGCTTTGCAGTCTCACACTGACAAAGCCCACTTAGGCTGGGCTGGGAGAGAGAGGGATAAAAAGTGAGAGGGAACTGTACCCACAGAGGCCCCAGCCTGTGCAGCACATGCTGCACTTCAGAGGTTGCTTTGAGCACCCACCGGTGCCGAGTGTCTGAAGCCAAGAGTAGCTCTGGCTTTACACTCAACTTCTCAGGCCCCTTGTGGGGTCTCAGCTCCTTCCTATTGGCAGAGCTGCCTGCATCCTCGAGCAAAGCGCTGGGCCTGAGCAGCACCTGGCAGATGAGCCGAGGTATTGCCTCCATGCTCTGCAAAACTTCCCTCATGTTTTGTCCAGACCCCTTCCTAACTGACCAAGAGGATGCTGACACCCCAAAGGGAGGACCAGCTCCAACCCGGCTGATGGCTGATGGCGGCTCATGGCTTAGACAGGTGTACTCTTCGCGGGGTAAAAAAAATGGCTGGATGGCTGGGCCCAGAGATTTGTGGTGAATGGAGTTAAATCCAGTTGGCGGCCGGTCACGAGCGGTGTCCCCCAGGGCTCHGTTTTGGGGCCRGTYYTGTTYRATATCTTTATCAATGATCTGGATGAGGGGATTGAGTGCTCCCTCAGTAAGTTTGCAGATGACACCAAGTTGGGTGGGAGYGTTGATCTGCTTGAGGGTAGGAAGGCTCTGCAGAGGGACCTGGACAGGCTGGATCGATGGGCCGAGGCCAACTGTATGACGTTCAACAAGGCCAAGTGCCGGGTCCTGCACCTGGGTCACAACAACCCCATGCAACGCTACAGGCTTGGGGAAGAGTGGCTGGAAAGCTGCCCGGCAGAAAAGGACCTGGAGGTGCTGGTCGACAGCTGGCTGAACATGAGCCGGCAGCATGCCCAGGTGGCCAAGAAGGCCAACGGCATCCTGGCCTGTATCAGAAAGAGTGTGGCCAGCAGGAGTAGGGAGGTCATTGTGCCCCTGTACTCGGCACTGGTGAGGCCGCACCTCGAATACTGTGTTCAGGTTTGGGCCCCTCACTACAAGAAGGACATTGAGGTGCTGGAGCRTGTCCAGAGGAGGGCAACGAAGCTGGTGAAGGGTCTGGAGAACAAGTCTTATAAGGAGCGGCTGAGGGAWCTGGGACTGTTTAGTCTGGAGAAGAGGAGGCTGAGGGGAGACCTTATCGCGCTCTACAACTACCTGAAAGGAGGTTGCAGCGAGGTGGGTGTTGGTCTCTTCTCCCAAGCAACTAGCGATAGGACGACAGGAAATGGCCTCAAGTTGCACCAGGGGAGGTTTAGATTGGACATTAGGAAAAATGACTTTATTGAAAGAGTGGTTAAACATTGGAACAGGCTGCCCAGGGAAGTGGTGGAGTCACCGTCCCTGGAAGTATTTAAAAGACGTGTAGATGTGGCGCTTAGGGACATGGTTTAGTTGGCATGGTGGTGTTGGGTTGATGGCTGGACTCGATGATCTTAGAGGTCTTTTCCAACCTTAATGATTCTATGATKCTATGATTCTAACCCTGGGAGGCACGCGGGCAATGACAGGCAGGCGATCACACTGCCAAAGCATGGGTTGGGCAGCTCCCCAATGGAGGTAAAAGGGGACAGCCTCACGGAAAACACTGGTTTTGTGTCTATTTACCCCAGCTGAGGGCCCAGCCCATTATTTCCAATTAGGTTTGATGGAGGATTAATCCAATCTCAAGTGTCAGTTTTCTGCCCCCTGACAGCTGCTTACAGCATGACGTGCGTGCTGTAACCTGCTGGCCCACCTTACCTTTCCCTTTATGAAAAAATGCCATGCAGACTCAAGCTCGCTAGAAATGAAGACAAATGAAAATCATCGGAAATCTCTTTAGTGACCATCCAACAGCTTCGTCGAAAAGTAGAAAGTTTTTGCTTTCCCTTGCACACGTGTTTTAGGTTGTAGGGCTTTGTTGTGCGCGTCATACACACACACACACGCAAACATCTTCTCCTTTGTCACTTCTACGGGGCAGTGAGATAATGCAAATAAATTGCTCTGCCTATTTAGCACAAAGGTTTACATATTGTTCTGTTGATAACGTTTTTGGTATGCCTAATAGATGTAAGGGGGAAATATCTGTCTGTATCACTTCTAAAGTTTGTGTATTATCTAACTAGCTCACACTGCTTTAGAGGTTTTAAGCCCTCCATAAGAAGTCCTTTTGCCTGTGAATCTTTTATGTTACACCTAGGTGTCCTCATTATAAGGGCTCTACTATTTGACAAGCAACGCTTGTCTCTACAGTTGGTGATGAACACAGCATGACAGGCAATGTGTGCCTCTGTCCAAGGCACTGAATCACAATAAAATGGTAAATTACTGTCTGTCATAGCTAGAAACTGCAGTGACTAATATCCAATTCCCTATTCTACATAAGATGAGGTGTGTAGGGGGGAGGGTGCAGTCGTTTGGTGGTGGTGGGAAAAGCTAGTGTTACATTCCTTTTTATGAATCCTTGCAATTGAAAATGTACCTGGAYGCCAAGAAAGAAAGCAAAAGAGGGGTTTTAACAGGAGGAAAAGGATGAATTACTAGCAAATGACATTATTGCTAGAATATTTTTAGACAGCTCAGAATTTGTTATTGTTTGGGGATCATCAGGATAGAGATATCTGCAAATGGGATTCACTCTTCTCACTCTCTGACAGAAATACAGAATTCAGTTTTGATTAAAATGCAATAATAATTGTGAGTTGGACTGTGTGTCACTGCTGCTCAGAAAGGCCCCCATTAGAGAAGTCTCTATTTTAAAACAAGCCATTCATCATTGGAGTATAATTTCCAGTAAATATATTGTTTGTTCAACTGTAATGCTAGAGATAATGTTTAAAATTCTCCCCTCATATCTCATTATGAAATAATTGATAGCAACATGGCCATTTCTTTTCATTTGTGAAGGTTTTTTTGTTGTTGTTTTTCTCCCCCTCTTCCTTTAAGGCAACCTCTTGAAACAATCAATATCAGCAGTTTCAAAAGTGTGATACAATAAATAAATCTCTCAGACAATGACAGAGAACATCCTTATTATAATAAATTTACCATAAATAAAACTGTGTGTGATATTCCTAAGAGCTATTTTACATGAATGCCTTCAAATGTTGTGCAAGGAGAGAGAGGAAAAGGGGGGGGGGGGCGGGGAAGAGAAGAGCACAAAGATGTGTATTCAACAAATTGCTTCATTCTCAACATACATTAAATTTGGCTTGCTATATGGTGCATAGAGAGTAAACTCCTCCCCCCTTGCAGAAATACATTATATTGTTTGGAGTTGTTTAATTAATATTGGCCTTGATTACCATATATGACTGGATCATCTGCATCCTTTTTTAGTAAGATACATTGCTACAGCAGAGTTTGTAACTTATCTGTTGTCTTACAGAACACTTTTGGAGTCTTTCTGTTGAAATACTGTAATAGACCAAAATCAATAAGGACCAGCTGCTTTTGCCACTGAGATCCAGCTTTGAAGTGACCCAGCAAGAACATACCAAACCGGTTTATATATAAAAACAGGTCAGAAATGTAGTTTATACCCTGGTTGGTACAGTACAAAAATTCCTATTTTGCAGTCTTTTCCTCTCGTTTCATACGCCACAATCCGGCATTTCATGTAAGCTTGAATTTTCGGAGAACGTTTCTCCTCTCCCTCTCCTTCCCATCCCTGCTGGCTTTCAGTAAAACTGGGGCTCCATTGAGAATTTGACACCCAGCTTTCTCAAACCTAAAGCATATGCTTTAATTTAAGTATGTGCGTAAGTGATTTGCTGAAGAGGAATCAAGCATATTGTTAACCTTACAGAGATGTCTTTGACTTTGAATAAAGATGTTTTCAGGTGTCTACACAAAAGACCAGAAGAAGGAAGGGCAGATTTTTATGCAAGACTTGCAATCTGTTAGGATTTGATATTGGTACTGGCACACTGTGTGGTATAGCGRTGGTAAAATACAGGCAGACATGGAGAAAATGGGCTCCTCTGAAATTTTGGATTGCTTAGATCAAAATACTTCTTTGCTGGAAGTCTTATGCTTTCCTACTGACTTGTGCTGTGTTATCTGAACTTCAGAACTATGTTGTTTAGGGAAAAAAGAAGAAATAATACCTGGTAGGTGATATATGTTTTGTAATTAATAGTAATACTTGGCACTCAGATGTCACTTTTCATCTCCAAAGCACTTTACATAATTAACTAATTCATCTTCGCCATCCCTGCATGAGCTTTTCACTGAGGCAGCACGGGAGCTTGTGCATTCAGGACTGACRCTGTTCATAGAGCAATCAGGCTACCCAGCTGGGACCACTTTTGGGTGAAAAACAGCTGACCTGTCCTAAGGACAGGGCTGCCTTAGGACATTGTGCATGGATATGTGCTAAAGGAGTATTTACTTTGAAAATGTTGGCATGCGGTTCCCCAATACTCACCCCAAAGCTCTGCATACCCGTGCGGAGAGGGATGCTTTGCAGAGCCTGTTCTAGTGACTTCCCTCTCCAGGCTTGTCCCTGTATCCTGGTGACTCCCTGGCCCTCTGGGTACTTGGAGGGCACTGGGGATGGGTTGCCAGTCTCATCAGTGTCTCCACACCTATAGGACCTACATATCCATTCAGAGCCATCCTCTGCCTTCAGTGAGAGCCAGTGGACACAGAGTGCTGCTTGGTCCAGGTCTGTTGGCAGAACCCACATGAGAGGAAATCTCCTGTGAAATCTGCCTTTCCTCATGTTTAGATCAGCACCAGCATTTCTAAGCAAACCACAGCAGTGACAAAGGGCACCCAGCGGACTTGGCTAGAGGCTCCTTGCTCAGCARCTATATTTGCTGACATGATTATATTATTTTCTTCTATATTTTTTTCCCTATGGGATGACAGAATTTTTGCATCAGGACCCAATCCAAAGCACCTTGAAGTCTGCTTTTCTGTCCTTTTTTCAATGGTCTGGTTATATCTATGGGCCAAATACAATACCTCCACCCTCTCTGCAAACAGCTTGGGAGAATTGTTTTAATCCTGCCAAAAGCCCAGACGTGCAATGATGACTTCAGTGGCACAGGTCCTGACCCTGCACTAGAGATCATAACAGGCATCTCCCAGTGCCAAACTCTGGGGAATAAACAGGGCAAAACAGTAGAAGCTAGTTTGAGGGGACAACACAGGGCAGAAAGCCCATGCAGGCACCCTGCTGTTTTCTCCTTCTTCCCCATTGATGTAGAAAGCTCACAGAGAAATGACTTTTGTCACAGGCTCCCTAGCATGGCACCAAAAATTAGGCTGCACAATCTTCCCGCGGGTTGAGACATGTGCTCTGCTGAACGTGGGAAGCGATTAGCTTTTTTCTTGGTGCGTGGCCATTCGCACGTGCATGGGAGGGGCTCTCTGCCAGAAGGTGATTTGTCAGAACTTGCAATGAAAGTCAAAACCTGCAATTAGAGGGAGCGGCTGTACTTAGAAGAGAGATGTAGAACATCCCAGCGCGTGCTTGGATTTATCATATTGAAAGAACATAGTCCTCTTTCTACGCAGTTGCAGTTTTTGATAAACGGCCTACATTAGGACACCTCAAAGGTGCACTGCATCATTAATTACCAGAGTATATGCTGAAGAGGAAGTTAATAAAACTTGTCCCTTGCATGGAAGTGAGAAATCTTACTACCTGATGATTTCTGATGGAAGATGTTTCTGAAGCCACATGTGCAACCTTGTACAGGTAATAATAGCAAAACACTCAGGGGAGTCTTTTATGTTTGAGGATGTCATTTTTCTTTTTGATTTATAGGTTACTAATGGCTTTTCTCTTTTTTTTTTTTTTTTTTGAGCCAAAGAGCCATGGTAAAAATCAACTGATGATGCTCAGATTCAGAGAGAAAAACAGAAAAGAAAAGAAAACAGAACAGAATAAAATGGGACAAATACGAGTCTCTCTGGGAGGAATGCCAGCCGCTAGCTTTGCTATTATTATATTGGAGAATCTTATAAAACTCCAGCCATTAATAACGGGCTGCTGCCAGATATTGATAATTTATTCAAATTGTAGGTCTGGATTTGAGGGAGCAGATGTTCCTCATGCAGACACTTTCAGAAAATGAATTCCAAAGAAACAAAATAACATTCGGTGCTATCAGTAGAGAGGAAAGGCAGTATTTTAGTGTGCAGTCAACATCTGGACTGCCTTCTATTTTTATTGCCTCTCTCACCCCTGGTTCTCTCCTACTCATCCACCCTTACCACTGGATGATTCTGTTGCTCTTCTTCTTTGATGTCAAATAAATAAATAAATAAATACTCTGTTTAGTCTCCTGCTTGTGTTAGAATATAACACGACTGATTTCACTAGGAGTAATGGACCTGACCAACTTCGAATCACTTTGAGCCGGAGCAAAGCCTCCAAACAAGCCACCTATTAAGAAGAGTAGAAATTAATTTTGATCCAGAACAAATTCCTCTAGTCATTTCAATGTTTTGAGGCTGCTCTAGCCAACATGGGGCTTAGTTTTACCCTCCAGCAAATTCACAGATGTTGTCTCTCTCTCTCTCTCTCTCTCTCTCTCTCTCTCTGCTAGGCTGGAGGAAGACTGGGTATTCATAACCCCAAAATCTCACTGGCACAGATGCTCCAAATTGAAGCAAGCTGTTCTATCATCTTCTCCAGTTGTTGGCCGCTCCATTTGAAACCATCTTAGACATGGTGCAACAGAATGTGCTGTGTGTCCAAAAACTGTTAAACATATTTCCTTGGGCACAGTGACAACTGTTGATGGACACTAAACTACAATGCTTGCTACCAGTGGTCCTGTTCTCTCCAAAAAAAAAGCCAACCTCGAGGACTGAATCCAGAGGTCGTAGTGAGATCATGTTGGCCAGATCTTATCCCTGGGAGGTCACTTTGCTTTCTACAGATCTGTGTAGTTCTGCACTGCTTGGAAAGGTAGGTAGATCCAAGACTACCAAGGGAGCTAGGATGGTGGTCTAATTTTCAGCACTTTATAAATGACTGTACAGACTTACATTCCTAACCAGTCGCATTTTACAATTCCCATCCATTTCCAGCTAATCTCATGCAATAACTTGTCTTCCAACCAGTCGCACATTGCCATCTGTCTCTGCTCCTGACTGATCCCAAGTTGCCATCTGCCCCTGGCCAGTCTTTTTTAGATATACCCCCATTTGGAGAGGTACATAAACGATAACGCCCAGGGGTGTCAGTCCTTCAGACTGTCTAGTCCAAGCCTCTGACTGACACTCGGCTTTCGCAGCATGCAGAGACTGAGGGACAGCCTCTTGACCCCCCCCCCCCACTCACACACGCAGCCTCCCCCTTTGCAGTAAGTGCTACAAAGGATTGTTTGCAAACAAAGGGAACCAAAGATGGATTAGTCCAGGGAACTACACAACAGGATGTGGGAAGTACCAGAGAAGGGAAAGAATAGTCACAAGCAATTTATTTGCAAAGGGTGTGGGTCACTGCACACACTGAATAATCCTAAGACTAGTTAAGAGTCCCTCTGTTTGCTCCCCACTGCCCTGTGCCCATTGTCCGTAATGACAGGCATCCAGGGAAGGCTCTTGCGTGGTAGGAGGCTAAAAGTGATTGTGTCTAATTTCCCCCCAAAGCTTGAAGTATGGCTTTCGAGACCTCTCCATGAAGAATTCCCACTGCTTCAGAGGCTGTCTTGCTTGGAGGTCTGTTCCCTTTGTGGGATAAACAGAGCGTAGCTGTTGCAACATTCCTCTGGGGCAAATTGTCTCCCTTTTGTCTTCCCTGTGTTTAGGAGAGAGCAAAAAGCTCCAAGTTTCACTCTGACAGTGACAGCACTTCACAGTTGGATAGTAGAAGGGGAATGGAGTTGTTAGCTTACTTCCCATCCTTTGCAATGCTGCCTTGGCCTCCGATGCTGCATTTCCCATGCATGACATGTGGAAAAGAGTGGAAGGATCAGGGCCTAAAAAGTGTCTCTTAATTTCTCCTGTGCCCAGTTACCAGCTGCCACTAACTTTGCAAACTTTATTGACTGCTGCTATGTTTGGTGCTAAGTATCTTCAGACTTCATTCCAAGTAATGGGAAAAAAACCTGAGGGGCAATCAGCTAGTTCCATGATGAATGAAGCCCATGTCACTCAGAGAAAATGAATATTTCTTTGCAATAATGACCAGATGGTAGCAAGACTCAGATCCAAATTAAAACATGCATGATAAATGCCAAGAAAACACAGAAAGACAAAAACCCAACCTGGAGTGAAATCTCTCTATAAATCTCTCCCCCCCCTACAACACAGGCACTTCTAATGGGAATTAAATTATTAAGAGATGTTGCAAGGAGAATACAAATGTGAGAGTCTTCCTCCTTCTTGGAACTTTTTGAAAGAGTATTTCAGCACAGCCAGCTGGCTTTTCTTCTCCATATGAGACAGCACTGGGCTGAATGGGATCTTTTCATGTAGAAGCACAGGCAAAATACTAATCCAGAAAATAAATTATACATTGGAGTTGGCATAGAAATAGAATATATTTTGTCTCCTGCAGAGTTGACTTATGGAACTCCCTGCTGCAAGAAATTATTGCCGCTGAAGGTCTTCAAGGACTTAGAAAGGGGTTAGTATTTGCAGATAGTAACACCATTCAAAATTATATTAAACAGAACAAATGTGGATAGTGGTTTTACAATATCTTAGTTCCAGGTGGATGCTAAAAATAAATTAATGGTGTTAGAAAGAAATGCTCTTATGAAAAATGTAGAGTCCACAATTTTTATGATGCTTTTTCATGAGGTATGTGATATTTGAAAGTGCTACGATCATGACAAAGGACAAGGACTGCTGGAGCTGATCTAACATGGCATTTGCAGGGATATTTGAAGGAAGCCTGTGTTTTGGCATCCTCCTGGATGGCTGCTGGGCGAGCCAAACCTAGCCCTCCACTGTCCAACCAAGAAATACCCTCAGAAACCTTATTTTTAACTGTCTGTTTCTGATCCTGCATGATCCCTTCTATGTCCCTTTCCTTCTATTTGCAAATCTCACGGTGATACAAAATGGATGGTCTCTCCAGGGGCTGGCTGGCTCCTCCCTGTCGGCACTGACACCTTTCCCCAACACTAAGTTAATGAGAAATATTAAATTACAGAGGCACACGCACACTTTGGAAAGAAACATGGTGTTTGATCCCCCCAAACTGCCAAGCTCTACTTAAAACCGATAACAAATGTTCTTCCCCAGCAAGATGTGATTAGCTTTTATACCTGTGCAGATTGTACAAACACACAGGAGGGAGCTTTTAAATATCATTGATTTGCCTATTTGAAATTATTAATTTCAAATTCGGCTGGAACAACCTTTGCTAAATTACACTGTGCCAGTGGGAGTTAGAGGACCCACAAGTCTAAACTTAACTTAAGAATGGGAGGGGGGAGGGCTAAAGAAGAAGAAAAAAAACCTGAAACAACTAAAAGTCCATTTAAACTCAGTAGGTTTCCAGTTAATTACATTTTCACACCTATCCCAGTAGTTACAGATGTATTTATAATGTATGCCTGCCTTGGTGGTTACTGAATACTGCATTCTCCACGGACTCTATGAGCCAGGATTTCTTTCCTACATCTACAAGACCTTCTGTTTCAAATGCAGTCACATCCAAATACTGTCTGGGTTCAATTGTAATGGCTCAAACGAATTTCCTTCCCTCCCCATTTCTCCCTTTCTTTCCCCCTCTCTTGTCCCCTATATAAAAGGAACAACTGGATGTCATGTGTGGAGACATCACTGATATCTGGAGAAGCTTGTTTGAGGATGCTCCCGTCGTTTGGCTGTGCAGTGGAACACATCCATGCGACTACTCATCACAGCATTCCCACCCCATCCTCACAACATATTCCATCTCTCTTGGATACTGATACACTAATTCATCTGCTTCACAGCTCCTTCCCAGGATGGGAATGCACACTGTCTCTCTCTAAAGGATTTCTCCTCCTTAACCCCTCGTGAGGTAGGACTCCGTGATCTGCTCTCCATGTTGTAGGTCCCAAAAGAGGGGCCAGGGCTGAGATTCAGCCCTTCATCACCAAGTCACAGCTGGTGTCCCATGGCTCTGTGGAGTGAAACAGGCTCTTCCAGAACTCAATTGCCCTGTCTTGTTTTTTAGGAGGAGATGAATTGCCATCTGGAATTACCTTTTCCTCTCTGCTGGCTCTAAAGGGAGCCGTAGGTGACTAGCTCAGTCACGAATAAACTTTCACGATACCTAAATTAAACCAGATGAACCCCACACTAAGAGACTTGCCAGGGTCATTTGAGGAGGCTGCTGCAGAGAGGACTGAATGTGAGTACACATCAGGGAGTGAAAACAGTGTTACTGAGCCCACTCCGTATCTGTGAAGGGTTCCTGCACCTTTGGGATGGAGGAACAAGGAATGGAGACAGAGAGTTAGCTCTGAAGATCCCCTCCACTCCACTATCTCTTCCTGTGGAATGACCAACTTTTTCTGAACTTGTCCCCTCGGGCCAGAAGTCCCTAACTCTTCTGAGGAGCACTGGAGAAGAGCCCCATTATTTCACTCCTTAGCCTGTATGCATTTGGCCTCTCTAAATATCCTACATATTCACCTGGAACCATACAAACAACAACTTCCCACTGGAGTAAGAGGCTCTGAATGACAGTGTCAGCTCTGAAACATCAAAGGCTTGCAGAACAGTCAAAGGTTTCCCAAGGGCTCTGTAGAAGCAGCTCCTACAAAAACTCCGGCCATCACAGACTGCAGCCGTCTTTCAGTTGTAGAATTAGGGACGCTTCCTTGGCTTGCCTTCTCTGCTGTACACCCCAAGTGTAGACATTGAGACAGATTTCAAAAACAAAACCGACAAACCCAAAGTGATCATGTACCTAAATTTGCCCCCCTGAGAAGAAAATGACAGAACAGGCTGCACTGTAGAGAAACTGGTCATATCATTTAATGCATGACTGGAAGGCACTCTACTACACTGGTGCTGAGGATGGGATGAAAACCTATCTAGAACAGAACAGCACTCAAGAGATTATTCACAGCCACAGCATAAACAGTGAAAATTTACTGGAGTATATAGACCACCCAAGTGTGCAGCTAAATGAGCTTCATAGTAATGGAATTGCCATCTCCCCCTGAATTGTACCTCAGTAAGGCTACCCTGCTGTTTCAAAAGCAAATTCAGACTAGATAGTAGGAGCCCAGGTGATTGGAACACAAGCCATAGGGAGAAGATAAACCACCTAAGTTGATAAGGATAGCGTGGACTGCTCTGACAGGGCAAAAACAGTGTGAGCATTCAAGAAGACAAACAGGTTGTGGAAATACAGCAATGTTACAGCTAAGGTTGCAGAAACACTCACCTGAAGCGATATCGTACTATCTGAAAAACCAACCTGTGATTGCTGTAAAAGGCAACTGTTCATCTGGTGTCAATCAGCATAGCTCCATTGATGTCAGCCTCATTTCTCGGTAGTGTAATGTGCTGTTTCTTTGCTAATATAATGCAATATAATTTCACACTTTTTTAAACTTCAATGGAGTTACACAGACTTCCACCAAGTGAGGGTTTGGTTGACAACCTTATTATGATGCACATTCAGAAGAAGGCAGAGTTAAGATTACAGAAGCATCCTTAACCTCCTTTCCTGACGTTTGAGGGTTCGACTGCAGAGCCACAGCATTACTGTAGTGTGGTTTCCTCCCAAAACACATCAGCCCCTACTAACCATTTCCATTTACAGTCCTCTCCCTGCACGTCTTGAAGAGTCTTACGAACGCAACCGAATGCAGCCTCCTTACCCAACTATCACAGCTGATCTGCAGGTGGCAAAACGGATGCAGTAAGATGTTGGCTGGTTCACAGAGGTCGCACAGGTTGCCTCTTTTTCTTACTGGTTTTTCACTTTCTCCCTGATTACACTTTTATCAGCAGCAGTCAGCATGAAGCCATAGTGTGCTGGTTTTGGCTGGGGTAGAGTTAATTTTCTTCATAGTAGCTAGTATGGGGCTATGTTTTGGATTTGTGCTGAAAACAGTGTTGATAATACAGAGATGTTTTCATTACTGCTGAGCAGTGCTTACACAGAGCCAAGGCCTTTTCTGCTTCTCACCCCACCCCACCAGCGAGGAGGTTGGGGGTGCACAAGAAGCTGGGAGGGGACACGGCTGGGACAGCTGACCCCAACTGACCAAAGGGATGTTCCATACCATATGATGTCATGCTCAGCATATAAAGCTGGGGGAAGAAGAAGGAAGCGGGGAATGTTCAGAGTTATGGCATTTTGTCTTCCCAAGTAACTGTTACACATGATAGAGCCCTGCTTTCCTGGCGATGGCTGAACACTGATGGGAAGCAGTGAATGAATTCCTTGTTTTGCTTTGCTTGCGTGCGTGGCTTTTGCTTTACCTACTAAACTGTCTTTATCTCAGCCCACGAGTTTTCTCGCTTTTACTCTTCCAATTCTCTCCCCCATCCCACTGGGGGGGAGTGAGCGAGCGGCTGTGTGGGGCTCAGTTGCTGGCTGGGGTTAAACCATGACACATAGCCAGCAACTTTATTGTTCCTAGGGGTAGTTCTAGAAGCTGGGGAAGGTCAAAACACCATGGTCGTCTCATTGTCCAAGGAGGGAGCTTGAGCTCAGGTGTTACGCTCTGGTTGTCCCTATTGTTTTGCAACTAGTGTACAGACTGGCTCGGTGCTAGGCTTGGCCAGCTAGCACTCTCACAGGCAATACCTGGGCACAGTTTGGGGGGTACTGTAAGCCAGGAACCTTTCCCAGTAGGAAGAATGGATGATGCCATCTGGTTTTAGGGAGAAGAGTATTTCTAGATGTGTGCGCATGAGTTACACTCGTTCACTTGCCTGCAGAGCAAGAGGAAGTCTGGGGCTAGAGCAGAGGTAGCTGCTCAGATATCCCTCTCCTGGCACTAACATTAGCACAGTGACTTCACCTTTTTCTACCCAGAGCTTTTTAAGTGAGGCACCTCTACTAAGACACAGGGACAAAGTCCTATGCAGAGTGCTTTGCAAGGGGGAGGTCCCTCTCGATGTTAAGAACATCCTGCTTCTGAGATGCTGGTCAACTGAGGGTTGATTTTGGTGTTCCTGATGTCAGCTCATAGCTCCTGGATGCTGAGGCCAAAAGCGGCTGAGAAGGAGGGGCTTTCCCCCAGGGGACAGGGCTCAGCCACTCTCCCTGGCTCCGAGTGCTTACTCAGCAAAGGCGGGGAATGGGAGGTGGGGAAAGACAGCAAGGAGGGAAAGCAAAAATAAACCCTACCAAACCAAACAAAAATATTTTCAGTTCCTGTCAGGAAAAGAAAGATTGGAAATGACATCAAGTCAACACTCATTGATTCTCTTTTGTTATGACCATTATATAGAGCCTTCCAATCCCTTATGTTTTCCTGACTGGCAAACGCTGCCTGAGCACCCTAACCCAGAGACTGTGGGCCACCCTCTCCCATCTTCTCTTTTTAAATTATTATTATTATTATTATCCTTATTGTTTTTAAATCATTCTCTATATAACAGTTGTTTTTCACATTAAATAACATCAGATGAGAGCTCGCCATAGTCAGAAGAATGAAACTGTCATCTCTAATTTGCCTGGCAGAAGCCGCGTTGACAGGAAGTTGTCTGTGGTTGTTTAGAAATAAAATAATGCTCTGAGGAGAAGTGCAGAAACTTAATAGGACTTTAAAAACAACAGGAGCCATGGGGACTGCAGATGGTTCCTAGGCCTAAGGACTAAATAAACAATGATTTTATAGGCAAGAATGTAGCCTAGGGGAGATGGCCTCTAAAGAGATGTTCACACATATTGTGTCCAACATCATTAGACTGCCCGGTGGGAGCAAACGTTCGGCAGTTAAAGACATTTTGAAAAGGAAAAATCAGCCTCAAAAGATGCTTTAAATGAACAGGAGGTGGAAGAGCAAACTGTCTGAAGAACTTCGCGCAGCTAAATGACTCACCAAACATCTGTCTCAGGGACCAATAATTTGAAACTGATTGACTTACTGGGTGTAAAATATATAGATAAATGTAGAGGAAAGAAAATAAATAAAAAACATCCAAAAGGGAAGGTGGGATTTGCTGCGGGAAAACAAGAGATGGGGCTGGGTGAGGAAGGGGGATCGGGAGGGGGAGATTCATAAATAAGTAGCGATAAAGGCAGTGGGGATGAGCTCTTTCGAAGGTCCGAAGCACAGCTCACATTCTCTCTCTCTCTCCGAGGTTTCATTTAAGCCTGGCACATCTGAGTGCAGAGATTAAAAAAAAAAAAAAAAAAAGAGACAACGTGATATTCACTGATTGAAAAAGCAAACACAGGGACCAGCTTCGAAAGGGCTCCAGCACTGCGATTTTGAAAATAAGGGCCTTGGAACACCAAGTGCAATCTTCTACCCAGGGCTGCTAAAGCCTTTCTRCCAAACCATTTACATTTATAAGGCCTTCAATCATGTGGGTTTTTTTTTCCCTTTCCCCCTTTCCCGCCCCCCCCCCCACCTCCTCTCTCCCTCTCCTTTCTGCAGAACGCTCATTTTAGACTCGCTCTTTTGTTACACCTGTTTGCAAGTGGGTATTTTGCAGTTAACTTCAGCTGGCCTCTTCATATTTACGGCTTTCAAGACAGGCAGAAGGTAGGGTGAGGGGGAGAGCCGAGCCTGGCTTTTTGTAAAGAGGTGTGGTAAATTTTGCGTCTAGCATTTTTTGGCTGGAGGGTTTGCTACAAAGAAGGGAATGTTGATGTTGCAGCTGCTGCTGGAGAGACCTCTTTCTGCTACGGATCGAGAAGAATGGTGAAATCCCTATTGTGTTAAAGCCAAATCCTTATCTTTCTATCTTGATAGCTGTATATATAGATCTGTTAGATTCTAAACATTTTCTTACATTAATTACCTGGGAATAAGCTTACATTTCTAAAATAACAAATTCTTTTATAACTGGAAAGATCAGAATTTTTTTCTTGGCAGCAATGTCAAAATACAACATTTTGACAATTTTATGAGATTTCTCTCTGGATTTTCTTTTTTTCCAGGTGAAAGACACTGTTTTCAGTGATCTGGCATTTCCTAATAAACTTAGCAACAAAAGAAGCCATCCAAGCTAAGCAAAATACAATTTAGTAGAAAATTCCCAACCCTCTCACTGGACAAGGTCTGCTTTTGTTATCCAATCTTACTTTTTAGCCTTCCCCTGGAGTTGACAGTTTAATTGATATGAACCAGGTTGACCTGTTTTTTTGCTCATTTGAGGGTACTTGGATCATATTCGGTGTCCCTTGAAGCAGTAGAAAAATAGCACCGGTGCTCTTGAAACTAACAGGATGCTCATCACCTTGGGTTTGTAAGACGAACACCAGATAAAGAGAATCAATAATCTATCTCAGAGCAGCAAAAACATCAGAGCAAGCCCTTCCACACAACCCTCAAAGGCTCACAGTGAGTCACCATCAGCAAATGCGGATCTTGTTTATGCCTCTCACGCTATCAGGATAACACGCTAGAAATAACATCGCTATTTAGATCTCGCGTAGCATTTGTAGGCGGGAAATAAGCCTCTCAAAGCTCTTGGCAAAGGCGGTTGAAGCATCACTATCCCCATTTTTCAGACTGAGCAAAAGCAGGACCCTCAAGAAGGGTCTGGGAGTCAAGCTGGAGACTCCTAATAAGCAGCTCAGTGCCCCACCACCAGCCCACGGGCCCCTCTGCTGCCCATGTCACCAAAAGCATCGGTGGGGAAACAGCTTTGGCTGCAGGCACTTGGGGTGGATAGCCATTTCAAACACTCACTTTTGAAAGCACCTGACCTGTTTCCACAAATACTCTGTTCGCAGGAGCCAGCTTTAGCTATGCCAGGACAGAAAAGGTGATTCCTAACACCAAAGGTCCAAAATATCTCTAGAGAGCGAGCGAGTGGGTGCTCCTGGTTCGAATGGGCATTGAGGAACAAGATTGGTCCTGCCCCTACTGCTCAGTTGCCATCTCTGCATGCGACCTTCATCTACTCTCCTACGCCAGTGTTTTCAAATGTGGGTCCCTGAAATTAAATGCCTGAATCCTTATTCAGACATCAAAATAGTTGGCCTTCATCTCAAAGTTGCTAAGCAACCATTGCTCACGCAGGAGCCAACAGGATCTGCAAACACGTTGCAGTACCATCTCTGACAAGCAGGTCACTCCTCTGGTCCCTAAATGTTGAAGAAGGTTTCTGCATTTAAGCACCTGAGGATGAACTTTCTGGATTTAATTTCTTTGTGCCTCAGTGTTCCCTTCTATGAAATGGTTATTGCACCTCACTGAGCATGGAGATCTCTTCTGCAGCAGGTCTGCAAAACACCTCAGACTGCTTGGGTGAAAGAAATTGCAAGCAGGAAAGGGGCAAAGCAGGGGGGCAAAGCAGATAAAAGCAAGTGAAAGCCCTGATACACAAGGATGTGGCATTGGGGCGGTGCAGGGCATAAGCAGCTTTCTTTTTTCTGTGGCTGTGCTGTATAATTAAATCCTCATATTAATAAATGACACCTCACAGAGAAAGCCCAGCTAACTTCATATGCCCATGCGGAGTCCTATAACAGGCATTTGGAAAGCCATGTGTGGGAGCTGGGGTGGGGAGGTGGGAACTTGCAAGCAGTTATGAAGTTCAAAGAGATTTCAAAAAACATCTGGTGTAAGGATGGACAGCCTGGTCCTGGGGTCTGGCTAACAGTCAGGTTTATTTGCAGCTGGGCAGGCAGACCGGCTGTCAGACCAACTGAAATGCAACGTGCTAGGACAGGTTGTGTCTGAGGAGGGGAGCACAGCCCCTAGCCTGCTGCTGTGGGATGTATCAGGTCAAGTCGAGGGCTGTGCAAACATGAATGCACCCTGAATACCTGACTCAGGATCAAAGTGGTCCTGGTCTATTGCAGTATATTAGATAGTGACCAGAAATTGTCCCTGCCACTGAAGCTTGGTAATTCATATTCTTATACTCTTACAATGGCCCCCCATGGGGTGTATTTTTGTCTACACTACCTAGTATTCTTCTAAACAGTCCCCTGGATGGTTAGGGAATTAAGATAGGCCAAAGACCATCCTCAATGTGCAGTGCGGATATGAACACCCTGTTTTGGAAGCTAAGAAACTTTGATAACACAAGGTGCTCCATGTTGGTTGGCCTCAGTGATTGAGAGAGCTCCCAACAACATTTACTTTAACAGTCACCAGAAAATAAAAAATCTGGACATCTTTCATCTAGTCCAATCTCCTGAATACCCCAAACTGAAATATTTCACCCATCAGCTTCTGTGTGCAACTTGTTTGAGCCAGAGCCTCTCTTCAGAAGAACATTCAACAGCAAAATTTGTCCACGGTTTCTTCTGTCCCCGACACTGCTTTCATAGCTATTAGTCAAGTGAGTCTCACAAAAACACCTGTGTGGTCATCTCCTGTCTTTATAAGAATTTCACAGGGTTAGGAGAGGGAAAATGCCGTGATTCAGATCAAGTGGCACCTCAGCAGAACCGGGAACAATGATGAGATGTAGGGATTCATAGTCTGCTCCACAGCACATCTTTGGTGGGTGAAACTCAGTCCTGCGTGAAGGAGGCGGGTGGTGTCTGGTATGAAGCGATAGGGTGGGAAACAGTAGACGGTGTGGTGCATCATGGTCATCAGCGAGTAAGAAGAGAAAGCTTTGTGGCAAGAAATGAAAGGGGATGAGGGACACTATTAAGGATACTGTTATGGCTGTGCCCAAAGAAAAATCACAACACTTGGAATTTGGTCCATCCCAGATAGTCCTGGCCATTTCAGTGGAATTCTTGTTTCCTTGTTCATCCAGAACTTTTTCCCAAACTCGGAAATTCCTTCCTTATTATTACCATTTTCTGTCTGCCTTTGCCATGTCTGCCTTAGACTGAGTTTAAGAAGTTCAGGAATCTCAAATAAATGAATACACTATTATTTCGAAAGCACCAGATACAAAAGAAAAACTGGGTTTGGTGGCAGAATTTGGGGTAAATTCTTACTGTTTGCAGACTCCAAGTCAGGAGTGTTCAGGTGCTTTCATGTCTGTAGCTCCAGCTCCCTGGCCTGACCCCACTCCTCCCCTCCCCTCTCTTCTAGAAAATAAATTAAGAGAGGTTCTGATGAGCAGGGACAGGAGGAAGCTGTGACATATAAAATGGCAGTCTCTGCCAGGCTGTGCTTGCACAAACAACCCCCTGGTGCTTGTGAGGGGGAAAAACGCGGGAAGAGAGAAAGCAGAAGCTATAAGCAGCCTGGCTATTTTCAGGTCCCGTTCCAGGCAAAACTGGTACTAAATTATTTACCAACCAATTGTGTGAAGGAATCAAATCCAGTGGCATCCACATGCAGCACTCATAACCTACTAACTGCATTAACGCAGCTGAGGATTAAGGGAGATTTGAATCAAAGTAATGGGAAAGAAATCATGTGCTGAAGTATTTAGATGTAGTCACTTTTCATGCTGCCTTGATGCCTAGGGACTCATCTTCCCCCTTCCCCGGCAAGTGGCCGCAGCCAGCTACTAACCATCGGTGCTGACAGCTTCCAGCTCAGCCAAGCTTCCATTTTGGAGATGGAATTTGCAGAGATGCAGCTGGGTCCGGGAGAAAAAAAAAAAACACAACAAGAAAAAAGACAAAGAGAAAGGAAACTAAAATAAACCCCCAGTGCTTTGGGGACTATCTGAATTAGTTGCAGGGAGCTGGCAATGGGAAGGGGAAGTCTGTTAAGGGTCTCCCAACTTTTCCCAGATGATTCTGCTAACCAGCCGACATCTTTTGCTGGATTAGTGCCTGATGGGATGGGGAAATGAATCTGAATAGCAATAAGGCAGAGAGCTGGAGCAGTTAGTCTGTGAATGAACAGCCAACTGCTGTGGTTGCGGAGACAGACAGTCTCCCCCTTGAATGAGGGAGGAGGAGGAGGGAGAGGATCTTATGATTTGGGGAAGAATTGGGGGAATTGTTGACTGTCTCTAAGATGCCCTCCTGCCTTTCACCAGTACTAAAGAGCTGCTACACCAAAACAGGCCTATAGAAATGTAAATTTAGTAGCCTACCTCCAGTACTGGTAGGCTATACCAGTGTTGCATGGTGAAGGAGACATCCAAGCATGGGATCTCCCATATCTTTGCTTTCTGCTGCAGAACTCACCCATGCTGAGGAAGAGCTGGATCAGTGAGAACCTGGGCTGGAGCAAGTGCAGCACAACAGCAGCCACAGAGGTGAGGATTTAGGCCAATGCTGAGTTACCTGGTAAATATTACAGCATGACATCTTTCTTTTWTTTTTTTTTTGGTGGGCAGGGAGAGGTCCAGACTTTGGGGTCAGGCAACGTCTTAATGCAGACTCAATGCAGGGGATCCACAAATGGGTGTCAGAGGAGCCTGGCTTTGAGAGTGGGCTTCATCCCATGGACCACCACCCAGACACTGCGTGGAGTGGTGTTTGATGACRGTGGTGGCAGTGAGGAGGGTTATCTCTGCAGAGCCCCTAAACCAAGGACACAATCTGGCCTTGCATAGTTAAACTCTGGAAGTCATCATGCACTCAGCTCACACACGGCCCATGTGTTACAGGGAGAGGGAAACATTGGCAAAGACATCGAGGTGATATCTCTTCTGGGAAAGTTACACTGCGATCTTTTTAAGCTCTTTTTGGACAGCARCCACTAAAGATGGGCAGGACAAGGGAGCTCCGGTGAACAGCTTATCTGAAGGACACCAGTACTGACCATGCAGACCTGCACGCTGGGGCAGCCCAGGGTTGAGGGATGGGAACAGACACCTCTCACTGAGCCGTGTTAAATGCAGCCTTTGTAAATCTGAACCTGAAATCTTTATTAACTCCCAATACCCTATGTAACGTGAGTTTTTTGCATGGCAATCAATGACACAGTTGCAAGAGTAGCCTTTACTCTTGCCAGTAAAAGGTGGCAGGATCAGACCTTAATGGCGGCAGAGGAAGGAGCCAAGAAATGCATGCTGGAGTTGAAGGCTACAAAAATAGCAATTAGTCTGGACTTCCCCCAAATCCAATAGTAAATGAAATCCAATGGGACTTTTCATTCATTTCATCTTGCAAATGTTTCTTTGCCACTCTCACAGCAACTCTACAAGACATATCTATACATATCAAATGAGGCATGGGCAGGAAGGAGAGGGACATGACTTGCTCTGGATAGCTTGGATTCAGACTGGTGTCTTAACCTCAACCTCGTCTCAGGAAGATGCCAGATGAACTGACTGAAGTCTTGAGAGTTGGTCAGTGTCAGCTGAAAACAGGATTGCCTCTGGGATGAGATAGATGCATTGTAGTAACTGGGTGTAGGGAGAGCTGTGAGAGCTGTATACATGTACCTTTACCTAACTATATGCACCAGCTATAACAACAGATCTTCCAAACAACCCAACGCCCCTCAGCAAATCCTGTTTGAAAACTATAGTCCATTCCTGTCTGTGTGAATGATTAATGCTATGGCCTTGCACATACAGACAAGGGCTCATCAATTTCTTTAAATGGTGATGGCTTTCAAATGCTTCACCTAATTTCAATGAATTTGCAAACCCCATTTCGTTTTACTTGAGCCTGTCCCCCAAGGGCTTACGTTGTGCTGCTCCGAAAATGTGTGCTGCTTTAGATCTGTGCTTTGTAATCGGTTAACCACCTACTTAGCAGTGCTTGTCATTTGGGATTTTGGTTTTTTTTAATAGTCTTAAATCTTATCAAGACATGAGTCCTAAATAAAGTTCCTCTTGCTAACTACCAGTCATGGAGTCATTATTGGAAAGGGCAGCTGGTGGAGGATAGCGAAGCTGTGCTCAGTGCTGCTGTTTGGAATGGACAGCTTTGTACTTTATAATAAGAAAAGTCACTGAGCATTTAAACTCTGTTTTCCTACATCTCTTAACATGCAGCCTGATCAGAGTTTGAATCTCCTCTAGAGTGAAATAGCTGATTCAAAACCAAACTGACCTTCTTTGGTTAATAGTAATAATAATGAAAAAAAGAAAGAGCATTCATGGGCATCTCCTTAACAAAAGGAAACACTCAATTTCATGCAGGAGCTATTACATTCCTTTAAGCCAACACCTTCTGAAGCAGGCTATAAATGAAAAAAAAGCAAAAAATTAAAGCAGAACAGACTTGTCATGTATTTTAACTTCTAATCATCCTATCAAGCTGATTAAATAAACAAAGAAAGCGGAGATTTATTTGACTGAGGGAAGGAGGTGACAGGGAAACTTTGAGTGCATTCAAGGATCAGATGTGGTGCCAAACCAGAAGTCAGGTAGAGAAGGACGTACACCTCTAAGATAGTCTTTCCTTTGGACTACCTGGTTCCCAGCTCACTTGTAGCTCATTATTGTGAACAGACACCAAATYTGCAAATGAAACAAGGTTTAACTCACAGTGTGAATGAACCATCTGCCTCTTATCCTAGCACGATACCATCCTAACAGAGACTGATCCCGGAAAGAAACCCAGGATACAAACCCAGCAAAAAAGGTTCAKATCTGAGTTCTCATTTCAATCTTTTTGCTATTTTTGGCCCAAGTCTAACCATCCTAAACACTGGCACAACTTGGAACAAGATCCTGGAACAACCTTTACTCTTCATATTATTAAATCTCCATCTGCTGTCAGATATCACTCTTTAATTTTGTTTTTACTCCTTGCACTTGAGAGTTACAGGTTGAGTAACAAAGGCTGTACAAAACACAGATGAATCATACAGGCAGGTTAGGGTGAACAGCTCTTGTATTAGTCACAAAAGCCTGAAGAATGAGATGAATTATGTGCATGCCAGTCGTTGGGAGAAGATTCATTAGACCACTGGGCCTTGAGCTTGGTTAAAATCACACCCTTTTAAATCACCCTGGAGAGGTTTTCTGGTGCAGAGGATAACTCACTAGAGAGAGACTGAGAGAGCTGGGGTCTAGGCAGGCTCTGACATGGACAGCAATATGACCATCGAAAAGTAATTTTCACCTCTGTGCCTTTGTTTCCCCTCTTATCTTCTCTGTACGGCCTGGCAAAATCCGCAGGTCAAGACCTACCACATCTTATTAGGTGTAAATACCTCACTCAGGACCCTCAAACCACTCGCAGAGGGCACCCAGAGTTGCTACCAGAAGGCGAATGGTGATGCTGAGCCCACACATGCACATATGGGCAGAGAAACCACAGTACCAAGGCATGTTTCCCATGGGAAAGTATTTCAGAATGACAACGCAGTGAGGGAATTGCACTGGTCTTACTCACGAACACCAGGATCTACTTCATCAAGCAAAAGCCAAAACCAACTGGAGAGAGGGAGAAAGAGGAACTTAGAAGATTTGAGTCCTTACCTGCCATATGAAAATCGAAGCTGGCCCAGTAGCTGCAGAAATTTTACACAACTTTCAAGGAGCAACAAATACACAGGCCAGAGGCTGCGTGTACCAGCAAGCAAGATGCGAGGAGCTTATTAAGCATTAAGTATAAACAAATACAAAAATGAAATTAAAAAGAAAAAAGATCTGAGATCAATACTCTCTCAAATACCTGTCTTATCAAGCCTGGCATGTTGATTGCAGCCCAACCAAAATGACCTGCTGTGAATGATTCCCAATCCTTTTCTCCTTCATTTTTATTTTTTTATTCCTGCACTCAGATAATCTTTTATTGATATGATACACATTTGTAAGAACAATGGTGCAGAGACTGTGGGCTTGCATCATTTCACAGGCAATGTCACGTTCAGGACTTTTGCATCCCGTCTACCAAAAGTACAGAGGGACACAGGCAGGATTTTCAAAGGAGTCTAACCCCAAACCAAATAGATTTAAGTAGGAGTTGGAAAGCTCAGGAAGGCAATTAGATTCACTGTGCAAAGGCTGTCCGGAAACAGGTAAGAAAGGAGTTTTTGTGCTCAGTAGTGTTAATTTACATCAGTGGATGATCTGGCTCTTTGTTTATTACTTCCATTTTAACAAAGGTAAAACTGAGGCTCAGAGAAACTAAATTCAGTAGGGAAAAAACCCCCACCGTAACCATCTCGTCGTAACTGAAGGGAATTAGTGAGCATAATTAACCAGTGAGGGTAATTAACCATTGACACTGGGGATGTGGCAACCTCTCCATTGCTTTGGGACTTTTCAAGGCAATTAGGTATCTCTGGCTGAGCCAGAGGCTGTGGGACAGATGCAAGAGTCACTAACTGAAATTCTGCACTGTGTGAGGCCAGGCAGGAGTGTCAAAGGCTACTCCTGGCCTTCAAACCTCCACTGAAGAAGTGCAAAAGTTGGAAGTGCTGTCATTATTTATACCAGCCCTTTGCTTTATAATCCCAATATGAGAGTCCAGAGCTTATCCATACAATTGCAGCTCCATCTCTTCTCTGACTAAGGAGCTGCAGCTTCTACATAGATCTGGAATTTCTGAGTTTTCCATCCAAAGTTTCTCCCTTAAATTAGAAAAAAAACCCAAATAACTCCTCTCTGCTTGCTTCACATTTGACTATCCATCTCAAAGGAATTCACAAAGGAATGTCAAAGAAACATATTTAAATGGCGTTATTTGGACACGGTAACCAATCTGATTAAAATTAAATGATTGCATGAACACTTTGCATGTATCCAACAACTCACGGGCCATTACACCCTCTAATTGTATGAGTTTGGCGTGCTGGATGTTATGAGGCAACATCATTGAAAACTCATGGAGCTGAACAAGGCAGAACCTGAGGTCTGAAATACTTCAGATCTAGAGGATGTTTTGATTTGATTCAAAATCATGTATACAAGTCAGGTCCAGGGAAAGCCTTGTTCATCCCTCGGTCACATGGACAAAGGGATATTCAGGCAGAGATGGCTTCTATACCCTTGGAGCAGCAGTCCACAGTCATTAGTGCTGTTTGATTCCAGTTAATGTCTTCCACATCTGCTGCTTGTAAGGGGTCAGAACAAATCTCTCTACTGGCTCTCTCCTCTGTCCCATCTTTGGACCCCATGCCCCAAATCCTCATCACCTTGTCAGTCCCTCATGTAGTCTCCTTTCCCCTCCAAATATCATCCCTTCCTCCTCTTTAACTTCACTATCAACCTGCTTTCCCTCAGCTTGAAACTTTCCTTTAGCTCCTCATCTCTGTCTATGTTTTTCTGCAGTCCTCAAAATCTCCCTCAATCTTTTCCTATGAGGCATTTTTCCTCTTATCTGCAGCTGCTCAAGGTTTACTCCAGAGCACATACATGTTGTTAGTTTTTTTACAAGAGGTTCTGAAGCAGCACATGCATTTGATAACACCCACTCTGTAAGCACCTCAGCTCATTTAGCAGCACATTACTTGCCAAATGGGATGTGCGGGCTCCCACACATTATTCACTGTCCTTAAGGGAAACATCTTGGGCTTGCAGGTCTAACATCTCACKCATAGTTTGCTCAAAACATGCTGAGAAGGGACAATGGGTAAACCAGTTATCYTTTCTCAGAGGGCTGCTGGTCCAAGGGGAACAGATTTCCCTTTCCGGTCCTTTCCCATCTTTTTTAATCTTTCTATCCTTTTCCACTTAAAATGACAAAAGGAAGTGAGAGAGTCCACAAAGGTACCAGAGAAGCTTAGAAATTTTCCAGGGAAAGGACCTCTAAGAGGCTGATAAGGATGGTGGGTGTAGTCTAGGAAACCACCGAAAGTAAGGGCTAATTTTGGCCAAGACACAGAGGGACCAGCCCCAGAAAAGATACCAAGTAATTTCTGTAGCATCAGTGCATGTTTTTTTGTAAGAAAGGCAAATGCAGAGAGCTTGGGATCACACCTGAATCTATAGTAGGGAGTTATAAATGTCACTGTCACTGAACGGAGTTAAGATGGGATTACCAGTTTACATTACCATCGTTGCCCAGTGGACTGGACAAGCTACCCAGGAGCAGGCCAACTTCAAATGAATGTGACAGGGCCCAGAAACACCACCCAGCTCTCAAGTGCATGTAGAAAAGGTAGGACATGAGCACCAGCCTTTGAATCACTGCAGACCAAGATCGTATCATCCTGCAGCTGTCATCCTTCCAAATATAGAAGGGGATTCACTGACAACCTCAACTTCTTATCTTTGCTGCTGACCTTTTCTGAGTTACACAATTGGTTTCCTGCACCGAAGAGGACTCAGATTCACAGTTTACTATGCACCGGCTGTCTCCACTTTTATGGTTTGCACTTTTACTTTATTATCTTTAATTTTCTTCTTCCAACTCTTGAGTGGGTATTAGAAAGTCAATACAAAACCTATTCCGGCCTTTTATTCTAAAATAACAGCACTAAGCTTGTTTATTTACACTGAGACAAGATGATATTTGTGACAGTCTTGTCAATAGTTCAATGGCATGACAGTAACTTTTTTCTTTAAACTCAAATGCACTTTATTTGTGTGTGTTTGTCTGTCTCTCCAGATTAACTCTTGTTTTCCAGAATCAATATCAATATTCTCCAAAGAGTTGAAAAACTGCTCAGACAACAGCTAGTGAGCAAGGCTCGTGGCCTTTGAATGTCTCACCCTAGCGTAGAGGTGTGCTGATTCCCATGAATGAAGGGTCAGCTACTTATGCGCTGTATTTACGGTTCTCAGCTTGCTTAGTTGAACTGGACCATTTGGCAGAATTCTCTTTTACCAGAGGGAGTCACTCCCTTTTAACAGGGAGTATTTGTGAAATCATAAAATATTCCTGTGAAGGAGCCCCAGTGTGCCCTTCCCTCTGCAAATTCAGACTCTTTTTAGCTCCTATCACAACTTTCTGGTCACCCTGTTGCTGTTGACTGATTCCTCTGTTCCTGGGGGCAGCTGAGAAAGCAAGGATGAGCCAGCAATATCTCTCAGTGCTCCCTTTGGGAAGAGGTGAATCATTCATAGAGCTTGGTGCCCCACAGCAACATGAGAAGAAAATCTTGGTGAATTCTGATAGTGTTATTTTTCAGTCCTACTACAGTGGAACATCTTAGGCCAGGTCCTATGCCTTTCTGTGCCTCAGTTTCCCACTTGTGAAACAGCATGGATGTAAAACAATGCATTGCTTGGTTATAGATGTTAGTTGATAAAACCATATATATTTTCAAATTTTAAGTCTCAGAATGAAAGGTATGATTTTCAGAGGAACTGCGCAACCACTTTTGCCAAGAAATCAAAGGGAAGTGTCTTCTAGCAATGGCAAACCCCCAAAGCATTAATAGTGTATGTAATAGCTTCCCTACAAAACTTAGCGTTGGGGTTGGAGCCCTCAGTACCAGAGCACTGCTTCAGCCAGGGGAGTTACCCACTGCACTGCAGCAGTAGATGTTTCTCTGATGTGGAACCGTTACCAGTGGAGGCTTTTGCTGCTCTCTTTTGGCGTTGGTTTACGATGTTCAGCTTGCCTAGGAATCACGGAAGAGAGAAGCAATCCCCCAGGAAAGACTGTTTTTCTCCTGAGAGGTTTAATGTGGCTGAGATGCAAAGCACCTCTCTATCTCCAAACACCAGTAAAGCATGTCCCCCTGGTTAGGTTAAGGGGGCTATCCCCTTCTCCACTCCTGTCAGGGGAAGCTGGAGGGACCTGCAAGCCCACTCAGCCTGGGGCTGTTTCTAACAACACTCTGGGAAGGAAAAGTGGGCAGGGCAGCCTGGCGAGAGGGGAATTCATTCAGATCAAAAGGTTTGACTCAGATCAAAAGCCAGAAGTGAGGTTGCTCATCGGAACTATATGAAACCCTCAAACCTGAGGAATGGGTGTCTGAATTGAGGATGCCCTGTCAACTCCCCTCTTCTTGGCTGATATAAAGAAAGTTCCCAGCATATTTTGTCTCAGAGCCGCGGGCAGCTGTGATGAATAATGGGACACTTTTTTATGTTCTCCTTATCCTTTCCTAGACAGAGGTTTTCTATGCCTTGCAAATCCAAAACAGGTAGGCTCTTTGCTTTTGATTCAGACCTGACTACTCTTTGAGTCACCAGCTATGGCTCTGCATTTTGTTGCCACTTTGTGCGGAAGGACCATCCACCTAACTAGGTGTCAGACAGACGCAAGTGCTGACTTCCCCAAACACACAAAACTGAGGGCTTTGCCTGCAAGATTTTACCAGATGTGGTCCCTACCACCTAGTCTTTCAGATCCCTCTCACCAACTTTGAGATAAAATACAAAAGTGAGCTTTTGTCACCTTATGGTGGAGATCTTTGCCACTGGAAATATGTTAGCTGCAATTCTGCAAACCACATTCTTCCTGTAAGGCCTGGGGTGGACACGTGCATTGATGATAAGGGAGGTATAAACTAATCCAGCCATTTCTTGTTGTAAGACTTGCAGTGCAAGACTCATCGGAAAGTCCCAGTGAGCTAGGCAAGGTTATAGCCCTCCCAGTGAGTCTGCTGCATCTGAAGTAGTTTGTGCTTGTGCTGCACCAACTTAGTTTGCCTGTCCCCAGTGAACTGTTTGCCTTCGTAAAGTGCTATCTACGTTTGCAGAACCTGAGGCCTTGTGATCCTGTAAAGCGTGACTGTCAGGAGAGTTTGACCATGTTTCAAAGGAAAATAGGGTATTGCCTGAATCTGGTCCATTTTCATTCCACGTGGGGTTTGAGGAATGAATGAACCCCATAACTCAAGACAACATTCAAAGTCTTTAAAAACACCTCATGTCCAGCTTGAACATAAACTAATGGTTTTTTGTCTCATCTGCTAGTCCAAGGCATCATTTTGCCTGAAGCTTGTCTCAGACCACGGACCTGCTCTCAGAATTTACTGGTTTTCCTGTCCTACAGCAAATGTTTTGCGTCGTTGCTGTGACCTACTCCAGAAGTAGCTGCCTTTTGGTACTGGCTACAAACAGCAATCTGACAACTTCTGTAAGGACACTGTGGAGAGAAGGCATACAAGAGCAGAGGTGGGTCATGAATTATTTTTGGACTCTGATTAGCAGTAAAGTGGTGCCTGGGAATAAATGTTAAACTGTGGAATTCAGATGTGGCTGGCTGATTATTTCCCATCTTCTGTTGACCCTAAAAGTCAATAAAGCTCCCATACTGCCCTTCTTTGAGATTCCCCTTTCCTCCCTATAACAGTGTGATTAAAATACCCTAGTTCAGGTCCAGCCTATTTTGATGGTGCCGTGTGCGTCTTCCCCATGGATTTCTTCTCTCTGGCTGTCGGCCAATCACGGCTTCAGCAATCTGATCAGCTGCATGATTTAATGAACCCTCCTTTCGTGGGGAAGGGCACATTCCTTTATAAAAACTGGTGAGATATCACATTTCACAGGATGACCTCTACTTTCATAAGATGATGGGAGAAAATTGGTTTTGGAAATCGAGGAAGATTGCATCTTGTGAAACAGAATCCAGAGAGTGACACAGAGACCACCTTTCCATTCCAGTCCATTTAATTTTCAGGTTTTGGTTTTGATGGGGAGCTAAATATAGTTTGGGTCACTAGACCAGAAGCACAAATAATTAACAATGAAAGAAACCCCTCTCCCACTCCACTTCTTTACTCCAGGAAACTCTCAAAGCAAATGTACTATGCTTAAAGCTGAATAAAGAAATAGAGCTTGTCCTCCATACCACTGCAGCAATCTTTGGAGGGAGAAGTATACTTTTATTAACAATATCCTGCAATATTGTTCTGTTGCTATTGCTCTGCCCAAAAGGCAGATTTGAAGAGGCAGAATGCAATGGTCCAGACATTAAGACCTGGACACAGAGGTATTGTCTGGGGTCCAAAGTCTTACTTAAACCTAGAGAGTTTGACACCTACGTAATTTTCAGGGTCCTATCCTGAATTCTTGAGGAAAATAGCAAAAAACAGTTACTGTTTATAACAAGTAGAGATTAACTTTCAGAGTTGTTTGAGAACTTAAGAATGATTCTCTTTCATGAGGTCATAAACTTGATGTTCTAGGCTAAATAGAGTCTGACAGGCATGTTTGTTCAGGATACATTTATTACTGAGCTATCCAGGGACATCCACAATTACTGTCATGAGTCGTCTGATGATTAAAGAGCAGAATGAGCAAAATGGAAGATTAAAGGCATAGAACAAGGAGCAGAGATGTCTGTCTTGACTGAGAGTACCCAACTGACAGGAAATTTTGAGCCATTCAGGAATTTGCGTGTGTGTGTGTGTATGCTGAAACTTGCTGTACATTTCTTAGACAGCGACTGCCCTGTTTCCATCACCTTTTACATGCATAACAGACCATCAAAGGGCACAGATCTTATAGTCTGCACCCTTAGCTCTTCAGAGAACCCATCATGCAGAATTTGGACACTAATGGGGATGTATCAGTGCTGCTCAAGTGCGCGCTTCTCTGTGGCCCTTCTGTGATGCCATGTAATCCCTAGTACCTACAAAATGCCTTTCATACTCTTTCCACTTCCAGTGTTCCTGGCAGAAAACTGGAAATGGCAGAAGTACCATTAGTTTCTACAACCTGGTTTCTTTCCCCAGTATTGTCTGGCTTCCAGTTTACCCTACACTAAGGTAACCCTTTTACTGCAGTACTGGGTGAAAGCCTTTGCAGGTGTATTGTGGTAGTACCCTCCTTACAGTGGAAGTGCAGTGACTAATCCCAGGGGTGGATGGAGTGGGGAGAATCTACCAGATTCTGCCTGAAATGAAGGACAAGAGGTTTTCCTCGTGTCCCCTTGTGCCATGTATTCATTCACTCTCCCTGTTGAGTCAGACCTGCCTGGACTTGCTTCTCCTGGTGAGATCCCTGGAGATGAATAACAATGATAAAAGCTCCCTCACTGTCTCTGCTCTGCACTTCCATTTAAGTGATTTGATCTAAATGTGTCTAAGGGCCAGCAAGTGTGCCAACCCCTACATAACCACTAGGATCCATTCTGAATAGTCAAAAAGAGATGAAAAGGTGTATATGAAGAAATAATATTCAATCAGTAAACTGGGGTGGGATGGGGGTGTCCCAAAAGTTTTACCTCTAGAAATGCTGAGACGACAATAGAAGAAGGACATTTCATAGGACAGCCTGCTGTTGGGACAATTCAGCACAGCTTCACCTATTCCTTCAGAATTCCTTCTCTACATCAATAGAGAGGTCCACGTAAATACATCCTAGAAAAGGTATGGGAACACCCATGAAATGGCCAATCCAGGACGTAGTATATGCGGGGCTAGATTATATAATCATCTACTACTATCTACCTTTTCATTTCTTCATTCCTCAAGGACTATTTTCCCTTTGTCCTTACCTAGAATGAGCCTGGAGAGCACCCTGCCTGCAACTGGGATTGAAACAAACAGAAGAATAAAGAAAAAAAAATCCTCGTCCCTGGAGTCTCTTCACCTGCAAACACTTTTCTTTCTGTGTGTGCATGGCTACATGTACTGCAACTTTATGACTGAGCTGGGTTCCCCTGGGGAGCTCCAAACTCTCTTAATGCTTATGACCGCCAGTCAATTTGCATCTAGAAATATCCTCCATAGAAAAGACGTGAAATAGGCAAGGAGAAAACAAATATTCATTACTCCAGGAGTTAAAGTAGCATCCATTTGGACTGCACATCTGTAAAAGGCCAATAAATTGAAGGCAATGCTCATAATTACATTGCAGGCCAGGCTGAAAAAATGATGCATTCCTCCAGAGCAATTTGCTATTGTTGGGGTTTAGGAAACTTCTCCCTCTCTGCTGCTGCCAAAAGGAGAAAAAAAAAAAAAAAAAAAAAAAACAAAAAGAAAAGGAGAAAAAAGAAAAAAAAAAAAGGAGAAAAAAGAAAAAATAAAAAGGAGGAAAAAAAAAAAAAAGGTAAATCATGTGCTCTGGTATTTTTAATGTAGTCTAAGTTGCACACACATGATTCCTAAGAAGGCAAGTATGAAATTCATCCCCCTAAGCTGTCTTGTATCACTAGTCCCCCAGAGGCTTAAGGCTAGTGCTGTCCCATGTGTTTCTGAAAANTTTTTTTGGATGTTGATGATTAAATAAAAGAACGTTGAACGGCAATAGTCATTAGACCAGCAGGAGGAATAAATAAGGAACATCATTGGTCGTTGTAAATAACGGATGCCGTTTTGAGCACAAAGCAACACATCTGGTAATTATTCTCAATTCCACTCCAATTGCTTTGATTTGGCGGCGTAAGGTGCCACAATGAATTCTGCCTTTATTTATTTATTTATTTATTTGCAAATCAGTGTTTAATTGTAAATTGCCTCGGAGGAATCAATGGGATTTATTGCTTCTGCCATGTGAGGTGTGAAATGTTTGCCATTACTGAACAATGGATTATTTTTTAATAATCTCTGCCTAACGTCCTTTTTGTTTGTATTAGGGTTGTTTTGGAATGGGCGGAAGTTGCTTTTGATCCTCCCCTTCCTCACATACTTACACTTTTTGTCTCCCTGCTTATACTTTTTTATGGCTGTTCATTGGATATCTTATTAACATTACTTCTTTATTAAAACAGAGCTTAAACAAGACTACTCTGCCAAAGCCTCTTTCTGTAACCTTCTGCCAATTACTTTTAGGCAGATGTTTTGGAGGAGCATGTTTGGACCTGACCAACACATATAGCTCATTAACAAAAAAATATGAATCTTTTTTGGTCTTTTCTTAGCCCCGATTATTTTTCCATTGTGATTTGTGTTTGTCTTTGGAAAGAATCCTTCCTATCCATTCTCACTCTCTCCTGAAATTCAAGATAAAATCCCTCCTCTCTGAAACAAAGGATAAATGAAGAAGGTAAAGCTTTTATGTTCCTTTTTCCTTTTCATTGATTATTAGAAAATTTTTAAAAAAGAAAAGGAATTTTGAAGAAATTTGCATTTATAAGAATTCTCTGGCTTTGTTTGATAGCATTTGTAGATGTCCCTTTCCTCTGTGAAGAATTTCAATTAACTCTTGCACATAGTATGTCCAAACAGTAACGAGGGTGATGGCGACTATTGCACCTTTAAAACGTCTCTGGGACTTGGCTTCTCATCTATGACACAGTAATAATGGACCCTTTTCTCTGAATTGTCTGCTGAGATTATAACCATGCCTGGACTTCTCTTTTATTACAGTGCGTACAGTACTTAGCAGAACAGGGACACAGTCACAGTTGCTTTCTCCAGATGATACTGTAATTACCACATTAATTTGTATAACAACCTTCAATCCTCTGGCTGGGACACTCCTTCCCCTGAGCCACACTTATTCCTGTACTAGACTGACACATCCTCTTTCCTTAGGACAGGGCTCAGTTTGGTTGAATCCCAGATGCGTTTTTTTTGGAAAAGCAGGGGATAAAAAAAAAGATGATTTTTTAAAAATTATTTTTATTTTAATGAGGAAACACTGATTTTCATGAAATTAGCTTTACTTTAAAGCTAACTAAAGAAATAATCCCCACCCTCCAGGCCTGTAGCACATCAGTTTGAAGCTGATGACAGTATCTCTGGGGAACCAGCGCCCAGGTGGTTGCAGGGACAAGTTCCCAGACTGGACTGCAGCTCCCCAGACTTCCGTGGAGCCCAGCAAGCCCCAGGGACAGTCCCAGAAAACCAGAGGGAAGGGGAGGACCCTCCTGTTTGCCAGCCATGAAGACTCTGCTCCCCTGGGGATGACTAGAAAGCTGCCTCCTTGAAAACCACTCTTCTGCAGAACAGCAAAGTCGCTGGAGCTGGACACAAAGTCCCCTCTCTCTTCCTCCGGTGACAATCACTGTGCATTTAGCTCTGCCGTGGAATGGAGCAGGCGAGCTAATTAACACAATAAGTCATAAAGAGATGGTGCCAGTGGGGAAAATGGAGCTGCGTGAGCTGTCTGTGTTTGTACCCTGTGCAGTCCTCTTGTCACGAGACCCTAACTGTATGATTAAGAATGACAAGTGTTAACCCCTCTGGTCTGGGGGTCTCCCGGCTCTCCTGCTGCAGTGGTCTCATCGCATTTGCTTTCTCAGGATTACAGCAATTAGCCACAGAAAAGACATATTAGTTCATCTATCCCACACGCTCGCTCTTCTCCTTGGACAGAGCGAAATGAATCCCTATATTCGTGCAGTTCATTGTCCAGCCAATTTTTAAACGACTCTGACAATGAAGATTCCTTCAGAAAGCTGTTTCATTGACTAATGTCTCTCTCTCGGACTGATTAGCTCCCATACAAGAAAGAATAAAATGCATTTGGGGAAGAGGTGAAACTGAAACATTCCCCTTGTAGAGCATTCACCAGACTGCTCCCTCAGGCGTGGGTTAACCCTCTAGCCACCAATCATATATTGACCTGCAGTCTCTATTTTGCCCGTGGGGTATGTTTTGTGTCCAGTCAACACTTCCAGATCTGGGATGCAACTTCTGGTGAACCACAGAGACAAAATTGGAATTCACGTTGTTGGAAAACAGTTCACTTGTAGCTGTTTTGTTTAAAACAAAAAGAAATTGGTATTGGGGGCACGGAGGGGGGAAAGTCTGCAGAGAATGGAAATACACAGTCCTGATGATGTTCCCTCAGCAAGATGAAGCTGGGTTCAGAGCCGAGTGTGGCTCGAAACCCAGACAGAGTCACACTTTCAATGTTTTTTTTTATGGATTGTAGTAGTTGAGTGTGTGGGAAGGGAAAAAGGGAAAGGAGCACAGGAGAATGGATGGAGAAAGGATTCAATATGTTGATCCAGATCATCCAAACTCAGTGGCTCTCAGAGCCTTATTTCCTCCTTGCAGGAAACAAGGATTAAGATATTTCCTATGAACAGCTGAGTCAGAGAATCGTCTTTGTTATTATTTTTTCTTGGAGCGAATGTCCCTGTTTAAATTCACAAAATAATAATAATTGAAGACACACAGAAAAACTAGGTAAATTCCAGGCACCACAACCCATTGGGAATGAATGCCATTTTCAAGTCATATTTGTTTTTGCATTTGTTTTCCTTCTTTTTAGCTAACAGTGCCTCATACTTAAATATCCCCTGAAGGGAAAAAAATATTAAAAACTACAGAACAGCTGACATAAAGAAAAGGACTGAAAAGAGCACCTGACTAAAGTGGTTATTATTATTCACCTTGATACACACTCACACACACATAGACATTAATCCTTAGCAACCTCTTTACTAACAACTTCTCTGACAGTTGAGAGGGTTCCACTTCAGTAATAAGAATTTATTGCATTTTATCAATAACAAGATCAAAATTGCCCAGGAGTATCCCTTCAACTCCAACAGGCATGTGTGAACCCAGACATTTTGTAAAACTTTTTGGGCTTGATACAGAGCTGACTGATATCCACAGTGGTGTTAACATGAACTGTACTGGGTGTCGGATGACATCTTCAGGTTTGTTTTCCATCCTCGCTCATGAAAAAAATAAAAAAGACTATTAAACGTTGAAACCTGATTCTGGCAAGTGGGAAAAATCCTCAGCCCACAGATGGAATCTTTTTTTAGTGAATTATAGAAATTGAACAATTTGGGGAGGGAGGGAACTATGCTTTTTACATTCAAAAATAAGGAAATAAAGATCATCAYGAGGATAGCTCACTCCAGAAATTTCTGTGTCTGTTTAACTCATGACTTACATCTCCAGAAGATAAAAAGCAAATGAGCCATCCAAATCAAGAAATGTTGCCCATCCCAGATTCAAAGTGCTCACTGGTTCCAGACCTTACTAGTGAGTCTGAGCAAACCCAACAAAAGCYGAGTGAGAGAAAGAATTGCTTCCAAGTCCCAGCAGAATTTCATCCTTAATGAAGCAAGAGACCTGAAGATGGGCATAACCTTCAAGTGCAAAGATGCCCATTACAGGTCACCATGGAGGAGTAAGGAGGCTCTGGGACTGCAAGCCAGGACTTCCACCACTTGAGTTAAAAAACAAACTACTTCCGCAGGGCTACTGCCAGGAGTCAAAAAATAATAACTATGGGGAGTTGTTCAAGCAATGTCAATAATATTTCTTGGAGACTAAGACCATGCACAGTTTTAGTTAAAGTCTGACCTGTAAAAATCTAGTCTCAATTACTATAAGGGTCAATTAGCCTTGGGAAATACGTATTCCCACTAAAAAATGATGTGCTCGATCCATCATCAGAACAGGTATTGCCAAGCATGGCTTGAGGGAATCTGGTTGCTGGAGTATTGCTCCTGGTTTCCTAGCTCAGCAGTGTGTTCAAAGGCTCACTGTAAGATTGTGAACTGGGAAGAGGGATTTGCATGAAATGTGGAAAAAAGCTCTACGAAACTCTCCCAAGCCCCCAGCCATTTTTTCCCCTATTATTTCAGAGAGCTCTGCCAGGTAATGGATGGCAAAGAGATTTCGTCTGCTGTATGGACCCAGGTGCCGTTATGGTTCTATCCCTTCACCACAGAACATCTCACAGGGGTTGGTGGACATTATCCTTGCAGCATATCAAAGAACAAGACAAGTAGTATTACTGTTTTAACATCAGCTGAGTGCAAAGGTGATTTTCCCTTGTGTTGGCTGTGCTGCTAGATGGCAAAGGCTATAATCCAATCCTGCTTGGCTGGGATATTGCTCTGAGGTCATTCTCCCTCCAGTGAGGCTAAGCTAAAAGGGATAATCATAAGGTTTAGGTAACTAGAAGTAACTCTGCAAACCTCTGTCCTCCTCCTGACTTGTTTCTTCACGCAGTCAGGAAGCACTAGAGATACTTGAGACAGACATTCCTCACCTAATTCCTAGCTTGATATTTCGATTGAAGAAAATGAGATTATCTGGACCAAATAATCTAATTGCGAGGGTGGGGGTGACTGATGGCCACAGAAAGTGGCCTACTTTCAGCAAATAAACCTCAGCTTCTGCAAAAGGCCATGCTGGCAACACCTCCTGCTGCCAAGCTGCCTGCTCTTGTCTGGTTCATCACTTTGCACACATCCAGCTATAAAGGGGGTGGTCCATGGCACGCAAGAGCACTCTGCAGAATCCTTGCCACTAGAAATGCCCTTCTTGACGCCTGGAGTAATTGCCTTCCTCTCCCTCCCCCTGCCTCCTCTCTTCTCCCATTTTCTGTTTCCATTCATTGAGAAGGGATAGAAAACAGCTTTTTTTTCCGTTTCATCCTGTTGGTCTTCCATACACATAAACAACTTGTCTGGCAGGATAATGTATACCAAAGCCTGCTCTAATGTACCCCACTATAAATCAAATTGACTTTTAAGAACTTTTGTGGAGTTACTGCTTAGTCACCGCCATTTAAAAAGAAGAAAACCTGGTCCTATTCTTTCACCTGCTTGTTATATCTTCTAGAAATTATGGTGATATTACCTAAGAGAGAGGCAGGCAGGCGGAAGAAAGAAAAAAAAGAAAGAAAGAAAGAAGGTGAAAAAGAAAGAAAATAAGACATTCCTACTTTCAGTAAAAAGAATATAGGAATGAATTCTAAAACAAAAAAAAAAAAAACTTTGACAAATTGAAAATAAACCCAATAATTTTTCTGCAAAATTGCCACTGACTTAAAAAATCTAAAAAGACACAGGACCTGAACAATGCATGTGCACACACAGCCCACATAGTACCTAGTTATGTGCAAATCCACATACTCAAATTAGTGTGATTTTCTTTGAAAGGAGGAATTAAACCGACTTTTCTTTTACCCAGAATGCTACAGTGAGAACAAAAAATGTAAGTATACACTTAAAAAAATCTTGATCTAAAGAAATAAGGGGAGGCAGCATTTTCTGATGCTCATGAAAAGCAGTAACTCTGACATGACATTGATTTCAAATAGCCTTTCTTTGAACTACAGGTTGCCATATGACTAGTACCAGCTGGGGGTATATTCCAGTTTTCTTTCGATGCTGTCCTTGCAATAAAAGTTTTTATATATATATATGTGTGTGTGTGTGTGTATATAAAAATATATATATGTGTGGTTTTTAATTCCACTGATTACTTGCGCTTTGTAGCCAAGGTATATCAACTCTACATCAAAAATCTTTGCTAGAGAGCTTCAGCTATAGGTTGCCTGTACATGACACYGTATCCTGTGAACACCTCTATCGGCATACCTGTGTCCAGAGGTATGCTTGGGTAATGCCTAGAGGTTTGACTTCCATCCAGGAAAGCACAGGATTTCAGAACTAAAGCTGAAGCACCGTCTCTCCTGCAGCTAGATATACTGCCACACATCTGGGGCTTTGGACGTCTGCTTCAGAGTGTGCTTTCCTGCACTTCGTGATAAACAGACGCTTTGAGTAACAGCTCAGATTTGTTTATTCCACATGACAAACAGACAAAATTCAACACTACTAATGCAAAAGGGTTTGGAAGAAGAACTGATAGAGGCTGGACCATGTCAAAAGAAAATAAGATTTGTTCACACACCTTTCTTAACCCTGAAGTCCATCTAGACAACCTGAAGATGTGATTGAGTAACAGATACCAGCTTATGTTTGAACAGTACTTTTTATACTGATATACCAGAACCATTTCATAAGCCTGTGCTGCTTTTCCTGTTACCTGAAGGTACTCCTCACTGAAAAGCAGCCACCTCTGATGTTGTGCTCGTTGTTAAACAATGCACAGGATCTATCCCTGGTGGCTTTGGCTGGGGAGGGAAGGGAAATGCAACAAGCAGGCTGACTTTTCTGCTGTGTGAAGCACTGTTGAAATCAGCAGAAAGGAGCTAAGAAATCTGTCTGACATCTTGTTAAAACCAAGAAGCTGTTACTACAGGAGGCCTCTTGACAGGGTATCAAAGTGCACACACTGAAACAAGTTGCTTCATGGGCAGCCGAATGTGTAAACCCTCTTCCAATGTCCCTACCCCCATGAGTTCATTGATGTCTAATAAAAGATGGGCTTATGAGCACTAATGAGAACTCTCTGCTCTGCCTGGCTGCCTATTTTCATGAAATTTATGGGAACACAATAGCTTTGGGACCTCTTCCACCCCATCAACRATAGGTTAAATTACCCAGTGGGTTCAAAGCTCAAAGGAGGAGCCCTTGACAGATTGACTGATAGATGGGCCCAGGCACACGCTTACAAACAGCTTGATTGTACAAATCTGACTTCCTTTGGAAAGAAGGAGCAGGGATTTTATTGGTCCCAGCCAATAGATGGGATAACTTATTGCAAATGACCTCCTATTGACTTCTTAAGATGTTGCTTTAATGACAACTCAATGGCAAAGCACCTTCTGGATTTTGAAGACATCACCTTAATGCCTCCCCAGGCCAAGTGTCCTTGCTGAGCTTGAGAAACTATGATACCATCACTGGTGAAGGTGGTACAGCGGCAAGTGTGCTGAAAGCAAAGGTCTGGAAGAGAAGGAGAGCTTTTCAGAAGCATGCCCTTCATTTTAAAGGGCAAGGCCGTGGCTTTGAGAAGCTGAACAATTTCTCTGAAGAACGATTTTGTTTGTGCTGCAGGGGTATTTACTGTTCTAAGATTTCCTGGCATTTGGGTGGTGTAGGTAGAACAGATTTACGTAAAAAGGGGGAAAAAAATCAAACCTTCAAAGGAGCTTTAAAAGGACAACATCCCAACCCACTGTCTGTTTGGGGGATTTTATTTGGACAGAGCTCTTGCTGAGCCTTTTGTGACCAGACATTTGTACGTGTTTTACTGCATGTTTGCACGGCTGCACGCACGAGATAATATAACTGACAGGCTAGTGATGATGGATTCCTACAGCACAGAGGATGCAAGGAGGTCAGGAATGGGGCTACATCCTCTCCAGTATGCCAGCACCATCTTTTCCTTTTTTTCCTGCAATGCCAGCAGCAAGATGTTCCCCATCCACAGGGAAGATGCACATGGGTGGGTGCTAAGGTCCTGACAGACTGGGCCCAGAGGGAACTCCCCTCCAAACTCCCCTCAGATGCACCCCTATGCCCTCTGATTCACTTTCTAGCACACTTCCAAATGCTCGGAGAAGACTCATGCAAAGCTGAGGTGGAGAAAGAGGACAAAATGAATAAAGAAGAAGGCCAATTTAAGTAAGGCACTGAATAGGATTTAGAAGACATGAGTTCTGCTCCAAGCTGTGTAATGAGGTGCTATTCCCAAACTGCAATGACTCACTGTTCCTCAGTTTCCTTGTCCATACACTGAGCAAGGCAAAGAGGCTGATTTTGTCTGAAAGAGGCTTAGAGAGCCACTGACAGAGCTGCAGAAGGGCTAAGTACTATCTACATCACCCAGCAGAGCAGCATCCATTTTAAAGCCATCTTTCTGCCCTTCTTCACTTTGTGGGTAAAGGTGTGGAGCATTACATTGCTGGTACAGCAATGGGGACAGGAAGGAACTGCAGTTTCACTTTGCACCCCACTCTGTTCTTTTCTATGGTCAGGAATGGATGTGTTCACAACTGGCTTAGTATTTGAGGCATGGCCGTAGGAAGCAATGTCTAACTGTGGAAAGCTACAAGAACTGGAGAACAGAAAAAGAAAAAGGAAAAGAAGAAAAAAAAAAAAACAGTCGGAAGCATACACACACAGGGAGAAACCCTTCTGCAAAATTTCTATGCCAGTTTCTGCAACCCTCAACCTATTCTTTTTAACACCAACTTGCCAAAATAAACTATAGTTTGCATTTTCAGCGGTTGCTTTTTTGGCTGTAATTTTTCCTATGCTCACATCTCAGCTCTAAATACATTTGCAGGAGGGGAAACGAATGTGTGCCCTTCTTGGTAGCAAATCCACTAACTGTCTCTGCACTTCATCAGGCTGTGAAAGGCAGACTTCACACCGTGAGAAACAGTCCAGGATAAATCAGCCCATTCACTCTCTTCATTCATCTTTTGAATGCCTTTTGCATGTGTTCAGATTGTATCGTGGTGTAGATGATGCTGAAAGACTCTTCAATATTTGCGTTTAATTGTTGGCTGTTACAATGTTCAGCTTTCAGAGAGGGAACATGATTGCTGAAGAAAATCCAAATAAGCAAACACCAAATTGATGGTAAGAGGATGTTTAAAGCTCAGGTACTTGGACTGTTCTTGAGGAAACCTTCCATGGAGGCCTTGGTCCAAAGGCCACTGGAGTCTGAGTAGGCTTTGGACCAAATCCTAAATAGTTTCATGAGTACACACTGGTTTCAGACCTCATCTCTGTACCTCTGAAGACTTACGAATTTTCACAGAGTAGAGAGAAAACCTTACCCCCATTCAGGACCGGACTGCCTGCCCTGGCTGCAGAAAGTCCTGCTGACAAAGAAAGCAGTTGCTTACATGGACAAGATACCGTTAAGAGACTAGTTCATGCATTTTACCTGTCCTTTAATGGGTGGAAAAAGAGCCAGACGCAATCACAGAAGAGAGTGCACATTACACGTTGTCAAGAAACTCTACCAAATCTAAGCATTTATGACATGCTTCTGCAGGGGTAATTGAGCATTTGGATTGTGGATACCTGAACTGTAATTTTTCAAGGATGTCAACTGATGAATGTGAGGATTTCCCTGGATTTCCGTCTTTACTCTGAAGGCGAAACATATGTGATCTATGAGCTCTGCTGGCTCATGTGATCGCAGTGCGTTCAACCAAGGGCCATGTATTTGTTTGTGATCTGCCTGGAGCTGGTGAAGATCTACTTCGTGATATAAAACCAGCAGAATTGTGTCCTGGACCAACATGTCTTCCTCTTTTTCAAGGGTACAGGAGAGGACAGTCTTGTCCCAAGCTTCCTGTCTGGAAGAGCAGCCCATGGGTTTCCCTGAGCCACTGTGAGGGGGGATCAGAGTTCTGCAACCTATTTGCTGGTTTTCCTGCATGCAATGGCAGGATCTTGAAAAGAGCTACTGGGAATAATGGAAACCTCAAAGTCAGATTGGCTTCAGGACTTTCCTTGGAACACTTTGCAGGCAGGAGGACCAGCTTATCAAAACAAGAGTCATGTGAAGTATAATATTCTACCCTGGCACTGCTAAATGACAACGCTTGTGATAGCCCTTTCCCATTCTGCTAATTGAAATAGCGGCAGCAGGTACATATATGCACACTAATGTAATCCTTTCTCCTGTAAGCAATGGAAAAGGTCTCACACAGCATACTGCCTTGCACGCTTAATCTTCACTGCACCCTGAGCTTCAGGGAGGTACAGATCTCCCTTGCTCCAAAGCAAGCAGTGATGTCCCAAAGAAGCGAAGAGATATGGCCAAGGTAACCCAGGCTGTCAGTGACAGAGCAGACACTTGAATAAAAAGTTCAGGTTGGCCCTTTAACTTCTGGGCTGTCGTCTTCTGCTCATAACAGAAGCAAGTGACAGAAGGAGCCCAGCAACATCCACCAGCTTAATAACAATCATTACTATGCTAGGAGACCGGATGGATAATGCAGTCCCAAAGCATGGACATGAACTAATGTCATCAGCATTGGTATAAATAGGGTGTCTGCATTTAATTAATAAATAATAGGCTGCAATGCTAATCTCCTTCTGCTAACTCTTTTCTAAAGGTGCAATCTATTAATCACATGTCACTGCCAGCCTGGTCACTTCTTTTTTTAGATTCAAGACAGAAAAAAAAAAAAAAATAGCTAGAAATAAATGGATCCTAAATACAGCAGGGCAATTGAATAGCACAGCCAGCATTATGATCCACTGCTGATTTCAATCCTTAGCTACAAGTTTTTCCCCCTAAGGACGGATATAATACTTTAAAGAGAGAGTGAAGGCTTGCGATGTTGTTAAAGGTCAGCATGTTACTAATGTCTGCAAAATGGAGGGTTTTTTCCCTGATTATTTGCCCATGGAAATTCTGTCACTCTATAATGTCTGTCTACATGCAATAAGACCCATTTCTGTGGGCACTGGCTAAGGCAGGTGAGATATTCCTATTGAGACGGGGACAACATAACTTTCTGAAAAGCACTGGAAATATCTCACCTGTTTGGCACGTGGTAAGACTAGGAAGCTGGAAACCCAAGGAGAAGAAACATTTGTGTTGGTATGGAAATGTAGTATTGGGGAAATGACAGCACTGTTCATCTAGGACCATATAGAAGGAGTCATGCAAATTGCTTCCTTTGCATGTGAATATCCACTTTCCAGGAAGCTTCCCTCTCTGCTCTGAATGAACTCCATTGTGTCCATAAACACAATGAAAATTTTCACCTGTTCAGCTTCAGGATTATCACACCCTGCTGTGCCTTTTCTAGGGTCTCTTTAGAAAAACCTGGAAAACTTTGACCCAGGAAAACATTGCCCCTCATGGTTTGGAGTGCGGGACGTGGTRGAGGGTGGGGGGAGGCATGTGTATTTAGGTCAAAAAGCAAGTTTCCATCCAAATTATTTTGATTGGAAAATATATCCTACTATCTCTAGCTGTTACACATAATTGATTGCAAAAATGTATCCTTACTAATTGAACTGATTTTTGAAATGATTAAAAGCTTTTCAGAAAGTTCATCTCCACATTTCCAACCTGTTTGATATCAAAGTTGTGCTGAAGCCTCAAAAGAGTCATTCTCTGGCTAAATTTCTCTATTCTTCAGTCAAATGCAAGTCAGAAGGCTCAGCACAGAACGTCTGGGTGAAATTTTACAGTCAGTTTATGCAAGAGGTTAAATGAGATCTAACGATTCTTTCTAGATCTAAAACCTATTCATTTCCTTTTAATCTAGCCAGAAACACCAGAAGAATGGCTAGTGCTCCAGTGTTTTGGCCTTTCCTCTCAAAGTCCAAACTTCAATAAGGGAACATTACAGGCTCTAATAAAAACCACATTGCCTGTAATACCAGGGAAGAGTGCTGGATCACACACTAAGATCAAGGAGAGACAGGGATAAATTCAGCTCATTGTAAACACTGCAGAATATACTTGCATCAGGATTTGAATGTTGTGAGACATGATGTTTGACCCCTGTTTTGTTCTAGGTAGCTCTGGTCCCTTTGAAGAGTTCCCTGTAAAGAGACAGGTGGTACTCTGGGACCGCTATATCCCAGTTTCTTCCTGCACCCTTGTTTCTCCCACAGTACTCACGGACCTGCCTCCCCTATAGCGAGGGGCACGGTGGCATAACGGGCTCCCTGTCAGTGCGGTGTGTCCCTCGGGCATCTGCTGAACCTCAGTTTCATTTCACTAGCAAACTTGTACACCAAAGACAGCTGCTTGACCTTAGCTGTGACCAAATACACCAACCAGGACCACATGGTATGAGTGTGCAGGAGGAGGGTCCTTGTCAAGGAGGCCAAGCTGTTAGCTTAAGCTCTTGCGTATGTTATTCAGGATGTCACTTGCTTTGTCTCAGAGGATGTGTCCCAAAAGGAGCTTTGCCTGAAGGCTGTCCTTAAGGTTTCCTTTCCCCAGGTAGACCCTAACTCCACAGCCCCTGTCCTGATGTATCAGTTTCGGTCCCAGTTGTGCAACCCAACACAATGCTTTTTCTCACATCTGGGAAGAAACTATATGACAGGTCTGCATCCAGACACTGTATCTGGTCTTATCTTTAGAGAGTAAGCTCTTAAGGAAAAGAGGGCCTCTGTCTGTTCTGTATCGTACAATGAACCTAGTGCCATGGTTCATAACTGGTCTCCCAGGCACTGCTGCAAGATAGATTGTAAATAATTAGATTTCTGATCTAGGGAGTGGAGAGACTGCTTTGGTTCAGTCCAATCTCTAAAGTCATTAAACTCATACTATCTTCATTCCCCCTTGCCTGAGGTTCTGGCCCATTCTCCCACATCTCTTCTTCATTAGCTATTCATAATAATAATAGTCATAGTCATTTTTGAAAAAAAAAAAAAAAAAAAAAATAAAAATCCAATAAAGCAACTCATCCAATGTACCTTACATTGTGGCAACATAATTTCATGTTAATTGGATGGCTGCTTGGAAGTGTGGGTATTTTGTGGTTTATAATCAATGCATCTGGCCATTCATCAGTGACTCAAGAGATGGATAAAATAAATATTTGGGGGAATTAATTACCATTCATATGGCAGTTCATGGGCAGGAAGTATTTTACTATCTATGAATTCCTGCATAYTAGGTTTGATCTACAAGAAAGCATCCCTCCACTAAGGCCAGTCTTAACACATTTGAGTTACTTATCCCTTATTTTTAACACTCTTCTAGTCCTGTTCATTGGGCAATCCCAACTTGTGTTATGAAACAAACCTGCCCTGGCATGGGACATGTCCTGCTGCAGTTCCCACAAGCATAAGCAAGCAGCGTCTCCTACAGGAACGAGTCTGACTTGACTCCACTGTAAAAGTGAGAGGAATCAGCCCCATCAAGTTGACTCCAACTATTTGGAAGAACATCATTATTTGGGGAGATTTTCAAAGGGAATATTTAGACACCCAAGGCCCATTGACTTTATGTGAGAATTGAGCAGTGAAACACATTTGACACTTTTGAACATCTCTATTTATCTAACCAAGTTACTTCTGTGGAACTAATGATTAGAGAACCTGAGCACCTAATAATCTTTAATGCATGTATCCTTGCAGCACCAACACTATTTTATAGGAGGAGACTGGAATCAGAGCAAGATGTTGGGCCAATTTTATGTATATATTCAGACAGTCAAAGATAATATTAGTCACCAGATAGAAATGGAGTGAGAATAATAACCTGACCCTAAGTAACCTCTTCAAGGTCAAGGAGAAAATCTGGACAAGGCAAGAAGTTAAGCCTCAGCCTTCCAAGCTGCAGTCTATTGCCCTGTGTAGAGCTTTCTCTTCCTCTGTGCAGGATCAGGCTGCAAGACTGCCCTTAAAATTGAAAAGAAAGGAAACAGTCCCTCACTAATTGAAGCCAACTGTTTATCCTCCCTGGGGGAAAATGTTTCAGTGCAGTGCTGCCTTGAAAATTACCTCTCTACAAATGATATTACAGGGGGCCATATTCATTTTCCATCACAGATTCCAAAACAGGCTGGTTTTAAAGATAAAAATATTTTTCTTAATTATGGAAACACATTTTAAAGACACTGATGTTACACACTGCTTTTAATTTGAAGCTTTTGGGTTTTTTATTTATTTATTTATTTATTTAATTTTATTTTTTTTATTTTGAGTTCACTTTGAGCCATGAGAATGGGAGTGGTAGCAAACCCAAATACAAAAATGAAAATGGAAATTGACTTTAAAGAGGAATTAAAATTGATCAGATTATCTCTATTGCTCAGGCTGATTGGGATGCAGCCCCTCTTATTCTTCCCCTGACATTATGAAGCAAACACATTAATGGGGAAAGATGTCTTCCCTTTTTAGGACAAAATCCCAGCATCTCCTACAATCCATAGGTTTTATATAGCAATTTTTATTCATAGATCTAACTAGGGTTTCAGAAAAGTCAACTATCATCATTCATACGATACAGATGGAAAACTGTGGCATGCAAAGGTGAAAGTTGTGATTCATCTTATCTCTCTTCAGGTGTCTAAAAGAGAGATATCTAAATCTGAATTAATTGCCATAGGTTCATTCCAGATTCAGTGGAGAGAGAGAGAAGGGAAACTTCCAAGCAGCACCATTTATCCCATCTGTCTTGGGATGGGGTGAATCACAGTTTGGAAGCACCTCTCTCCCTCCACTGTGCATAGGAGGAGCCTAGATGACTAACTTAAACTATATGCCTGATATTTAGGCGCTAAAGCTAAGCAAAGTGAATCCTGCCTGAAATAACATTTTAAGGACAGTGGCATAGAAGCCCTATTTAAAATTTCTTCTGTCCCTAAGTCCAAGGCTCCTAAGAGGTCCAATTTCTGGGTAAAAACACTAGATACAGTTTACTCAGAGAGCTAAATTATTTACATGGGGATTTTCTACCTCCCAAACTGATTTCATGTACATACTGCAAAATATATATAGCAATCGGAAAATGCTGTGTATGTCATGGAGAAAAGTTTTCTTGACCTCCAGTATCTCCTGAGTCTTGAAACTTCTTGCAAGCTGTGATACTATAACCTGGGATCTCAGCAGGCAAGGGGCAAAACCCTTCTCGCTGAAATTCCCACACAGAGAAGAGAGAGTTCAGTCTGCATCRAAACTGCAGGGTTGAGCCAGTCTGATTTTAAATTGCTCTATTGTAACCTCTGTGTGCCAGCAGCTGAGGGTACTGACTATAGTCCAGACATTTCCCAGCTCCTAAATCAAACTAAAACTCACTTTCCAGAAAGATCCTGGATTACTCTAGAGTCAAAGGTCCTTGCAAGCATGCAATAAATAAGTGACAGTCACGAAGAAATAGGCACACAGCATTATGTGCTGAACACTGGACTCATCTTATACTTTAGGCAGCAGTATAACTGTATGAACTCTACCAGATCTGGAAACAACAAACTTATTTATCTAGATCCAGGGTTTTAAAAGTGTTTAGGTACTTGATTGACATTGATTACAGTTGGGGTTAGATGAATAAACAAACACACATTAATTACATGYGTATGTCAGTTGCATGCAACTGTTAGTTGCCAGAAAGAACTGAAATTCAGACCTAGAGTAATGATGGCAGGCAGGAGAATAACTTTGGATACCTTATAGTATTTTTGGTTGTTAACTATAAAACATGCCTCTTTTATTCCCAATTCTAAGTGACCTGCAACCAGTGAGTTTTCTGCCAGATGCCTCAGTTTCCATTTTTCTAATTCTTCTCTTTGTCATTCCTCCTTACATCACATTTTGCACCAGACCTCTTCTAAGACCTCTGCCTTCCTGGTACAGCAATCAGCAACAACGGCATTTTGACATGGGGAGAGAGACTGGATGTTATGCACTACAGGCCTTGCCCAGGGATTGCTTGTGCATTTTCATTAAAGTATCACTTGGTAAAATACAGAAAAAGAACCCACACAACAGGAGTAAGGACAACACCAAGCCCCTCATACCTAACTCGTTGCTGACTGTATAGGGGATGTTGGTGCATCACCACTCCAGGAGCTGGGCTTGGACTCAGTGTGAGAACATTTTGATCCTTTGTGAATSTCAGACTAAACTCACAAGGAAGAAGCTTGGAAAATCTCAACAAGCAAATGGAATACGTAACCTGTGAGCATCAGTCACCCTTACTTTATTCAACATCAGGCAGAAAAAACGGCCTATATGTTCCCTTTCCCCCAAATGCTTCTCCGAAAGAACAGCAAAACATGCCTTCCAATTTTTAAAGAAATGCCCATGTAACCATAACTACAAGTTCGTCAATAGAAAAATACGTAATAAATGGCTTGTTATTTTGACTCTTTTGTGAGACAGTTCATTAGAAACTTCATTTGTCTACATGGATTGCACTTATTCAGCTATATTCTAATAAAACRCACATTGCTTCCAATAAAGGGAATGCATTTGCTATTGATGTGCTATAAACTACTATACAGAGAGGTGTTATTATATCCCTGTGTAATAACAAGCCAATTATAATGATCAGCAAAACCTTTACAATAAAGTCAATGCATCAGGAGTGATTATCATAATGCATTCTAACTGTTCAGTGCCATAAATGCTTTGCAATTAATTGTGGACCATATCTATAAATGTATTATTAATGCTGTATAAAAACCCATTGACAAGCAACCTTTACATTAAAAAAAGATCCTAGGATTGTAACGTGTCCCTGAATTCACCTATGAGGTTGAGCTGTATTTACAAAGGTGGAATTTCTTATAGGATTACATTTTTTATTTGTTCCGCTTTCCTCCTCCCACCACTTCTTCATTTTTGCCCTATTGTTGAAAAAACTCCAAATATCACTGTGCAGTGTGAGGGGCCCCGATCATCCACCACACTTGATTTTTAGTCCTGTACACATTGTTTTGGGCACAGCTACAGGCTTTTACTGGTGTCTTAACCCTATGACACTGACAGCCAGACATGCATGAATGCCAAAGGTGCTAGCCACAAGAAATAAGGAAATAAAAGCATATCACAATCTAAGCAGGCAATGCAAGAAGGGTGAGAAGGAGAAGGGAATCGAAGTTATGTAATTGATCAAAAGTCACGTGGTAGCAGAGAAAAAACAATATCAAAACCTCAGGGCGATGAGCTCCCCAGCCTCTGCTCTAGTCTCCTCTCCTTGTCAGTAAACTATTAGGTTACAGATGCTTTATGAAAAATGCGCAATATGTTTTTTTTYCTTTTCTTCTCTTAATACTTCATTTTAAAAGGTTGTCCTTAGGACATGTGCTAGAACACAACGTCCTGTGGATCTTTTCCAGTTCCTATTGATGGGCACCCTTCCATCGATTTCAATCATGACGGAAAGGGCAGACGTGAACAAAAGTTTGATGTCCCTTATTTTCTTTCAGCAGGTGAGTGTGGAGCAGAACACATCAGCCTTCAGCAGTGTCATCGAATATAAAAAACTACACATGATGATCCGCCAGAGCTTTTTTCTCCCCCAGAATTAAGTTTTACCAGACAGTGGAGAGCACGAATAGGGTCATCCAGGGCCACTTTGAATTAACTGATCCATTTGCATGCTGGTACATTCTGCCTGCTTGAAAATATGGCCCTGTGAGGACAACAGTCAGCTCTCAGTAGGGTCATGCAATTCTGAATTTCCACAATAAACCGGGAGATTTTCATTTCCCATTGGCTGTAATCAGTCCCACAACAAGCCACAGCTAGAAAGAGAAGATTTCTAGAAGTACTAAAATGCTCTTTCTTAGAGCTAGGGCTAGCTATCTTAGGGCTAAAGGAAAAAGCACTACAGATTTTAACAGATATTCAGACTTGGAATAAAATCCAATGGACAGGTTCCCTTTGAACCCAGTAGCCTTAAGCATTGCTGTAGAAGGCTCCATCACACAAAATGGGGTCTAAAGCTCGGCTCTGCCTTTCAACTGTGGCTTCACCTGAACTGAGAGAAAGCAATAATGTCCAAATCTGGGTTTCTTGATTCTGCCCTGGACTTGATGCGTCCCTGTTCACATGGGAAGAAAACCAGGACATATAGGCCAGAAGGGTCCAGAGYGATCCTCAAGACTGTGGGATGTCTAAAGTGGCCTTTGTGGTCCTAGGCCCAGTTCCTTCCCCAGCCTTTGACCAGATGGGCAGAGAGGCAAACACACTTCAAGGCACTGACATCTCTGTTTCCCAATACTACAGCACCTCCGACAGCCCTTCCTCAGGAGCCCACCCTGTCAAGGACACTAAGGCTTTCTGTTGGTCCTGACGCTTCCCCAGCCTCTGAGGCAAGAAAGCTGTCTCTCCGTTTAATATCAAGATCTTTTGGTTAGGTTCTTGCTTTTTCTTTTTTCCTTTGACTCATGAGCTCATCTCCTCTCCCAGCAGATTTTTTTAACAGAACATTAGATTATTTTTAAATAGTTATTCCTTCTCTTTACTCTGAACAGAGAGATACTGCAGCTCAGCACCAGTGTGCTCTTTATTGGATATGTAATTAATAGAGTGAAGCTATTTAGATTTGGGTGTGGTTTTGTTTTATTTTAATTCCTCCTGCAAGAAAAGTAAAAACCAGCTGATTAATCATGTTTGGGGCAAATCTCAGGAAGAGGAGGTGTATGAGACTTAGGAGGAGTATTTGGCATGGAGTTGGAAATCTCCTTTCAAACTGCAAGGGAAGATAAAGAGGGAGAGAGATGTTGTTTAAACTGTTGTGGGCACCCAGGGAAAGAAAGGGGAATATGAAGCCCTGGGTGTGGTAAATGATTTGTCCAGAGGTCTTGAGTCCAGACCTCCTAAAATGTGAGGACAGGAGCTGTTACTGTCCAACGAGTAGTCTTAGCCTTGCAAGTGTAATGGTCGCAGCAAAGGCTGGCACACGTGTATTGCATGACCTTTGCAAGTCCCTGTCTGTGCCTTGCTCTACCCAAGCTATAAAAGATTAGGGTCAGTCATACTGGGCTCATGGCGATGTTGAAAGAGTTAATGGGGATGTGTTCATGGAGAAGTAAGCTTGGATCTTTTCTCCCAACTGTGAGATGGGAGAACATTATCTGTCTCCCTGGGGTGTTTGCCAGTGCCATCTGCCTGCTCCTGCTGAATGGGTGTGAGGGCCATAAAAGAGAGCGAGATGAGCAGTTGAAGAAAAAGCTGTGGCAGGCCACATAAAGCTGGGCTGTATGGATTACCACCTGGAAACAGGACATTCCCTCAGCCTGCTCTCCAGCTTCTGGGGAGGGAAGTCTTTTAAAGAAGGCCACCAAAGGTACAAGATAGGGAACTGCTGGTAAAGTGGGTTCCATGGAGCTTAATGTGCCAGGCAACACATGTGGCTCAGCAATAAGAGATGAGAATTACAAAGGTACAACTCTGATGCGTGCATAGTCCCAGACTTCAGGACTTCTTGCATGCATGCGTAGCCTAACCTCCAGCAGTGCAGGAGAGGAGATGCTGAGCTCTGCCAAGATTGCCATCACCTTATTTATCCTTAACTCTCTTCCTCAGACCTTCCTGGTAGGCAGCCAAACCTCCTCTTTGCAAAGCTTCTTCTTAAGGAAGAAGGAAATAATTCTCCACAGCATTGTTATACCAGTGTGAAGCCAAATTAAGCTGAAGGCAAACCAGTCTTGCTTGATTTCAGCACCTAAACAGGTCTGGATCTGGCTAGTACCTGGATGGGAAGCTTCCTAAGAGGTTTGGCCATCAGCAGAAGCCACAGAATTCTGATCAGTTAAAGGGAAAACAGCTAAATGCCAAACAGTTAGTGGGACCTGGGGCTGTGTTTGTCACAGATAAACCCTGCCAGCTGCAGCAGAGAGCTAGTGAGAGTTAGAAATGGCCTGGATGAAATAAGAAATAGATCCAGACTTTTGTCCCAAAGGAAAATAGGGCTTAGAAACTGTGGAGAAGCCATTCTGGCCCCATCATCATTGCTGAGCTGATGGAAGGAAATAAAAAGAAACAGATCATAGTGCATGAGCAAGGCACCACTGTTTTGCTATTTACTGTAAATGAATTCTTGGACATTTTGCTCTGAAGCTGGAATAAACCATAACCAAGCAGATAATTTCAGAGCCTGCACATTGAGTAACGGGTAGAGAAACGATGCAAGTCAGTTGAAATGTGAAGTCCAAACCTTCCAGCTGCCGCTGTCACATCCCCCAAACAGCAGACAAAAAAAGACACACTGCACATGCCTCCCCTAAACATACACAAACAAATTTTCTTGAAAGCACAAACACAGACAGAAGCTTTAGTAGATTTGTGAAGTCTTGCATGCAGAAAACACTGCAATGTGATGAACTGCAGACTCTCCTGTAAATCTCTCAACACCTTCTCTGCAGGACATTGCACCCTTTCAACTCTAAACCACTTTGGACTTTGCCTTTTTATTTTCTTTAGTCCAGGAACCTTCTGCATCTGTTCCATAAAATGCAGGAGGACCCCAAAACCACTGTGAGGTGTTTCTTGGTAAAGACAACACTGGGCCTGGGTAGCACACTGCGTGCATCTTTGCATGCCTTCCTTTACGGATCTTCCTCTGTCCTTTGAGAGGAATGTGGGAGCAATGGAGCATCTAAGCATCACTAATGGAGTTCAACTAGAGTAGCAGGAGAGTCCTTTCCTTTTAAAAAATGTTACTCCTTATACAACCTAGTGGGACCGTGGGGCTGTGTTTATCATAGGTTAACCCTGCCAGCTGCAGCAAGAGTTGTCTAGTGAGAGCTAGAGATATTGTGGATAAAATAAGAAATGGCTCCAAACTTTTGCCCCAAACCACAAAACAGACTTGAAATCTTTCCCTAAGTTTGCAAAACTTTAAGTCACTGATATCTACAGACTATTTTTAGAGCTGAATATGAGACAAGGAACCAAGAAAAATCATCAACAACAGGATGAAAATAATAGAAAATTCTATCAGTTTAATTGGGATTTGTCATGTTCAGAATTTAACGTGGAGTTATAGCTTACATCCCTAAAAACATATTGGACTACCTAATCTATGGCAAAGTAGTTTGTGTATGGTCAAGCTAAATCTGGACAACACAAAAGCCAATGAGAGTTTTTAAGATACCCTTAATAGAGCTAGAGTTACACTCTGATTTTTCAGAACGAAATACAGAATTGTTGCCTTTTTATCACATTCTATCAATTCCATCACTGCTAAAGTCTCTATAAAATGTCAAAGGACTCTGACCTTCCAAACAAGTATTTGGAGCTTCATGAAGGATTTTGTAGAAGGAATACCCCTATATAACATTTTGTAGCTTGACTATACACACATACACAAACAGGCAGGAACAMAAAATCCAAAATTTTCCCATTAATTTAGACTGTTTCCCTAGAGAAATGTACTGAGAAGACATTCATTTCTAGTTCCTGTGAGATTAGGCAAATGTAAATAATGCCAGTTTTTATTGAAAAGGATTGCACTTTTTGTCTTGCTCCTAGTCCAATATAGGGATTAACAAACAAAATAATAAAAAAGAGCAGAACTAATAAGGGGCACTCAGCATTTCCATTTTGTTGGGTTGAGTGTAATTTGTGCCAAGCAACATTTTGAATTCTTCCCCAAACCTAGATGGTCTGAATTCTCGCTCACACACACTAAATGCTAACACACCCACTGTCGGTTCAACTGAGAATCAAGACACAGAAAGGGCTAAAGACCAAGAAAATCCAGACTCCAGAACAACAGAAAAAAATGCTGAGCAGAATCTGGTTGGGGGGGAGGGTAAATTTTGAACTCACATCAACTTTGTGTTGTGGGTGAACTTACTGGAAAAGTCAAAGATTCATGTTTTAGCAAAATGCAGGTATTTGTCCCTATATAAAACACAATCTCACTTTCTCAAGAATACTGCTCAGCATTTCCAGTAAAAGACCCTTGCAAACCACAGTTTCAGAGAGCACTGCATTCTTTCTTTAATACCTTGTCCTGGCACCAAAACTCCCCATAAGCCAGAAGATAGAGGTGTATTCTGAGAGTGGGCTTTGGGCAGACTGAAGACTTGTGCTGTGCAGAAGAGCTGCTTCATCTTCCAAGCCCCTCCTTTTCCCTCATGTCCCATCCCAATACACGGATGGGGTATAATAAGCTACAACTTAAGTTTCTTTGTTGTTGAAGTTGACCTTTATCTTGCAGCCCTGATGAAGTCTTTTGATGTGCTCCTAAGATACACAGCCTCCTTTTTAGCATTCTGTTTGCCATGCCTGCTTTAAGCGGTGGGCTCATGAAGAACGTAAGTTTTCATACAATGCCTCCCTTGAGTGCCAATTGTTTTTTTCTCCCATAGTTGCCCTTGAGTCACGCCATCCTGAAACATCACCAGCCCAGAAGCAGCTTGTCAGTGGGGAATTAGGACAACGTGTCTTTCACGCCAGTGATGAGTGCACCCGCTTGGCCCCTGCATTATGATCATCACCGATAGGAGCAATATGGGAGCAGAGAGGGTGAGAAAAGATGAGGTTTGTGTCTGTTGGGGAGATAATTAGCTGAAATACGATGGGGAGGGAACCACTGGTGTGACGAATAATGTGGAATCAAACTGCCACCAGAGCCCTTTGCAGTTCAAACCACCCCTCCTGAAAGCAGCTGCTCTTAGCAAAGGAGTTTGAAAACCCTTCCCAGAAAGCCAGGCGTGTGTTCTCTATTAGTGATTTGCATTAAAAAAAAAAAAAGAAAAGAAAAGAAAAAAAGTGATTGGGAGCTACATACCCTGTAGGCACACTAAGCAAATTGGCCAGCCTAATTATTATTTTTTGGTATGTCTAATTAAATAGACAAAAGGCCCTTCCTTCACTCTTGCTGTCGGCACGAACTCCACTGGAATGTGCATAATGTCTCCTCATTTGCCCAGGCAGCTGAGCCTTTCCCTTTTCCCCTAGGAGATCAGTGTTGACAACTGCCCATGGTTTACCCACTCCTACTCAGACACAGAGCCAGATCGTCAGACGGGAAGGGAGAGGGGGTACATTGACCGGGTTCTGTTAAAAACCACCGGACGATGCTGTATGATGTGACATGCCTTTGTTGCAGATTAGAAACATGCCGTGGCCCTTGATAGCAGAACTTGCCATCTCAGAGCCCATCAAATAATTTCTGCCCAGTGTTGGCCAAATTCCGCTGAATTTASTTTACGGGAGACTCTAAAAGTGCAATATTTATCCCTGAGCTTTCTGGCRTTTTTCCATCACTCAGCTCTTCTCCTGCTCTGCAATTACACCGCACCACAGCCCTTCCTTACAGAGCCTCTGTCGACCTGCTGGTTTCACCACTCCGTAACACCAGCCCTTTAACTACAAGCTACGTACAAAGTCTTCCAATGACTTGAGTCACTGGAGAGTTTCAGCCTCACACCGACGCAGTCAAAGCCCTGGAATCCAAAGCTTTCAACTGAAAAAAGAACACAATTTCAGTGCCTTTTGTCTGCGAGGCATTTTACTCCTTTTAAGTAGTTGTTGCTGGGGATTTCCACTAATGCCAGCACAAAGATAGTCGTCCCATAAATGAGGAAGAGTTTACATCCATGGTGGAAATTAAAGAGTTTTCACACATCTGAGCCACATCATTACTAAATGACAAAATCTACTCCCACATTTATATGATACATAAGCACTAGTGTTTTTAATGCATATGTGGGCAAAAAACTCTCCTTTTTTTCCACAAAGAGATAGGGATAGAGAGGAAGGAAGCACCATGTTATTATATATATGCGTGTATATAAATAAATGCACAGATATAAGAAAAAAAACCAGAATGGTAATTCATCCAGCATAACAGACCATCTCACACTTTCTCAGTGAGCTCTGTGTTTGATCTGACAAACAGGCCCCTATTAGAAGAGTACGGTGAAGTATCACCACATCAGTTCTGGTAGAAAACCTTTTACAGGAAGCACCTTATCACTGGTGATCTATTGAACAGTCACTTAGCAAAGCCTTCCAAATCCACTGTGCAGTATGGAAAAGCAAAAGACCAGCTCCTGATTTCAACTACACCTGTGCAAATCCTGAATAACTCCCTGGGACTGAGAGAAGTCTTCAGTTTCCACAACAGGTTTATCCAGATAAGCTAATACAGGTGCAGAAAACTCTGCTACCTCAGAATTGGCTTTTTCCAAAAGCAGAGTTGCTTCAGTCCAAACAGAAACAACATGGTCAGAGAAACCATAAAATATCTGCTTTGTCGCAACAAAATTAAACACCTCTGTAGCTCAGCCCAACATAGGTCTGAAAAACCTACGTTGCCGTCACCGCTGTTAAACTTTGTTAAGTAAGCGCCTGATGCTTCACTTCTTAACGAGGCAGTTATTTGTTTCCCAGGCAATCGCTGGCACCTGCCTGCCTTTTAAAATCAAATAATAATTGAATATGAGGAAAGCGAGACGAAGTAAAGGAGATTTAATAAAGAGAATCTTTGCTGCAGAGGGAATTTCTTTGGCAGTGATTACGTTACTAATTGATCAGCACATTGCCTGAGAGAAGCCAGAGACAACAATTATACTTAGCACTGTGGCTGAAAGCAATGCAGTCAACTACCTCCTCGGCTTTCGCTGTCCGCTGGTTTCACCTGGATCGGTCTGTTCATCTGTAAGAAAAAGCAAAGAGAGACACATAATTAATGGTGGAATCAAACATTCATATACAGAGGCTTGCTTTGTGTTTTTACCATGCATCATAGTTAGCACCAGAATTTACTCCACGAGGCGGGGAAAAGCAATTAGTAAGCAAAGAAGTAACCACAGAGTACAGGCTGCTTCTTGGTCCGAGGTAAATCGGTGTCACCCCATTTACCTGACAGGGGCTCTGTTGAATCACATTGGGAGAGGGATCTGACTCATTTCACACAGGTCATGAAATTTTAAACATAACTTTTTAAATTTCTAATAGTTTCCTCTGGAAACGCTACTGTGTCAGAGCAGAAATGCTTTGTCAGAACATCAGGATCAGTGAAACTTTAATTGCAAAGATTCCTTGAGATTGGCATGATGAAAAGAAATTGAAAAGTGAATTCCACCTCCACTGTTAGCTCAGTAGGATAGTCACCTGTAACATAGCAGACTCCATTTCATACTTGGGGAATGGGATTTGGATCTGGTTTGTCCACATGCTGCAGGAGTGCTGGCTATTGAGGGTTTTTTTGGGAGGAGAGGGTAGGATATGAGTCAAAACATCTCCCTCTGTTGCTTTTTCAAGCATCTTTTTCCTTTCTCACATCAGAACATAAGCAAGTATAAAAACCTTGCCATCGTGTTGTGAATAGAATTTCTGTTCTCCAACTTACCCCTCTCAACAAAAGCATTGGGGACCATCATTATCCCCAGAGCTGCTCACTCCCAGGAAAGAGGGCAACAGATGTCCACGATCATCTTCACTAGCAGTGCCTAACATGATGTGGGTGTCTGATGAACAGGGGTGAGGATATACCCCTCCTGTTAATAGCTGGAGGTGCAGACTGGATCAGAACCAGCTGAGATTTTCATCCGAAAGCCTTTCCCTGCCTCTTCCTCCATGTCACTTAAAGCAAGCCATACACTACACTGATGGACTATTCAAAATACCTTTCTGTGTGTGACCACCCCTGAGTGGAATGAAATTATCCTTTAGATTTGGCAACCAAAGAAAGTGCAAGTTCAAACAGGCATCACAAGGAGCAGGAAGTCAGAAGGCAATGGGAATCTCCCAACATATTGCTTCCCGATAAAGTCAGACCACAAATTGGCTGATGAGTGTCACAGGGTGCCTTCAGGTGATACTGTCCCTCCCTTATTTGTGGCTAATCACAGTTGGGTAGCAAGGCTGTTAGTTTTCTTTTTTCTTTTTTTCCTAATTTCCCTTTTTTTTTTTTTTGAAAGTAGTTCATAATAATTTAGATTTATTCTAATTGCTCTGCACACATATTTAGTAATAAAAAGTTATCAAGCTGGCTGACAAGTAGGTTAAGATGATGGAGAGCCTAGCAGATCCTGCTGCATTGTTGTCTCAAGAGGAAAATGTACTTAGCCATAAACTGACTACAGTTAGACTCGCACTCAGGAAAAGAAGGATCAATGGCTCCAGACGCTACTGAGCAATTTCTGCTCTCCTGTATGCCTGTATCATCCAACAAACTCCAGACAGTTGAAGTGCTAAAACCAACAAAGAATTTGGTACTGGATAAACCTTGTATCAGCCCCTGTTTCTGCAACTGTAAAGACCTGTTGCTGACACACGTATCACAAAATATTAGCAGGGCTGGAGGCAATGTATTTAGCAGCAGCAGGATGGACATCCTGCCATAGGGCTTCTGTAACCACATGTGAACAGCTAGCTGTTACACATATTTAAAGGTCTGACATCACACAGATGAGGAGGGTAATTTATGTCATGTAACTCCAAATGTCTAAAAAGTGTAATTTTAAGCCACTCTTAAGATTGGTGTCTGAGATGAAAAGGATGAATGGTCTTCTGCAGTGCCTATTCCTCTCCACTGATCATAAAAGTAGTCTATGCAGTTAGAGTTAGGTGAGATGAACCCCATCTTGGTTCTCATGGACAGGATAATGAAGCCAAATTAGCCAGTTACTGTGCTTTAACTTCCCGCAGCTACTCAACCACTGCAATTTGTTTGTGTTTACAGCAGGTTGGTGTTGACACCATCCATGTACCAAAGTCTGACTTGAGAGCTGTTAAGTTTTGACAGCTACACTCGTGCTATATATTATGGGTTCCTAATGTGGACACAATGGCTAATCTAACTCCAATGGTCAGAGGAGGGTGGTCAGAGGTCCATGGTGCTCACTTCAAGACAGCCAGAACCTGCGTCCCAAGCAGTCAGTAAGAGAAGTAGTCACAATAGCCAGGAATTTATAGAAAGTATGCTGCATACAGCCGTGAGAGGCAATGTCTGGAATCCAAAATGGACACAGCCTTGCAATGCAGAACGCTCCATAAATCTACAAACATAGGTACTGATCTGAAGCCTGCTAAATGCCAGGAAAATCCCCACTGAACTCGAGTAAGCTTTGGATCCAGCCTTTAGAAAAACTATACAGAGCTCTTCCTACTTGTTGTTGAGTTGGATGTGGTCAGTTTGCAAAAGACAGAGGAGATCATCATACCCTTTAGTAAAAATGAGAGAAGACTAATATTTTTTTGGTTGTTGTTTGTTTTTTTGTTTTTTTTTTTTTGAGATTGGGGCATGAGAAAAAGAAGACAATTGCCAAGGAAGGGAAAAAAAGAGGGAGGGAATGAACATCCAACAGAGGAAGAAAAAACTGGGGAAATTAATAAGTAAAAGGCTAGTGTAATTTAATGTACACTATGATTTATACACTTGACAATTTCTTTATAGACCAAAGAGAAAGTGCTGCCTGCACAGAGCCCATAATACAAATTGAGATCATCTTGACATGAAAGACACCAATTATAAGGAGAAACACTGAGAGGAAAATAATTAAGTTTCCTCTCTCCATCTATGGAACTTTTTTTTTTTACACAGACACTCTGGGAGCAAGGAGCTGGCATGGGGAGCAGAAAAGGGCTAAGTGGGGAAATAAAATGGCAGAAAGATGTACCTTCCCCAGCCTGGGGAAATGCCTTCTTGGGGAGAAGAGAATTCAGAGGTTCAAGCTCTCTGATTATTCTTCAGCTGGGAATTGTCATGGGTTTAATGCAAAGAAACCAAAGTTTATACTCCAAATTGCAGTCTTCTGAATAGCGGCTGGGGGAATATTGATATGGACATCTTTAATATCTGTCCTGTCTTGGTGGGCCCTGAGAGTGCTCTAGGAGAAAGAAGATTTGCCACTCAGCAAATCTGATTAATACCAGGGGTATCCACATGGGATCATAGGAACTACAGATGTGGCTGTGAGGTTTTATTGATCCCTATCACTAGAAGTCTTCAAAAGAGATTTGCCAACATGGGAAAAGACCTAGGTAGGCTGATCCAGCATTGAACTGACAGATGGACAGGATGAACTCTGTTAGGCTCTCCTCTAGGATGTGCTACACTTCTGTCCATTGCAATGGTCCTTCTTTTCTCTGCCCATGGATGCTCTTTGTGCCCTCCTTTGAAATATGATCATGGTTCCTTATTCTATACTATTCCTGTTGGGCTGCCACAGTGAAAGAAATATACCGTTTTACCATCAGTTAACCCAGAAAGAGTTTACCTCCTCTTTAGCCTCCCTCCTGTCCTTTAGGACCTGACTAAAAATTTTTATTCTCTATATAAACTGTGAAGATTCCTGACATTATGGTACCAGAATGCTTAATAGTCATAACACCATTATAAATCAGGACAATATGTTTATCCTCATTCATGATTCAGAGTCCAATTTGGCCACAAATTTGCTTTGAGGTGCCTCACTAAACAGCGATGCTATAACAGAGGTGTGCTGAAGACAACTGAGGCACAAAGGGATTTAGACAAGACCCAAAAAATTTGATTTGGGTTCCTGGTTACATATGACAGACCCAGTTTTCAAAGGGGTGGCAAGCAGATGGCAAACCAGAGTTTTATTCACAACTGTGTTTCCAGTGTGGCCTCAGGCAAAACCTGTCTCTCAGATTCCCTGTCTGTATTGGGAAATATGGGCACTGGGTACCACTACAGCTGTGAATCCACCCCATTTCAGGAAGAGGGGTTGCACGTCCTTTTTCCACAAATGCTATAAGCCCTTGGGTTGACGRAGGAGTTAGAACTTCAGGTGCATCACACTTCTCATTGATCCTTTGCCCATTCATCTCTGCTGAAAACCACCTTTACTATCACCTTTGCACACCTTGGACAAGATGATCATACTTGTTACACTTCATACCCTTCATTTTGGCTTTTCCTTCCTTTTGCCTAAAACCAACCCATTCAAACAACGCCAGATGTCATCCTCTCACACCAGCTTGCCACTTGCCCCACCTACCCCCMCCCCAATCCTCCCTGCAAGTAGAAACACGACATCATTTTTCATGTCCAATTACAGACACCGTGGTGCCACTGTTAAAAGACAGCACAGGTACTCCTGGCAAAAAGGGTTTGAGTTACAAGAAGCGATGAATTACAGCAAGCCCTTTTTCAATTCTCCGCAGAAATGAAATGTCAGAGCTTGCTGCTGTATTTTTCTCAGCACCATCAGCTACAGGCCACTGCAGGAATTAGACAGGGGACAGACGCTTTTCTGCATCATGATTTTTTTTTTTTTTTCCTAAGGTTGCCGTTTCCTCCCCCACCAGCCTTTTTCTGCTCCCTCTGGCTTTGATATTAATTTAGAGAAGGTAGAAGGATCACCTGGGAAAGAAGAGTAGGAAGCAGAGACAGCTGATTTCTCACTGTCTCCATCTTTCTTCCTCTCACTGTTCCCTTTCCTTTCTTGTCTCACTCACTTTTTCATTAGTCATTAATATACCTGGTGTTTCTAGCCAGGACTAAGGCTCCACCAAGCTTGAGAATCGACAAATGCAGAGATAAACAGAAGAAGAAAGGTAAAAAAATAAAAAAGGATGGAGAGACCTTGAATAGCTTCAAATGTGATCTGAGACAGGAAGGAAAAGTGAGAAGAGGAGGAGACTACTGAAGATCACTGAAATGCCACTAATAGTTAGGAAGATCATGTCCAAGGCAGAAGAGAGCTGTGTTGGAGATAATCTGCTGGTTGTGCTTAAGGAAGAAGTCACTTCAGGAGACAAACGTCATTCTAGAGCTTGTGTGATCTATAAGACCACGGAAGATGACCACAGTGATCATCTATCTAATAATAGTCTTTCCACCCCACCTTAGAGGGCTTAAGAAATTTGAATACAGTACAGATTGGGGGGTTTGATTAAGGCTTTGTATCAAAAACTGTGAGGAAAGGTATTCTATTGTCCACGCTTCCTGAATTTCCCAAAGAGCTGGTCTGGTACTGCGTAGAAAGTAGAGGTGTTGAGCTCTGACAAAGCCTGTTTCCAGCTCTACACTGGCCCTCTGGATGAATTTGGACATATCATTGCATCTGTCTCTTTCTCAGCTTTCTCATCTGCTTCTTTCTCAGCTTTCTCTTCTGTACAATGAAGATACAGATAGCCTAATGTACCATGAAGGTGGCTGATGAAAAAAATGTATCTAAATGCTGGTGTTAATCAAACAAACAAACAAACAAACATCCAGTCATTTCTATGCCTGAATTATGGGGACAGCTATAACAGCAAATAACAAACTCTTCTTGCTCAGTCGTGTTCTGTTGTGTTTGGTATTATTCAGGCATCAGCCCTCTAAATCAGTGATGAAACACTGCTGTGACCTAGTCACAAAGGACAGGATGCTGATGTGAGCTAGCAGGTCTTAGCAAATGCTTATTGGGCACTACTGCATCTCTGTAGATGCTGGCTAGCCTCATGGAAGAAAATCCCATCCTAGAATAACTGGCTTCCTAAAGATGCCATGTAGTTCTTGGTGATCTCATGACATAGCTCAGATGTTAATTAGAGATATGAAGTTTAACCACTGCCCTGAAATTTCCAGAAAATATTGTTACTCCTTATTTCTTCAGTGGGAAAGATTTTTCTGTTCAAAAATCTCATCCCAAAACCCTAAGAGGAATTTCATTTTACCACTTCTGCCAACTTTTTGGGGGTCTGCCATGTACACAATAGTAATTCCTCTGAAGTCAACACAGCTATTTATGTGAGTAAAGGTACTGGCAGGAATGCATTCGTAGGAGTGGGTCATAACTTTTAAAGCATTGAGCGAAATCTGCTGTGATTGAAGGCCCTAAGGAAATGCAAAGTATATTAGTGTCAAAGTTGGAAAGGCCAAGAAAATCACCTACAATTGAATTGTGTGTGTGTAATTGCAAAGTTCAAGTAAATCACTCTGTACCCGATTCTGAGTGACATAATTGAATTACAGTGATCTAAACTAGATAGCCATAAGAGTGAATCCAAAGCAATCTCCTCTCTCTGAAGAAAAAAACAAAGCCAGGGCCCAGGTCCTCAGCTCAGGGAAATTTCTGTGAATGTTACAGAATCAGGAAAGCTGCTTCAACATAGGTGAGCTACACAGCCAGCCTTCTGTATTTGTGTATTGCAGCTATAAGGCATAGAGCAAAAACCTGTCCCCATAGGAATAGAGGTAAGTGCTGTGGTTGCACGAATTGCCGTGTGATTACACATTAAGCATACTTTTGTGTGGGCAGTGCAAATTGATACAATGTTGGATTAATGAAAGAGTAGGGAGAGGAAATGTTTTAGAATGTTTGGTGAAAAAAATCCCATTGGCTTGCCTTGTGGGAAGCACTCCTTAGTAATGCATTGCATCTGAAATGACTCTATCCCAAACCTTATCTGGGTAGYGGACTCTTAATTCCTCCCTATCACCCTCTTCCCTGCCTGACGAGATGTGTGTCATAGACATGTACACAAATAGATGAGAAGACCTGAAATGGGAATGTATGAGATATGAAAAAAAAATCTTGAAGGGTCTGACCTTTACAAATCAGTCAATGCTCTGGTGCCTACCCCTGAGAATGATTGCTACCGGCCATACCCGGACTCTGAGAGTATTTTCTATATATCATATAAAACACATTATAATCCATCCGTCTATCGATTCATCTTTCCACTTGTCTCCTGTATATAGATGAACCTAGATGGGGCTTAAGTTCAGTTCAGGTTCATGTGCAGAAGCCTATGGCTTCAAATCCAAAACTTTCTCCCTGTAAAACAGTTTGGGCTTGAATTTGAAGAAACTGTTGATCTTGTTAATAGCAAAATAAAACCTTTCCAATACAACAAATCCTTTGGTTTGTACTCGGGGAAGCTGAGCATCTAGTACTCAACCTCATGGTGCCTGTGGTTTTAAACGAAGTGGGGAGGGGTAAAAGGGGAACTCACTCCTGAGCAGTTTTGAGGACAGTAAGAGGAACAAAGCACAGGATGCTTGGAACAACAAAGCCTTATTTTCCAAAACAAAAGAGACAGCACTGGGGGTTTTTTGAGTATTTATATTTTATAAGTACTGTTTCATATGCAAATCTGCACGTGAAAGAGACAGCAGGAGATCCCCTGAAAGCTTTGGGCAGTCACACAGTAAAAGTGATGTTCAATAGGTCTACATTCACCTGCTAGACACTGCCAYCACACACACAGTGTGCCCTAAGGTACTGGTGCCCTGATCATCCAGATGGGTATTTATCTGCACTCATGGATCTTGCCTGGCTTGTGCACTTGACCTTTCTTTCCTGGGAAAGAAGGGGGCTTGGTGGATGCTGACTTCAGCTTGGGAAATGTGTCTGTAGTCCCAGACCCCTTGCATATGTGAGAAGTCCCTGGAAATTCAGTGGGTATACTCAAGCATGTAAAGAGTCCCAGGACTGTGGCCCACTGGTGATGCTAAGCTATATAAAAGGGTCTATTTGTCTGTGTATCCTGACAGCAGAGGTATAAGTTTTGAAGGGACACCCTGCTCATTAAATCTAATTCCTTGCTGCTACCATGAACAATCACAATGTGAAATTCTGTTCATAAACACATCAAATTCTAACATAAAACTAAGTCAGTCTTTTACTGTCCTTTCCTCCCTTCTTCCCTAATATCAGTAGGTATAAGCTTTTCCACAATCTCGCCTCTCTTCTAATTTCCCACTTGAGTTTATTTCAAGATAATTTACATCCAATTTTAAAATGTGCCCAAACCACCTTTTATCTAAAATCGTTCTTCTCTATCGCTGGCATTTTCTATTAGCCAACTCYGCATGCATTTAGTAGAAAGCAACCACATTCTCTTTTAGCCTGGATATTGTGATCCGAAACTCTTTCAGGGCAGAGCAACAGCATAATCCGCACATATGAAGGTAGTCCATATAGATACAACCAACATAGCCTTAAACTACCCGGCATGGTTAATGAATAACTGTGGCAACATAAAACTTAAATGAGTGATGCGAATATGTGCCAAGGGTCCTAGATCAGTTTTGCGATGTGTACTCAGCTCGGGTGTTTGCCGTTTTATGGTTATCTGTGCCTACACTGCCTAGTTGAAAGCTTGCTCTCAGACCTTGTATTTGAGTTGTCTCACAGATGCTCTCTGTGTTGGTCTGCTCTGAGGTTGCCCAGCACTGCCTGCAGCTGGTGCTCATCCAGGCAAAGGCACAGTCTGGAGTATGCTCAGGAGCTGCCTTGGTGAGGAAGTGCAGATAAGGGGGAAGGTAGGTGTTCTCTGCATATGGGGCATGTCATGATTTTGTGCATGTTGGGCACACTCCACAGAGGCCAGAGGCCTCTTCAGCATGGACGTGAGTGGGGCAGGCAAGCAGGCCAGAGAGACAGATGTACTACTCAAGGCATTATAGACATAACTCCTGCCCCTCACTTAGAGATGAACATCTGTTGTCGTCTTTTCCTTATCCTGAGCCCATGACCTCTGGCTGTTGGCACTTCCCTGCTGTGCTCTTCCCTCTCTAAGCTTTATCTCTTCTTCTGAAGCAAGACCCAAATGCCGCCTTTGCCACTAATGGTTGCTTGGCTTGACTCTGCAGACTTTAGGCAAGGCCAAGCTCCCATTGACTTCATTGCTTTGAGTGCAAAAGGAGCTTGGCCACCATCCATCCAAGAAGATTAGACCTTCTGTGCTTGTGGCTTTGTATGCCTGGCCACAAAGATAAGAACCACAGCCAGCCCTTTTGCCCATGGAGAAATGCTTTCCACAGCACTGCCATTTAACAAACAACTGAGTAAGCAGTGTAAATTAACTAGCTGCTTTCACCTACTGCCAGAATCATGAAATAAAGGCGCTCTCACCAATATAAATGTGCAGGTAGCCTCAGGGCCTGAATTAAAGCATAACCTCCCCAGGAACTGGAAGAGGCTATCACAGGGTTAAGGTTGCAAGCAGGGTTTTCCTTGGTACTGGATTAGTTCCACTCTGAGCCAGAAAGTGATTTTCCCCAACACTGGTCCTGCTTTCAAGGGTGATATGTATTCACTCTCTTCCTTCCACCCTAATTTCCCTTCTCCCAAGGGTTAAGGTCATCTGTGGGGTAAGCTTGCTGCATGGTAACAGATAGCAGTCCATTACCTCAGTCCTGCACCCCAGGAGGACCAGACCTAAACCTATTCCAAGTAGGGTGCTGTGGCATTTCTGAAGCATAGGGGCTTCCTTCCCAAGGCATAGCCCTATCGTGATACAGGTGGTATGGTTGTGTTTTCCTTTCAGTTCTATTAATGAACAAATATAGTCTAATTATTTTAAGATAACCTGCAATAAGCCCCATTCAAGCAGAAAAAAACCAGCAGCCATGCCACCTTCTCCACTGGTTTGTCTACACTGATTTGAAATCACACCTCAAATTAGATGTGTGAAAACCTTGCCTAAAGATAAACCCCTTAGCTGTGCACTGGATCAGGGCTGCGGTTCCTGAAGGAGCTGGCAAAAGGAAAATAACAAAAAATAATTAAAAAACAAACAAACAAGGAAAGACTCAGGGAAAGAATAAGATTATCTTAATCTTGACAGTACCCCTTTAAAGAAAATCTTCTGTGAAAGGACTTAGAGCATTAACTTTTTCTTCAGTCCTCTTTCACAGCTAGGAAATGCATATTAGGGGGGGATTTTAAGCCCATCCAGCCACCCAAGCAAGTCCTCTGTTCCTAATATCAAATGAATAAGCACAAGCAGGAACCTTGCAAATACTAGTACAGCATTCAAAAAGAGGGGAAAACAAAAATCCTTAGCTTCCCAAACATTTCCTGAATCGGGAAAAGCACGGAAGGCTTAAAAAACAAAACCAAACCTCACAATCTTTCCAGATTCCAGATCCTCAGAGTCAATGCAATTCCCTGTGCTGGTTTCAACCTGTACAGGATCAGGCCCTCCAACGCAAATGGAGCTACCCCTCACCCCCATCTATGTATAACTGGTATCATCTGGTCCTGTGTTTTGACAATTATCTGTAACATAATTACCAGACTGATGAGTATCACTGATTAATTATGCCATCCTTCAAAGTTGATCTGGGTACTTACAATAAACAAACACCCTAGTTGGGTAACAAAGGTGATTTTCTGTGTCTGTTCCAGCCAGCAAAGGCTAGCAATCTCATTCCACCATGTAGGGATGTGGTCGGAGACTCCCAGGGATTCGTTTTTGATCTGTCATTCATGTGGAACTGCTTCTCTTCTGGTCCCTGGCCGCACCCTGGTTTCCCCCCTCCTGAATGATAAATATTTCCTCTCCACTGAGAGCTATCCAACAAGAGCTATGTCTGATACTAATGCATCACTGATGCTTTCCTCGTCTAATTATGCCTAAATATTGCCTTTCTTTCTTTTCCTCCCTGAACAACCACTTTTTTTTTCTTTTTTTTTTTTTTTGCATCAACATGTACCAAAGCATTAAACAAGACATTCCATTAATTTCTTCATCATCATAACTTAAGCCTGGGACATACCCTTTAAATATTCATTCAGCTATGAAAACTGGGCATTAAAATTTTAATAATGTCAAGCTCATTTGAACTGAGCTCCTGGGGGACTATTACGATACAATTAGAATAAATATGATGATTGATTTGGTGTAAAGGTTCACCTGTCCACATCTGTTAGTGGCTGGAAGCAGCATGCCACCTCTGGCATCACAGCCGATAGCTCCAAGTTATTTACTCCGTTCCTCCTCACCCCCATTTGCTTTTCACTTGCTTGCGAGCATGACCCCCTGGCTGGCTTGCATAGCAGCGTGCAGCTTGGATAAAGTTGGAAAAGGCAAACCAGAGAGGCCTCATCGAGAAGAGACAACTCATCCAACTGCATTCTCCTCCCTCCTTCCCCTTCTTGTGCTGTGACATTTGATTAAAGACGGAGCGTTGATCAGAGCCACTAGAAGTTCAGCTACAAACTTTCTAGCGGTATTAGCCGTTAACCTTTTTACAATATGTTTCTGAACTTCCAGGGTCTGATTCTTCTGTGTGGATCGGTAGCAAGCCTAAGCAGCATTGACGTGTTTGAACCAGCGCGGAGGAGAACAAGGCTTGCTGCTTTCTAGTAGCGTCCTTCCAAAATCACAGCAGGGAAATATTCTCAAGATGTGACGCTGAGAGTAAAAAAACCACAGAGAGGAAAACCGAGCAAGAATTCACACTACTTAAGGAACCTTCTGTTTCAAACGCAGGATGTTCTCAAATACATAGACAGATAATTAAAAGATTTTGGTCCACTGGGTGCTGCGCATATTTGAAAATTTGGGCCAGATTGTACTTTCTCTCTCTCTGCAGTGTGAATTGGGCGCTACATGGTGTAAATATGAAATGAGATAAATTGGAGCCATGACCACTGAGAACAATCATGGGAGGTTTTTTTAGATCATCTACTTTAAATAAACTACTCATTAATTCTTTGAATTAGGGTATATTGCAAACGTCTCTGTATTTAAAGGTAACGCTGATCTAGCCCTGCTTGCAAGCACTGCCAGTGTTTCTAGCTTTTGGGGCTTTACCATCAGTCTCCTGACATACGGTGCTTTCCTTAAATCCTCAACTTCTGGACTCGAGCAACTTTTTAACAAGAATTTTAATTCCAGAATAAAAGAAAATTCTTAATGCTTAAAATATAGCTCAAAGAAAATGAATATGTGAACATAAAAGCTCTCTTATTTATATTATCATATCATACATGATTGCTCGAGATAATTTATGATTGATGCATCTTTACAGTAGGCAATGTTAATTATTAGAAGCATTATTTGCTTTTCACTGTTTTAAGCTGTTTCTTTCCTCTCTGTACTTTGCTTAAAGCAGATACTGATCCTAAATCTGTCACTTTGTTTTTCAAATTCAAATCCAGTTCCTGTTCCTGTTCCTATTCATTGTCTCTACTTCTGCATTATTTACTTTACTTAGTAAAAATATATAAAGCTGTCCCAAAAACCTTTTTCTGCTGAAAACTAAAGAAAAAAAAATACTTTGACTAAATTTTATAGAACAAAACTGTACATACATAAATCTTTAGACAAAATCCTTACATTTAGGATCTGCTCTTATTGTCAGCAGCTCATTGTTGCTTCTATATGATGGACCTGGCACTTCATTTAGTTTACTTAGCAAGGAAACATAATACCTCATGGTAAAGTTCATTTGAGATCAACAGGTCTGTTTTTAGTGTTGGATATTGCTTTCCATCTTTGCCATTTACTTTGTTACCAAGATACTTCCAACCATAATTCTTGTGCCCTATATACAATGACTTTTCCCATCTGAACCCTTTTATCCTTGCAGTCTCTGCATGAAAGATCATAGGTACCCAGGTCTAGTTAGACGATCTCCTGTGACCGTCCTCGTTATTTGCTGTCAGATCACATAACTGAGGTGATACAGGTGAACTTGTGGGTGTTCCTACCCTGACAGTGAAAAGTAAAATTTCTTGGGTTCACATAGTTGTGGGAAATGATGGCAATGAATTGGTCCTGACTTTTGAAACCATGCCTGTTTGATTCCTGAAAGCACCCAGAAGCACAAGACAACCGCAGCAAGCACTAAAGGCAATTACCAAAGGTGCTTATGTGTAATGGGTGTAACCTACTCCTGTAAGATTTCCATGTCCCTTTGGGGTCTCCCTCCCTGTCCCCTCCACCCCCCAAAAAGGAAGAGATGTTTTAAAACAAACTCAGCCCTTTACACATTACAGTATGGAGACAGGAAAGGGAGATAACGGTCACTTGATGTTGATTTTCTCAGAAGGAAAGGAGCAATTTGGAAAGCCTGAAGTCTACTTACTGTGAATGCAGAGTGTGGAAAGATACGGCCTTGAACTCTTCTACGAAGTCTATTACCTATCATCTTCTTCCCCACTTAGTTTCCTCCATGGAAAAAGGGGTTAGACAGTAATCTTTACCTTCAGGGCCCATTGTGAGGATTAATTAGATATTATTCCTACAAAATTGTAAAGTTCTAAAATGCTATATAAGCTCTCAGTGTTATTATAATGTGCCATACTCTGCATAACGTATACTGTTGCAATATTACCCCTTGGTTGTTCAAGACTACAGAACTGCTGCTTCTAATTGAGTTAATGGCTTCATAGGTTGGTAATTTAATAAAACAGACTGCTTAAACCAGCAAGGTTTTGATTAAATGGGGTGTGTGCAAAGGGGAATTTATATTTGTTAGAGACTTCATAAATCCAAGGTATCAAGGCACAGATAATGCCGGTATAATAGTCAATTATACAGAGAGGAAGGAAGGACAGAGCTGGAAGCCATCTTGGACATCGGTGTCATGTACTGCTGTAGTCAGATAGTTCGGGCTGGTCTCAGCAGTATGCACAAGTAAGCGACGGTGTGCACATACAGATGAGACTCTGCGCTTCTCCCACTGCTCCCAGTGATTTTTTAGAGACAAGGAGGCTATATCCTAGGTTATCATGCCCCTTATCTGACTTTAGAGAGAAACTCAATTGTTTCTTTCCAGCTRGCCTTACCCCCTAGTTTAGCTCTAATACTGGAAGGAAAATTGGAAATYTGGGAGAGATCCTATTTGCTTACTGAAAAGACTTAGCTTGTACTTAAATCACAGATATCTCATGAAATGCCTTCCTGAAGTAAGCGCCTGGCCTCACCCATGCAGAGAAACGGGCTGCCTGGAGACCTCCAGAGGGAGCTCTTGGCTGCCTAAATTTAGCCAACTAAATTATGCAGACCCAATTTCCTAGATGGAGAAATTAAGGATTTACTCTGGGAAGCCTGCTTCATTAGGTACTTAAAATGTACTCAAAAGTTAGTTACTTCAGTACACAGACTGGATCGCACCTTTGACTCCAGCAATTGCCTGTCTGCAGTGATTTTGGACTGTGGGAGCGGCTCCAGGAGCTTCCACTGCCTGCTGGAGTCAGTAGGAAAAATCTGCCCTGAACTTGGAAAAGCAGAGGCATGAATCCCTCCATCTTGACACTTCTGTGCTGTAAATGCCAATTCATAGCTGCTTCTGTACCCTGTGTCAGCACCACTGAGAGTTAAAAGTTTTGTTCTTGCATTATCTCTCAAGAGCTCCAAGTCAGGCAAATCTGAATCAAAGCGATCCTTTCTTTCATCCATCTGACCCTGAAAAAAAAAGTAAGCCAGGCACAGCTAGCCTGGCTATTTTGTATATAAAGAACAGCACCCACAAAGCTAATCAGAAGCTTTTACGGCTGTTTGTTGAGCCCTGATAGATAATCAGGAACAGGTCCAAGCTGCAAAGTTTCATCTGTCAAAAGCTGGGCAGAAACTTTCTATAATAGGGGCCAGCCACAAAATTCAGATCCTCACACAAACACAGCCGTCTTAGGAGGGCATATGGTAGTTGTGCTAGCGGCTGGGATTATATCTCGTTCACAAATCTGGCTCAATTAAACAGTTACTCGCTCACATCTTTATCTGACCCAGCCAAGCTCACCAGCCCAGACATCTGCACTTCTACAGGGCTCCATTCAGAAACGGGAGGCTGTAAGGGTTTCATTGGAGACAGGGATGCCTGACCCTGCAGATCCAGCCAGACGATGGGGACCTGAGGCCAGGCATGAGCCCTGAGCAGGCTTTCCGGCAGGGTGACCAGCATTTTGTGGCTCCAAAGGAGCTGATGTCAGCACTTCCACTTCAGAGGGGAAGAGCTGGCTCAGCAGAAACAAAAAATAATAGGATAGTGGGAAGTCTGACATCAAAACTGGATGTTTTTCCTTCTCCCTAAATGTTGTGCTCCATTTCGATGACAGGTTATTGGTCCTGGTATTTGTTAGTCTCTAGCCTACCTTATGGCAGGGGTCAGGCTGCTTGATGAAAGTTGTCTGCCTCAGCCTTAAAATCTGTGAACTTTGCTGAAGTTCAGGAAAGGTTTGTGCCCTCACGGAGCTTTGAGTAAAGACTCAGGACAATTTGTTTGTGGCTCCAGGTACTGTTCTCATTCCCCACAAGAATCTTATTAGAGCATCATCAGAAATGTTGTTTCGATTAACATTAATTTCATGCCGGGCCAAATTGCCCCTCTCTCCCCCGTGACAAGCTCCATTGAGCCAGTGCTGGACAAAGGGAATTCAAAATTCAGCCTCTTCACGTGAGATGGTGTGTGCGTGTGTGTGCTTTAACTAAATCATTTATGGTCAATAATGCCAGGTTATTATAGGTCAATAACTTTCAATTATTCACTAGCCTTGCTGTGCTCCCACTGTCAGGCAGCACACCGGCATGTCGGCTCTCGAGAAGCAAAAAGCTCATGATGGGAGCTTTGGAAAAACCAGCACGAACACAGYTTGAGCAGAGAAAAAGAAAATAGAGGAGGGAGAGATTGTGAAAAGTTCTAGTTGTTCTCAAGAGTATCTTGGGGAGCGCGTGTGTGACATACTCTCTCTTTCTCATACATGCATGCACACTCAGCCCCAAAATTCATTATTCCTGTGCTCCCAGCCGGTCAGATGTGAGGCAGCCCAGATCCCAGGGCTGCGTGACCACAGGGCTGGTCCTGAGTGAACATTACCTCTCATTAAGGTCTACAAGCTTGGGCTTATGCCACAGTAGCCTGCGGGTTGTCTAAGCTTTGTGTGTGGATAGTTAATGCTCACAGCTGCCTGCTCTGTTCTTGGTACCCAAGAGGGGAAAAGTATCAGGTTTTTTTCAAGTCAGGGTGCAAATATGAATAAAGAAACAAAAATGAAGAAATCAAAAATTGCAGGACAACATGAAAATTATATTTGCCCCAGTCACATAGTGCACTGGCACTAATGCTCTGCCCTGTGTCTCATGAGAAAAGTGGTTGGGCGCCTCAAACGACAGGCATGTGTAAATGAGAGTCTGTCCCAGTGGAAACTGCAAGAGGCAAAAGCCAGCCCTGTGATTTGGCAGCGACTTGTTTTGCTCCTGTGGAGGGTGTTGCTCCCAATCAAATGTTTTGYGATGACAAGAGAGGTCGCAGGAGTTGTGGGATGGACTCATCTCTTGTAAAAGGCAACCGGCAGAAAATGAGCTTCTGTGTGGAAAGTGGAAGTAGAGAATCAGTCAAAGCCTGGGAGGGGAGACAAGAAAGAATAATTCTGCTTTTTCATTGAAAATGGGGTAACTAAGCTATCTGCCTAGAAGCCTTTTTGGCTCTTTGCTGAGCAGTGCGTTGACCCTACTTCCATCTAGCACTGCGAAGGTGCCTCCTCTATGAAACAGCTCGGCACTGATCACACTCTGTACGTGGAGAAGGACTCGGCTTGGGGGAAAAGTGTCGCCTTTTCCTGACRTCTCAGATAGTGGCCACTGCTGGAGATAACATCCCCGGCAGCCTTGGCTTTGTTGACTCCCACGTCTGCACAGCTGGCATGGGCAATGAGGAGTTAACAGGAGCTCTGAAGAGCTGGTCCGTTTTGAATGTGAATAATGGGAATACTCTCCTTCAATCGCGTATTCAGCACAGGGATGTACAGAGGTATAAAGTTAATCACTAGCTGGGCCACCCCTATTTCCAGAAAAAGAACTTTAATACCTCCTTTATCCAATGAAGTACCATTGTTATACCTGCATATTATGAAGGGTTTATTAAACCGGTGATAATCTATTCAAGATAAAGTGATCTGTATGGCCAACTGAGCACAGATCAGACAGAATGATGGGAGGTTATTGTTAAAATATGCAAATTCACATCCTATTGAAATGCAAACCCTCCAGATAAGATTTTTTAATAAATCTGGTCTTTTTTCACTGCATGAAGGTAACCTAATGTTTATTGACTTCAAGACCATATAATGGAACGTAATATCTATTAGTCAGATCCTTGCCTCTCTTTCGATTACTGGAGGTACATGTTCTGGCTTCCGAAGAATTTTTGTTTTATGGTTTGGTACAAAAGAAAAGAGATTAAAAACCCTGAAATTAATTAACTTCCTTCTACCCAACACCCCCCTTCCTCTTCAACTGCTGTCATTAGTTACCCAAGTAAAAGGAAGCAGTACCCATCAGCTGAGAAACTGTCCACTATTTTCAGTGTTAGGAAAAACAGCCAAAAGGAGAAATGCTGCTAATGCAGAACACCTCTGTACAGTGTAAGACAGAAATTAAGACTTTTGGATGCCTTCCTTGGGCTTACTAGTACGATGCCAGAGAAAGTTGAGTAAAGTTTTATTTCACCCTTCTGTAAAATAGGACTATGAAATAACTTGACCTGACTTCTGTGTGTGTGTGTGTGTGTGTTTCTGGGTGTAAGACTTGTTTAATGCATATATTCAGTGTGCTTTTATGAATTGTGGGGGACAGGCGGTTACAGAACCAGACACAATTTCAGATACCAAAGCAGCAGCTGAAATAAAGGCTTTTATTTTAGTGAAATGCCAGCGCTGTGATAGCAAAAGTTGAGAACCCATTTCTGCTTAAAGGTCGCTTCTCCTCAAATGCTGTAAAATCTACATGCTGATGTAGATTGATCCAAGATTTGGTGTGTCTGGTGGAGGTGGAAGGTTTGTTTCTCATTCCAAAGCGAAGGTCAGCAGAGTGAAAGTATCCTGAAATACAGCTTCCTAGCTCCTTGGAAAAGCCCTGCCCCTCTCAAAGAGTCTTTTTCATATTGCTGATAGGCTCTCCCAGCTGTTTGTGGTCAAATTGGGATTGTGATCATGTCTAAAATGGTCTCATCCACTCAACATTTACCCCAGCTGGTTCTTGGTGGTCACAGAGTGGAAGCAGCGAGACAGAGGGAGGGGCTGGGCAGGGGCTGGTGTCACTGCAGGAGATGGGGCAGGCAGCTGTGGGCATGTACAGGAGGGATTCAATATGCAACCGAAGATGTGCAAGCTGGGATGTGTAAATGGCTGCCTACACTTGGTTATCTGAAGGAGCTATGCTTTTTCTGACCCGTGTTGTTCTGCACAGACAGGACTATACAACAGCCCAGGGGTAAACTTTTTAAGTACAGCCAAAACCCTTCACAAGTCTGGTCCTCTCTCTCACAGCAGACCTCTGGCTTCCATTGCAGCTGAAGAATAACCCAAGCTAAACCTTTCTGGACAGTTCGCCTATGAGGCTGAGGGGGACGTGCATAAAATGTGCTGCCTGCCTGCATGTCTGCGGTGGGAACAGCACTTTCCCATCCCCAGTCTGCACCGCTGCCAAAACACAGACTCTCTGCCCGGGCACCCTTCTCATCAGTCACTTCACTAGGTATACCACCAGTTACAAATTAGCACTTAATCAAGATAAATCCCATAGGAAGGATATGGATAATATGCAATGCATTAAGCCTGCAAATTAAGATGGTCTGATTTAGCCCTGGCTTTAAAACTCCCAAGCTTTCATTAGGACTAATGATGAATGGATGTACGTCCCTGGTTGGACAGGAGCTCTGTCAGGGCAAGGCTGCCCAGCAGTGACAAAGCCAGTGCGGAGCAAGTGCTCTGCTTAATGTTCATTAGGCCTTCCACACTCTCCCTGCTTGGGAATGTGCTTTTCCTTGCCATGGATGGTTGTAATAGTGACAGTTCTCCAGGATCTATTGACTTAATGGTCCCGGAGTTCATTAATAAAACCTAACTGAGGGCAGTGGCTGCTGGCATCATTTGCCCACCGATCAGAGTGGGGAAACTGAGGCATGCGGGGCCATATTTGGAAAGGCTGACCTGCACTGTGCCCAGGGCTTTCCACTCACTGGCTCTAAACAGGACCCTGTACGTTACCTTGCTTAGGCACTCTCAATCACACTCGGGAGTCTCTTGTTCTTTCACTAACTAGCTGCAGGGATGTAGGTGACATTTCACCTCTCTCAGTGTGGCCCAAGGTAGTTAAAGCTCAGTGGCCTGAATTCTCCTACTGGATTAATGGAGGAAGCAGAGAAAGGAAACTCTTTCCCGCTCCATCTCCTGGGCTGCAGTATGGATGAGGCAGCAGGATGGTCCTCAGTGCTCTTTGCTCCAGGTACAAATACAGCTATTTCTAATGAGCACCCTGCTCCGTGGTGCAACACGCTTTTCAAATATGGAGTTGGAGATTGTTTCTGTCCCTGTGTGACTGAGCAGTCACAGAGCTCTGGTTAGCCTCCCTTCCTGCCAGACCTTAAAAATAGCCTGTTATCAGGCCTCCCATCTACTATATATAGTCCAGAAAGTAATTTCTGTGTGAGATCAGGGAAGAAGAAAACCCCTTAACAGCTTGTTCACCCATCAAGGTCAGGGTCCACATGGGCTGGAGTACACCAAGGTACGAATCCTGCAAAATGCAGGGGAGCTGCTGCTTTAGGGGAGGTTCTCTGTGATGGAGACTTCAAGAGAAATCAGTTTACGATTCACAGCTGGAGAGCATCAGGAATCGGCCACAGTGTGCCAAGGGTTAAGGGGCTTTGTTCCGGCTGCAGAAGTAATTCAGAGAAGGAAAATTCTTTAAAATAACAAGCATGGCAAAATCTGTGGTTTTAAATGTACTTTTCTTCAGATTTGCACTACTGTGCAAGCTTGTCGCAATAGGGTATCTTTCCTGGATGTCATACTGCACTTATTACTGGGAACGACTACTTTCTACAGTGCGTCTCTACTTTATGGTTTTTTAAGATATGGATGTTGTCATCATATTCCCAAGGGATGTGTTCTGGTTCATGGAGAGACTGTTTTATATAATCTCCCGTGAAAGATTAAAACAACAGCAGCAGGAACAAAAATAATGCAACAAACTACCTCCTGAGAAAAAACAACGAAGTGGTGGCACAGGCAACAAAATCTCATCACCCACTGCAAAGTGGCAGACTGAACTTAATTTGCGTGGCTGCACTTCTCATTCCACAGGAAGGTTGGATCACATTCATCCCCAAGAGGACCAGCCCTGTCACCCTGTCCTGGGAAGAGCTAATATATATTACTTTATCAAATGACATCAGAGTTTTTCACAAGATCCAGGTGGCTTGGGACAGAACACAGAAGTTGTGACTGCACTTCTGTGTGATAAAAACAAGGCTCCAGCATGGGCTGATGCCTGCTGAGTGTTGTGATCCACCATGCATCTGGGCTGCCACCCAGTTGTCCTCACCTCTTCCCAATCCACCCCACAAGAACGAGGGTTTGGGTTTGCTCAAAGAGACCAAACACAGTTGAGTGTACAGTAGCAAGCACACTACTGATGTACAGTAGGGCCTGAATGGTAATGAGCATGTGAGTGTACGCAAACAAAGGAAAGCCTGCCTCCACCAAAGCATGCCACCTCTCCACTGCTCCCCTCTTCTCCAGTATCACCCGTCTGTTCTGCACTGCCATCCTCCCTGATGTACCTCTGTTCAACAGCTCAGATCAGGTACCAGCAAGTGGAGCTCTCTGCCAGCCAGTGCAGCTCCTGATGAGATCCTTTCTTTCCTGGCCAGAAAATGYCAAATCTCACAGTTTATGACTATTCTTCCTTATGCCTCCCGCCACTCCTTGCAGAGCAAACCCCAGTCAAAACAGAGRTGACGGCAGGAGAGAAACTGGGGGAGAAGACCCAGTATTCATTCATATAACACTACTAGTGAGGGCAAGGGATTACCCCAGGGTACCTCGCCCTGTGAGCCAGGGTGTCAGCATGCCCCAGTCTAAGCAGAAAGTGAGAGAAGCTGTGTCCAGCCAGAGATGTACAATAATTTGCCAGGAATTGCCAAAGCCAGAGGTCATCTTATTATCAATGTGACTTTTTCATTGCCAGACAGCACTTTAGGCCACATATCAATAACAAGAAGGTTGATGTGCAACTTATGCAAGAGGGGAAAAGTGTCTTTTTTTCCTTTTCCTTTCTTTTATTTACTTCCCCTCTAAGATAAGAGGCCAGTAGCTGCGGATCCGCAGGAAAGAAGAGGGTTTGTGATGAGGGAGCAGGATTAAGGTGGCTTCTTGTTAATTTTGATAGTGCTGAAGATAGATATTGAGCTGAAGGAACAGGATATGGCTGTGTCCTGCGGGATGTTTATGTTTGTGTGTGTGTGTGTGTGTGTTTCTCCAGCTCCCAGGCTGGAGAAAAAGAGGCCAAGCAGGAGAGATCTGTGTGTGCTTGCACTGTAACATGCTTCTGGCTTTACTTCAAATCCAGATTAACACCATGGATTTGAAAGTTTGACCATGAACATGTGAGTTAAATACGTAGGGAAAACTGTTCAAGGCAGACAAACAAACTGAAATGCAAAACTGCCGATGGAGAACGAGGGAAGTGATGTAAAAACTGGAAGTGATAAAGAGTAAAAGCGAAAGACCTGCCATATAAAGGAACTGAAAGCAAGAGGTTGAAAAAGTCTCATAAAAAAGAAGTATAACAAGTGCTGTCATGGATGATTATAAGGGTTTGAACCTGTCACCTACAGCAACAAGAGTACTGGCCTTTCTCACTTGACCTGAGGAGATAATGCTGTTAGCTGAGGTTAGGGAGGGCAGGTGATGAGTCGCTGTTCAAATACAAAGCAAAGATGTCCTTTCACTCCAGATAATTAAACCAAAAACATATGCAAACAAGGCCTGAAGTTCTGGAATTGCCTGGAAAAGTCCCTGAAAACCCCTAAAAAATGCTGCTAGATCTTTTCATCTCGACAGCATCCACCCATCCTTATGAAATGCCATTATGTTGGGGATATTCTGTTCCCTGGTGTCCGTTTAAAAAATACCAGTCTAGACACAACCAAACTACACCCACAGCCACATCCCAAAATGTCCTGTCATACTTTACAGCACACTGAATTCATACAGAAATCCCTGCATGACATTGCTGAAATGCAGCCATTTCTAGGAGGTAACGCAGATGCCGTTTAACCACACACCACTCAACTGTGCAAGACAGTAAAAGCAATGGGAGAAGGCATATTCCCTCTTCAAAGGACAGAAGCAAACTGCTTATAATTTTTTCTTTACCTATTTTGTGCACTTCCTATGAACATTCAAACACTTGAGTTGTATAGCAATGAATATTCAAAAAAAACCCCAAATTTCCAAGACATATGTACAAATATTAAAGGAAGCTGAGTGCTCCATTTTCACACAGATATGTGTCTGCTTATTCAATCAGGAATATGAAACAACACCATATGATTTTGCTGATCAATCACAACTTACCAACACAGCCTGAAGAGTGAATATGCATAGATAACAATCCAAATATGCAAAAAGGGAGAGAAAATGCAACTTATAGTTAAGAATAATTACAAAGGGTGAATTAACAATTAGCCAGTCATTAATATAAATTCTTTGGGATGAGGAACTACACCAACCAGCTATGAATATGTCTAGCCTAGAAATTAGGAAAAGGATTATCTTCCATCGACAGTGTGAAGTCCTAGACCAGTAGCCCAGCAGGAAAAGTGGGGAGTAAGGTAGAAGAACATGTTCAAGGTGGACCTTGACAAGTTCATGCAGTGGCAAGGGATCAAACTTGCTGATCCAAGAATGTCTTTCACTATCATGTGTTTTCCCCTTTTGATTTTATGCCAGTGCTATCAAAGCAAGGGTGCCTCTTGCARTACTGTTATCAGCTCTGAGGCTTGGCTTAGAAAATGCTCAGATTTTGAATTTTTCTTCATTTGAAAGTAAATGTTGTTCAAGCTTTTCTACAAACGCTGGTAGATACAAACTTAAGTTACATTTAATTATTATTAAGGTGAATCATCACCAATTCACATGCCTCCAAAGGCAGGAGATTTAAGAAACAGATTAGCAAATGTTGTTGTTGTTGTTTTTTAATGATAAAAATATTGTGAGAACTGGCAGAACTGCTCAGGAGTTTCAGTTTTCAAAACCAGTTTCCAAAAACCTGGACAAAGATGTTTTGATTATCTCTTCATCTGTTCACAATACTTAGTTTTCTCATTTGAAAGTCAAATAAGCCAATGTCATTTGAAATGAGAGACACTGCCTGACGCATGTGAATGGGAGTCAAGGATTTCTGCGCAGAGTGGTTCAGAAAACTGCCAGTTTGTGTGTGTGCAAAAGTAGTCACCACCCACTTGACAAAGCCACTGAGTTTGAATCAGGGACCTCTGGAGCGGTGGGCTCGAGCTCCGCAGCTTGTCTTGAAAAACTGGCAGATGCCAGCTGGAGGCTTTAAAAACTCATATCTTCTCAGAGCCAGAATGGATGGGGCTCATAACACACGAGTTTCTGCTGCTTTTAATTTCTCGCACACATTTTGGGAAGGGACAGGGAGGAGGCTGAGGAGGAGAAGGATTCAACAAAAAACTAAAATGTGCAAATTTTTTTTTTCCAGTTTCTGGCAAACATTTAGATTATTATTAACCATAAAGAATGGTAACATTTGAAAATGCAAAGCCATTATTCTTTTAGTTGAAAGCTGATTTTCTTTCCTGAACTCCCCTCCCCTGGTATTTCATCAACACCCAGACAACTTCAACTTAAATAAAACAGCAACAACAAAGGCATGCATTTCATAGTGTTTATTTTGGCTGAAAAGCCACTTTTCATACCCACACATGCACAATTTCAATCAATGCTTTTGCCAGTGCTGCTCCTGTGTTTATATCTCAGCCCCAGTATTGTCTTTTAGACCTCAGTTTCCCTACAACGAACATCTTAATCACCTTCCCCCTTCACAGGTATTCAATTAATCATTTTAAACTGCTTTAAAGATGAGGAACAGAGAGGCAATCTTGAACCCTGAATATTTACATCTATTAACTTTGGGGTCTGGATCTCACTTTTGAAGTGTAGGGATTACTTCAAATGTTGCAAGTAACATTTAAAATCCAGGGGTAGAGATTTGTGATGGAGAAATAACCTAATGATCAATACAGTACAAAAAAATATAGATAGATTGAGACCTAATTCCTAGTCTAAGGATTCATAACACCTTAAAAAAAAAAAAAAAAAAAAAAAAAAAAAAAAAAAAAAAAANAAAAAAAAAAAAAAAGAGGAGACATTAAAAAGGAAAAAAAGAAATACCACTGAGATGTGCAACAGAACTGCCTCCAAGCAGAAGGCTGCTCTAAGACTTCTCTGTAGGCATGATTATTCCTGGCTGGGAGAAAAGCCCCATTAAAAAGCATTTCTGCTCCCTCCCCTGGTTATGGGACACCATCCTGAAGAGAAATCATTGACAAGCCTGTCTTTTTCTAAAAGGGTTAGCCAAACAAATTGTCTTTCTCACCAGAGATCCTCTCCTCACTTCTGCCCTTTTGTCTTTCTCTTTTCTTGTTATAGTTAGGAGTGAACATTTTGGCACATTAATTAAAAATAGTAATAGCTGCAACAGAAGAAAGAAGAGGAGGGGTAAGGTGGGGGAAGCTGAAGGTGGACAGTAACTGCAGCCCTAATTAATAGAATTACTCTCAGTTGAAAACCAGTCTGATGAGGACTGTTGTCCTTGAATAAATACTCTGTGTCTGCGTATGTACATATATGTGCATACATATAGATAAATGTACACATAAACACAGCTACTCTGTTGCTTAGCAGCCAGTAGTGTCCTTTCATGAGAAAATAAAATATATGTGACAAACCGTCTCAAAACCATGAAGTTCCATGAGCATATTTCTTTTCTCGTAGCTATTCAGACAAGGTGGAGAGTGGCCCTGAAATTAATGTCTCATCCAACGGACAAAGGCAGAACTAAGCTAATTGGATTCCCATCTGTTCCAAACATAGTCTCAACATCACACAATAATAATAAATAATATGGTAATCATGGCTAACAATTAATCTTTTAGTTTAGATTTTTTACAGGGTGCTGGATGGATCCTAATTTCACACAAATATAGACTGCTGTCTGGACATATCCTCTGGACAAAAAAGAAAAAAAAAAAAAAAATCATAGTCTGACCACGCACAATCGTTTCAGATCTTTAGGTATATTTGAGGAGAGCAGGGGCTGTCTAATCTAAATGCCTCCTACAGCGAAATACAAACTGGAACTTAACAGAATCTAATTTTGATCTAAACACAAACCAAATGTGAACCAAACTGTCAAATGACTGTTTAAAGTGACATATGTGCTTCTTGGTTAAAAAATTTCTGGGATGAGGATGAACTGAGTAATCCTTTTCCATTTCACCTGGGGAGAGGAGCAGTACGCCCGTCCCCTGGGGCTCACAGCACGCCCCTCGCCACCTTCTTCTCCCTTCGGCATGTCTTTATCTTCACTAGTGCCTGGTTAGTTATTTTAACTGCAAACTGGTTGGCCCAACTACTGTCTCCTGGTTCTGTGCCAGTGCAATGGTAGCTTCAGCTCAGGACTTTACAGCAGTACAGGTAGTAAAGAGGGATTAAAACCTGGGCAAATTAGCCTTGTAATAAGCCAGTGAGAGGCTACAGAGCCGACATCCCCGAATGCCCAGTTGCATGTCACTGCCCAAGCAAGAAGCCCTTCTGCTGGGTCCTCTGTGCGGACATTGCAATAGGAAAACTTCCACAGACACCCAAAATCTGGCTGTGGCCTAAGTGGGACTAGGTCTGCTGAAAGTAATCTCCTCAGAACCATTGCAAATCTCCGTGGCAGAGCTACATGTGGAACTGAGATTTTCCATGAAATTGTGAGCTTCCCCACATATCCATGTAAACTTTTAACGTCTACTGCAGCTGGTGGCAATGAGATGCCTAACTCTGCTTTGCTACATGAAAATCACCTCCTTCTCTTTTTTTGACCTGGTTCCTTAGTAGCTTCGTTCGATGCTCCTTAGTTTTAATTTGTGCCAAAGTCAACAGAGCTACGGAAGAGAAGCAAGGCTAAGCCATGAAGTTGTTAATCCACATTGATGTGAGCTCTTAAACATCTGTTACATCCCAAATCCGAAATAGCCACCCTTTAGTGGTGAGAGAAATGCTCTCTATATGGCTATAGCTGTAAACAGATGGATAGATATAAGGTGATGTGTAGAGCTGGAACAACCAGTTAGTAAAGTTTATAAAGTACTTTGGGGTCCATCTGGATGGATGGTACTTTATAAATGTAAGGCCGTTACCAGTGTTTCCTAACAGCACCCGACTATCATTCAGCACTTGTTGGATGGACAGTTAAAGAAAACACATAAAGTGTATTCCTCGATAGATATTTCACCCAGACTCTTTTACTTGCAATAGCAGAGATCTGGGCTTTCATTTGTACAGACCATTCCCATTTGCAGTCACAGGAAAAAATCCACAATAGCTCAACTCATGAAGTTGCTGGATTTGTTATGTTTGAACAATGAGGCTGCACAGCACAGCCCTGGAAATGAATGAGTGGTTTGGGAATTTGCTAGTGGCAGGCCTCTTGCTGCAGTAGGGGACAGGATAACTAAAGGGATAGTGATGGGAAAGGCATAGTTTTTTGTTTGCTTGTTTCTGGGTTTTTTTTTTTTTTTTTCCTTCCCCTCAGGGGCACTGCCCAGAATTAAATTCAAGTTGGTAATGATTGAAAAAATTGATTGCCTTTCTGGTGATGAGGGGATGCCACGTGTGAATGTTGGACATCAGCAGAAGTTGTATAAAATGCTCATTTTCCCTGTGGTCTCCCTGACGGTCCTTGGGAGTATGGCTGGGGAAGAAACTGGAAGATATTGCTCCTGGATATGACTTGAAGACGAAGAGAAAGATTCCGAGGATCTCACTGAGACTCCTCCACAAGGTCGGGACAATCTTATTCCTCATAGCGCTTCTTTGGCTAAAGAAATCTGGGGGAAGGGTGGGTGACTGTACTCTGGAGGAAGCCTGTTCTCTTGGGTCTTAATCACCATTTATTGTGAAATCAGGCAGTATTTTCAGAGAACTTTAGGGTTTGAGCTCTATGTTTTTTTCATGAAACAAATGTGGTGTCTATGGAGAATCTTTTTTTTGTTCTTTCAAATCCTGAACACAACGAAGATTTCAGTCTGGATATGCTGCCAGAGGAAGTGTGTTTTCATTTCCTATGCTGCCATCACTCTCTGCTGCGAGATGGCTTCCCCAGACGTACCAAACCTCTCAGGATGCTTTGTAGGCAAAAGTTCCCATGATGAACTATCTTTTTCCACTAAGACTAGAGACTATTATACGTACCATACCCATGTAGTCTAATTTAGGATTATGGTTTATGGAAGAAGATGTAAGCATGAGTTACCCGAATTGCTATTCACAGCATGGTGGCCTTTTCAAAGATAAATATTTTTTTATGCATTCACTTATTATTTGTCCATGGAATCAAAATATTGCATGGACAATTTTCAGGACCTCATATAGTTGTTTTTGTCAACTTTTTTTAATGAGGAAAGGCAGCATAAATGGAATTGTTTACATTTTTACTACAGACCTAATTTCTCTCTATTTTTGTCACTACTGATGTGGTATTTAAACCCTTGTTAAGAGATAATGTTGGAATAAGCTGTTTCTTTACTTGATCTTAATTTCCAGTTGCAGTAGATTGGAAGACTGATGACAGAACTGGCTCCTAGTTATAAAACCATCTTTTTGGGCTTGGGGATCAGTCCACTCAAATCTTCATTTCTTTTTCAGAACTTTGACATTATCATTAACTGTCAAGATGATGGTCAACCAGGATGAAGATAGTAACTTCTCAGGGAGGTCTGCCATAAGAGACCAGCATGAACTTGTCTTTTGACTTCTAAAAACCTGTCCATCTGCCCTTCATTAGCCCTGACTTAGGGATGGAAAGGGGAAAAGCAGACCTATTCTGATAATAGCAGAGCTACACAGTCCTGTTGGACTAATCCTGACATTTCTGAAGGTCTTTACATTTGACAACTAGGAGACTGGATTACAAGCAAGTAGATGGGTGAGCAGACAGATTTTAAGTGTTATTAGTCAACATGCTACCAAAGACATACACAGTCAAAGTAATAAAGCCTGAAGGAGGTAACACACGATGGCCCAATGCTCACAGGTGTAGAGCCACAGTAGGAACCACCATCATGTAAGCATTTACAAAGCACCCATAACAATAGCAGTATTTAGGTGCTGAATAAAGTTACTAGTCAGTGCAGCATAAAGGAGTTTGCATACCCAGGAAAGTTACATTGATCCCACAAGAACTGCAGGAGGAAGAGTGACAGACTATATACAGGATATATACCATATGAATAATTGCCTCCAAAGAGGACTAGGACAAAGAGATGGAAGAGGATATCAAGGTCAAATTATTATTATTTTTTTGACTACAGCAGCCAGACGGCTCTCAAATGGTTGATCTGAACAGCTCTAATAGAACAATGTCATTAAAACCCAACAGTCAGTGCTCAGGGAACGACATTGCTGAGTTGCTACTGATGTCTTGGCAAGTGAATATGAAGGTTCACGCCGTTAATGACTAGCATTTGTAATGACTGCTTTATTCCATTTCAGCAAATACTCCATTTCCAAAGGACCCCCAGGATAAGGATGGGAATTGAATCAACATGCATTTTGGGCTCATACAAGCCAGCAGCCTTTAGCTTGGGCACAGGAAGATCAAGCAGAAAACCCTTTTCTACATTGTCACCAGCCAGCTCTCGACATTGCTATTTCAATGACTCTCACACCTGTGTCTATTAGTCTCATTAATACTCAGCATTTGCATTGTGAAATGGATTCTGGTCCCCACTTGTAAAGGGGCAAGTGCCTGTACATCATCAATGTCACAACCTAGGTCCCAGATTCAGCAGAGAGCTTCAGCACGTGCTTAATTTCAAACACAGACATACAACCTATTCAACTCAGCACGACAGGAGCGTGTGTTCAACGTGCAGCATGGGGCAAGGAGGCAGCAGATGGGAAATTGGCACAGCAGGGACTGACACAGCATGGTTAGCTACATGGGTTTTTTGTTATTTATACCTGTAGGGATGAGTGGGGAGGGAAGGAGGGAGAAAGGGGAAAGCAGGCATGGAAATGGCAGGAAGGAGAAAGGAATGAAATCAACATATTACATGTCAAGGCAGAAGGCCTGAGAAAAGTTCCCTAAAGAAACATATTCCCCAGACAGGTTTGGGTCTTTTTTTTTTTTTCTTTTTTTTCTTTTTTTTTTCTTTTTTTCCCGGGACTGTCATTCAAGTAGCACAACGGGATGCAGAGGCTGTTAACTAATAGGCATGAAGAAGTTTAGTCACTGGAGGAAGACGCCAAGGAATAGGAAGGAAGGAGTGAATGTCTTATGTGCATGACAGTGTTCTAGCAAAGCTAACTAAAGTGTGTGGAATAAGCCCTGTTTCCCAACAAGTACCTGCTAGCGACCACTGAGCTACTCAAACTAGTATGTGAATGTCTCCCAGAGAGCTGAGTGCATCCTACTGTGCACGGAACAGCTAGTGCCACACTCGCCACTGGTGCTACCTGATTAAAGTGTATTTGTTAGCAAAACAGAACAGGAGCTGCAATCAACTGCTTCATGGTTCCACTCTGACCCCCCCTGTGCACAGCTTTCCTCGGTCTAGGAGACAAGCAAAGACTTCAGCGTCCTGTCTTTCCAAGACTAGCTGCTTACTTCAAGTCACTTGGGAATGGATGCTGACCTTGTGCCATGTAAAGGCATGGTCCCTAGTCAAGGTAATGTAGGCTGAATGTTGATATCATCATTGATAGTTCACCTCGTTTCAGAATCAAAAGGCACTTCTTGTGCTCCCCAATGTAAAGCAGGGATTAGTAGTGCAGAATTTAACTCAGACAGATAGGGAGGACTTCTCTCTCAGGGTTAAGAAAGCAAGGAATACCCCACTGTGCTAACCTATAGCCCTCTGGCTCCTGGCAGATGCTGAGCGCTGTCTTCTGTAGGGCTTTTCTGGTGGAGTTGACCCATGCTGGAGGTAAGAGAGTAGCCTGCCTCTGCATTATGCTTGTGCCCCAAGAACAAACTGCCATGAAGCTAGTGCCTTCTCCATGCCAAGGCCTGTCTGTCAAATACAAGGGGCAAACATTGATGCAAAGAGTCTGCAACCTACATAGGCAATGGGTGGGAGAAGGGGGAGAAGCATGGGGAACACAACAGACCCCTTCACAGTCATATCACTCATTGGGGTGAAGAAAGGAGCTGAACCAAGGACACCGATCCGCAATTTAACACTCTCCCTGCTAGATCAGGATGGGCCTCTTTGAGAGACCCGTGCCAGGAGCTTGTTTGCAAGGTACTTCACCACTGACCCCTAAAGCCCTTGGGAGTATGCTGGGTACACTTCAGAGAGCCCTGCTGGTGCCTAATCTTTGCGTGAAACCGGCTCTGATAAAGAGCAACTCTCATGGCCAAAAATGCTGCAATGATTTTCAAGCAGACTACAAGCTAATCCCCAGGATCATGATTAACATGTTTATTTTGCTCAGTTAAACAGATTCTAATGTCCAGGGCTGGGTGTAAGCATTGCTAAGAACACGGTCACTAAGCTGCCAGCTTTGGGTTGCCTTTGGTGATCTAGATGGCCACCCCAACTCTATAATAACCCTGAGCTTCTATAGAGTGGGGAGGTGTTTCTTTCCTTTTTTTTAAAAAAATTTATTTATTTATTTAATTTTCCAGACCTAAAAGCTGCTCTAGTCTGCCACTGAGCAGTCTTCCCAAATATAAGACCATTGTTCTTTTTAATTAGTCACTTATTGTCCTAGATTTAGGCAATATATTTTCCCTTTCATTGCTCATCTAAACAAATTTTCACGGCCCTGGAAAAAAACTTTCTTCCCCTCAGTAAGTAGCAGAAGAAAAGGAATTGAGAGAGATGCAGAAAATCTCTCTCCTCTACTTGTCCAGATGCTGCCAGGTTCTGCAGTTAGGGTTTCCCATAAGATGGGAAATGAAAGGAGCTTGGTCTCTTGGACATTTGTTTGCTTTTTGCTCTCAGAAGAACAATTAAGTCACATGACTTTGAAATAATAAATGGTTCACTTAATAGCCACTAATAAGAGAGCATTCTTGCAACCCACACCAGACCTTTCCTGACTGAGAGCCGGGGTATTTGCTCTTATATGACTTGATTTACATGTCAGCTTTCATGATTAGTGGAGGGTGCTTTACACCTCCCTTTATCCCCCAAGCATGTGATGGAAGAAGCGGGGATAAAGCATGAATCAGCTTTCAGAGAAACCACGCAGCAGAATGATATCAGGAAAACCAGACCTCAGCTAGAGGTCATGAAGTGCAGAACAGGAAATTTTCTCTTGTGCTTTCTGCAAAACACCATCCTGCTGCTGACATAGTCCAGATACCTCAGAAATGTTCTGTGCCCTTTTGGATACCTTTCCACAACCAACCATTAGGGTGTGCTGCGCATGAGCAGTCGCTAATTGCGTCAGAGGAAATCTGAGCTTAATTCAAATTGCACATGTAATGCCAGGCCCTTTCTTCTCATCTTCAGAGATCTAGGCAAGCCAGTATCTCTGCCTTCTCATGGCATCTGGTAGTCACTGACATCCTCCATGGTCCCTGATGCTATGCTCTGAATTGTCCTCTCTTGTGCTGTATCTTCCACGCTGCCCATTTCCCATTCTCCTCTGGGTTTTATGTGTTTATCCAGCCCCATCACATCAATAGCTGAGTGACTCAAGGGTTACAGTCTCAAGGAATGACACAGGCAGAACTAATCCTGCCCTGGGGCCTGAAGATAGGTTAGGCAACCTCTGGGTGGCTCCACGTTTTATGTTTTAATGTCTTATCTTCCCAAACAGAAATGAAGGAGTATGTTCCCAATAAACAGAAAAGTCAATTGAAAACTAAGTTTTAAGGGGATCTGAATAAGTCAGAAATTTGGTCAACATCCAGAATACCTTCTGTGAAAATAAGGGAGAAAAAAGCTTTTGAAGTACAGAAAACGGATGGAATTTTTCCTTGTTTCAAAATGGCATGTTTTTTCTTTTAAACTGAAAGGAGAGGACTGGACTAACCCCTGAAGAGCATTTCACTGAAATTCAGGAAAATCTGGCAGTACTTCTGCCTCTGCTTCTCCCTTGGTATGTTTTTTTTCTTAAAAACCAAAACCAAAACCAAAAAGTTCTTTGTATTTCATTTCCTCTGTTTCTCCAGACCATCATCTCCCTTTAGATGACAGGGTTTCTGGAGCAGGAAGCACACTGCGTGTTCACACCATCCTCAGCATTTTCGAACCTAGGGGTCACTGAAATATCTATTTAGGGGTAAGAYCCCACATTGGTGTAAACACAGAAATTGCACAAGAAGGCAGGTCCAATGAGATGCACGGCTTCAGTCTCTGCTCTACACAGACTTTTTGTGTAATCACGGACAGAAACAGGGCTTTAGTCTATAAGGGCACAGTACCATGGCTCTTCAGCACAACCAGGGATGTCCACACTGTCTGCCTGTTATCCTGTATGCTGGGTATGATCTGGGGCAAGCCAAATGTCTTTCCAGGCAGAGAAACTCCTACATGGACTGGAAGACTGGTCCATGGCTGTGGTCCGYTTATCTGGATACGCCAGGCTGAAGCCTGTACACTGAAATTTTGAGCCCAAGCTCAAGTGTCTGGGCACCCCTGCTCAGCAAGAGCAACAGTCCTGTAGCAGGCAATGTCACTAAGGGGCTGCATGCACTCAAACCGCAGTGTGTTGACCCCATGGTAATAAGTCAGTTAAATAAATGTCTGAGTGGATAGTTTTCATTAATCAAGCATATGACTTGGAGAACAAACAGTCATTGAAAACATCTAGACAAGCCTGGAAGAGTGCAGCTGTTAGCATTGCATATTACATTATCACCACATATTTAGATTGTTATTAAGTGAACTTTAAGTAAGGCATTCTCCATTTGTCTTTTCCCCCCTGGTGAATTCAGCTACCAACATTGATTTCTTTTTTTTTTTTTTAATCTGAAAACTTGGCTATTAACTTTTCAAAACTTATTAATCTGTTTTCACTCCATTGGTAGCAGCTTCCCCCCACCTTCTACTTAGCTTGTTAAAACTCAGAGTTGATTAAATATGACACAACAGTAAAATATTACATAAGCGCACGAGAAAATTTTTATTTCATTATTGGCACAAAGTGAGTCATCTTGAATATGACACTGGCTTTGGCTCCATTTTCTCTCACTTTTTTGCTCTGGTTTTATATTTAATCACAGCTTTTTTCTCCCTCTCTTTGCGCATATGATTTTGTTTTTCAAATCCACAGCAGAACGATCCAACTTTGTTCTTATGCTATTAATTAACACCATGCTCTAGTTTCCAACATACTTAAATGATGAATAAGGTTAAATTCCAGACAACGTTCTGTACATTGCCATCAATTAACAATTTTTGAGGCAGCGCTTCATTAATAAACATTGATCAGCAGAGCCCTTGTGTGGAGTGCATTGGAGCTGAGAATTTGTACCAGAGCTTCTTTAATATGTGTGCTGGAGTGTGTGGTGTGGGTGAGCGTGTGCACGAGCGTGTATGTGTGCGTGTGTGAAAAAAAATCAATGCAATATCCTAGGAAACTCATCAGCACATCATCTTCTTAAAGGTTAATTAAGAATTTGAGGAAGAACAGAGGGGCTGAAGCAGAGGTGATGGACATCCGTGTCTCTCCAGATCATTAAGTACTAATTAGGTTTGGAAAGTCTATTGAGCTTCCTTGGTCTCATCAAGCCATGTGATGGTCCCTGGATACCTCAGTGTGAAATGCCATCAGCACTATATCTCCCTTTATGAACAGGATGCACTTCAGTCTCAGGTGTGCCTGCTGTCTCTCACTCTATGTGTATGCRTCTTTCAGTATATGTCTGATTAAGCTATTTTATATACTGCATAAAAACTGCGTGGAGAATACAGACTGTTTCAGAATCATGTGTAATGCAGCATTCTTGCTGGAAGGCTAACGAGGCCAAAAAAGGGGTAAAAAAAGGCAAGAAAAGTTCCTGTAAGCTATAAATTCAGAATGAGCAGGGGAAAAACTTACAAGTCCGTATGAAYCCTCTTGCTGTGCTAGAAGTTCACTTAGGGAGGACTTCCAAACTGGCTTCCCCTTGCTTATGTTTCCTGAGCTCAAGATGGAGGTGGGGCAAGACAGGAGCTCCACAGTGAGAGTTATCAGAGCAAGACCCCACCATGCAGCTTCAAAGAGACCATAATATGTATTTTGTTAATTACCTCTTTTAAAACTCTTAGCAAGAAGTGCTGCACAGATAAATCCCAGAAGAAGTGGTGACAGTTTTTTAGAAATGGCTTCCATGGAAGGTGAGATGCTACTTTTAACTTAATTTCCTGGCTTTTCAGTATTGCTCAGTCTACAGGTCTTACAGGGACAGACTTTTCTCAGGATGTTTCCTTGAAATTGAATTGGAAATACAGATTTAGATGCTCAGCTATGGACAAGGATCTAGCAATCAATCCAATCTGTGCCTGAAAGAAATATTTGAGGTGCCCAGGGACTGAGTCAGCTCTCAGTGCTAATGTGCAAAGTAATTCAAACCAGATGCCAGTGACCAGATAGGTTCTTCTGGCAACCAGCCTTGATGGTGCTATTAGAAAAAAAGCACAGCTGGCTCTGTTATGAGGGTTTCCTGAACTTGGTAACTCAATAATATTTGTTAATTCTAGCTTTTAGGCAGTCTTAAGCTAGTGCAATGGCATAAAGCTGCTGAAAGTTAAAGGAAGAATGGGCCTGGTAGCACTTTGGCATTGTCAGTCCAAAGAGATCCTTATTCAGGAATACGCAAGAGGTGTCTTTATGTATAAAGAGCTAACTCACACCCAGTAACACACCTATTCCCTTTCTCAGGATGGAGAGAAGAATAATGTACTTTAAGATGTTAGCACTCATTTAACAAAATGGTACTGGAAAGGGTTCTCCTCTGAGCTGACATTTTCAAGGAACACCTGGTATAAGGGAGGATGTTGACACTGGGGATAGTTGCCATTGCCTTTTTGAGCCCCATTGAACTTTGACTTTGATTGCACCCGATGGAATGGAAGTTAATGGTTCACTGGCTCAAACTGTTGCCCTGCCAATACTGTGCTATTAACATTTTGGTTATTAAGAGCATTAGCAACGTCACAGGGGTGAAGGGAGCAGTCTGGGAAGCACTAGGATATGGGTTCCTCGGGATGCTTCTGGAACTGAAATCAACTGCCTCCCACTCCCACCACTACTGCCACCCAATTTTCAGCTGAGAAATTCAGAGATGGCTGAATTGAAAAGCTACTGATAATGTTGCAGCCTGCATGTCTGCTCCAGAATATCAAGGACCCCTTGATAAACCCACTGCAATGCCTGGAGCACTTCATCTGCAGGCGACTTGCTCTCTGCAATATGGAGAGGATTGCCACTAATCCTGGCGCATTACTGTTCACTTGACAGAAGTCGCCTGAAACAACTTGCGTCTGTTCTTGTCCTGATTTGCTGTCGGTATTTATTAAGAGCACTGTGTTTAAAATGGCACACAATGTAGCCTGCAGATAACATCTTAAGCTTCCTGTCTATACCAACAAAAAACCAAACACCCCCTCCCGAGAAAATCTCCTCCAAACATTGTCACTCCCCACTTTGCTCAGCCATGTCACTGCTGCTGCTTCCTCCCCAAGATGTCCCTGTGAGAGCAATGGTGGTTGCAAGAGTCACCTTATCTCTGGTTTTACTGATAACCATTCCTGAGCTGCTGTAAAATAATTTTAAAAACTGAAGTTTAAAGCCACATGGTGATATAAGACGAAATATTAACCACTCAAATCAGCTCTATTTTCATTACTTCAGTAGAGAAAGGTGTTAGACCGACAGCATCTGTGGTCTTCTATTGACCAATGAGACCTTCATGTTTCTCCCCTTCCTGGCATAACTGAACGTTAACCTCCAAGGACATAAAGATATAACAGCTTCTCTGAACATTTAATTTTAACAATTGTGCTTAGAAATAAACAAGACTCACTGCTGAAGGCTGAATATGGTGATGGTTATATGATGTGGGCATTTATTTTCCAAGAAAGAATGTGGTTTGACTCAATGAATTTTCCAGTTTCCAGTAAGGGCCCTACAGTATTTCCAGCTGGGCTGATTACAACAGTTTCTCCTAGCTTTTGGTATCTCTTGGTTTCAACATCATCACAGACCAAGAAACATTATCAGTTTGAATAGCAGAAGACAGTTCTCAAGCACACCAGCAAAGAGAATCTGCTTTTCTGTGTCTCCTACACAAAAACTGTGGTTCTTCTGCCAATTCAACTCAAAACTATCATACAGAAAAATAAGTCTGGGAGGAGGTGGATAATCAGTTTTTTTTTTTAAATAAGGAAGGTATTAGAGAACCTAAATCAAATCCCTTTGTGCTTCCTTTACTAACCCTTGAAGATTTTATCTTGCTAAGCTGATGGTTCATTGTTAGTGGAGGAAATCTTCAGACCTATCAGGTCCTTAAAGACCTATTTCTTCTACTCTTGGGTGGATAGTATGCTTAAGAATTTAGCATCAAACAAGCTTTTTCTTGTTCTTTTTTGCTCCCAGCATATTGGTCTCATGAAAAATTTCATCACTTAAGTGTGTGAAGGATGTGTGTGCATGTGTGAGGGTATGCATATGTATCAGTCTAGCATATTTTAAGTCATTTTATATACATATGTATATATATACATATTTGTGGAGAGGACATGTATGTGTGAAGAGGGAATACTGTCATATCTGGTCTGGATGTTTGTGTACTTTAGGCAGTGTGCAGATAGAGAATTGTGTGAGTTAAAGAAGAAAGTTTATATTGTGGTAACAGTTCTAGACAGCAAAAGGAGTTAATGTAAAATGTAACTCTTCTGATCTCAGTAATGCACTGGAAGACAAAGCCATGGAATATCTTTCCCTCTGTCTTTAAAATAAAGGAGAGGTTTGCAAAGCAAGGCCCCGTACATCAACGTAGTCCATGCAGCAGCCTCACATTTGTCTGGGACAAGCAACATTACGTATGGCAGACAGTAACGGCGCTTTCAAATGAGGGACAGATGGCTGTCCAACACTGACACCCCAGGTGTCCAAGACTTTTAATTCGGTTTCATTCAGTGGACCTTTTGCTCCCCAGTCCCTTGCTACTGCTGTCAAACTTTTCCAGAAGCAAGAAAGAGTGCAGGGACAATGTGATAGAATTACAGAAGGTGGTAGAGCCATTTGTTAATCCGTCAGGGAAATTAGTCCATCAGACAACATCCTGCTTCACAAACTAGATCTCTGGGAAACAGGTGTATGTACTGGGGGGGTGTGTGTGTATGTGTGGGGTAGTGGTGGAAAGCTCTGGATGCAGGGGAGGGGACACAGAAGAGGACTAGCTAGCGAGCTTTAGGGCGGGAGGTGAGGAAAATGACAGCCAGATCCTGATGGAATATAACAGGGTGTCCAAAAGAGTAAGACATAATGTCTGCCATAAACCAGCCTCCTGTTGGTTTCATTTGAAAACCTCAGCTCAGAGAGGAACACAAGTTCTCCGGCACCACAGAGCCTCATCTGTCAATGTCCTTGTAGGTACCAGTGGGATGAGATGGAGAAGAATAGAGTAAAGGCTCCCTTGTCTTTTTATTTCTTTATCCATTCCTGCAAAGACTGCAGTGCTTGGAAGCTTTAAGCATTTAAAGTTACAGATAGGGATGTCCCTGCCAGCACAAGGCAAAGTCCTTGGTAAGCCTAGCTCTGGCCCTAGGAGTGGAAGATGCCCTGCATTGCTTCTGTGCATTGCTCACCTTTCACTGTGATGGTCCTTCTGAGAATGCAAACGTGCCTGCAGCTGAGTATTTCGGGAGCCCTTTGTGACAACAGCTACACTTCAGCTTGCCTGAAGAAAGTTCAGGGACAGAGTCATCCTAAGCAACATTTTCTCTCAGCTGGTTCTAGGTAGCAAATATTGGTAGGCACCGTGTAACCCTCATGGAGTTACTCAGAGCTGGAAAGGGACAGAGCGACTCTGCCTTGTCTGACCAGCCACAGCATTTACTGAAAAAACTTTCTGTGAGCTCTGAAGACAATGAAGCCTGGCTTCCTAAGGGTTTGTACCATGAGCCCCGACCCCATTTGGATTTTCTGGTGTCTAGTGAGGCGTGTGTTCCAGCATGTCCTCTCTTTCTGTATAAGCATGGAGCTCAGAACTGCACATTACAGTGTATTCCTCTGTGTCAGCCCTCAACAGCATCTTCTTTGGGAAACAGGGTAGCTGGGCTGAGAGGAAGAAGGAGCTCGCCTTATATATCTGCTCACTTCTTGAAGGATATTGGCATTGTGAAATACGATTCTCCAGACTAGGACAACCAGGGTAAAAATTTGTCATGTTACAGGTTCATAATCTGCATGGGCTATAGATCTAAATCACTGTATGCCTCCACTCTCCCTGAGGAGAGGGAGAGGAAGAGGGGAGGAATCATAAGTTGATACCTGGAAATTTTGATTCTTTTTAAGGAGGAATCCACAAAAAGTATTTTCCCAACTTTTAGACACACAGCTTTCTCCAGAAATCAGGAAATATCAAAAGAATTTCAAAAGCATCTTACTGAAGATAAGTTTGYTTGGAAAGATATTTTCCATTAAAAAAGAATATTGCAAATGCTCACTTTTGACCATTTTTTGGACATAGCTTACATTGAATTGCAAGTCATGGATATCAAGTACTTCACCTTTGACGGAATGATACGAATAAATAAGTCATTTTCTTTGCATTTCCTAAGAACATCTGTATTTCCTCATCCTGGCTGCTGGGGATGCTAAGCTGTCCTGTTTCTCCAGAGCCAGGCAATGCTGCAGGGGTATATTCCCACCCATGCAACCAAAGTGCAAAACATCCTTCAAGCATTGTTCAGGGAAATCGCATATAGCATTTTGACAAGGCATGTTCTTTACACTAAAGATGAACTAACTCAACTTTACATCAGCAGTTTGTTCATGATCTCTGCAATTTTTATTTTATTTATTGGATGAAAGGAGTCATGATTTGGTCAAATTTGAAAGTTCAGATGCTTTTTAGTTTTCTGCATTAGAAACAAACCTCCCAAGCCTTATCACTTTTGCCTGTCTTTAGCTGAGGTGAATAGCCTGATTCAAATTTTTGTAAATATACTTCAGCTGGTCTCTGAGAGGTACTCCGCACTGCAGAGGAATGAGTCACGTTGTTGCTTTCACTTTTACACTGGGGATACTGCTCCTGCCAGGATCTTGCCATTTACTTGGAGAACTAGGCAGTGCTCCTTTTGTATTCCAGATTGTCATCCTTCCCTTCCCTTTCCCCCTTCCTCCACCCTCTGGGAGCTGCAGGACAGCATCTTTCTATTGTCCTATGGAGATAGACCTCAGGTAAGTGATGTTGCTTGATCCCTGGAGAAGAAAGGAAAACAAAACCCAAGCAAAACAAAACCTGTTCCCATTCACACCCCAAACCCTGAATATGGTCCCTTTGTGCCAGCTGCACCATCATACTACTGTGTTCTATCTTGCCATGATTTTTTTGGTGGAAAGCTGCCTATGCAATCCGTGAGCACTGTTGGAACAGCCCAATTTTACAAGCATAAAGTATTATGATTGCATTGATTTCCATCATAAATCATATTTTCCATCCTCTGTCTCTCTTTCCTTGCACTGACTGAATTAAGCCTTGGTGTTTTCTTTAGCTGCTGCCAGAGCTGAGGCTTGAGATGATATTAGGGTAATGATGATAAATTTTACCCTCAAGCCAAACCATTTCCACATTACAGATAATGTTTTTTTCCAAATAAGTTCTGTTATTGGAATCCAGGACCCACCACATCTGCAGGCTCAGAGGCTGCCTCAACACAGTCTCTTTGCTGTAATGGGTTTATAGATTTGAAAATTTGCTCTAAACAAATAAATGAGAGAAGAGAGGAAAGAATGAATGAAGGAATGGAGAGGGAGAATCAACCAGGAGGAGAAAAAGAAGAGAAGGAAAGGGGAAAAAAAGGAGAAAGGAAGAAGATAAAAATAAGGGAAAGAAGAAATAAAACAATGGGGGAAAAAGCAAATAAGGAGAAAAATGAGATAATGTACTCAGCAAAGTACTAGCAAGCCTGATGCTAGCTGTGTGTGTGTCTCTGGGAAGGAGCAAAGCTGGCCCTACACACAAGCATAAGTGTCACACAAGCATGCAGATCCACAGCAATGTGTTTCAGATTTCACCCCTGCCTTCTTAAAAGACCGTTCCCTGGCATCTCATCTCAGAAGGGCCTTGGACAGACTAATGTAATATTCCTGCAAAATCTCAGCTGTCCCCACGATGGACTAGGATGAAACTGAGCTAAGACTGACCCAATATTAGTATCTGTACTATGGCCTCAGTCTCAGGTGGTATCTTACTGGTCTAAGGTTATTCTCATTTTTCTGAAGCTACTGCAAAGCAGGTCATCTTCCAGCTTTCATCTGAGGGGAATTCAGTTTGTGTAATCAGGCCTGAAGGACAGCGTCCCATGCTCAGCAGAGTATAGATACTGGGCATGGTGACCTTCAATACAGAAGCTAAGGGAGGCCAAATCCATTACCTACTTGTTCTTCAGCCACTATAAAAGGAGGCAGCTCACCATGTCACTGTGGCATCTTACGGGGGTAACCCTGCATAACCCTGTATCCTTCAATGATGCTCCATCCCTGATTTGGAGCACGGCTCATTAAATCCTATGCTCCCTGTGTGGTTTGTAAGCACCTAAGTCCCCTTCTGCTCTGCTCCTCATATTCAGCAGACCATACCTGCTTGAGTGTTTTTTTTGTTTGTTACTCTACTGAATGAGTGAAGTCCCCCATGGGGGAGCACAGGCAGGGATGTCTGCTTCAGCAGCAGGCAGCCCTTGGAAATCAGGCTGGCTCAGAGCAACAGAGGAGTTCTGAGGAGCTCTAGTTGGGGAAATCACTTACACACACAGACACTCCCGTGGAAAAAAGCACACCTTGATTCCTACTCTACTTTTCTCATGGTTTGCCCTGCCAGGTGAGACTTTCTGAGGAAGCTGCTTAGCATCTGCCACCATTTGTGCATGCAGAGGAAAAAATAGTTTCATATCCTTGGTTCATCTTGAGCCATAAAATTATATCTCATTAACTTACACTGTGGCAGTGGGATTCATCTGAATGAAAGCAGGCATCTGTGACATAGATGTCTCCATCAGGGAGAGCCACTCCCTTTACAGTCAATGGAGGCAAACAGGCACTCCTAGCTTGCGATTTATTTCATCTTATGGTGGACATCTAAGTCAGTCGGATGAATCACCTACCAGCTCTAACGGGGGTCTGGGGTGACTTGCTTAGATAAGGCAGCCTGCATCTGAGATCAGATGAGTTGCATGCAGCTGTACCTTACTTCTTACTGGTCCAGCTGCTTACAAAGAGACAACTGACTTGTGCTGTACTTGTGTGGCTTACATAAGCATCCCCAGTATGATTTGAGCTGGCAAATAATACTACCTCACAATGAAATAGGTATACTGCACAGAGGAAGCAAAGAGGTGTCTATCATAGGAAAATTAATTTAATCACAGTACTGGAATATGAAATGAAGGTGGAGAAAAAGTGAATCCCACGTGGTTTGCTAAAGATATTCCTTGTTGTGCTCTAAAAGGAGGCACGATCTCACAGACAAAGGCTGACTTAGCATGACAAGCCTCTGGGTTAAATTCTCCTGAAAAGGACAGAGCAGAGCCCATRGTTTTAAGCTCCAGAGAGGTGTGGAGTCACACCTCCCTGCAGACTTTGCCTCTCGGTCCTGGACAAGTTGATGGGTCTTCAAATTTTACCCCAATATCTCTTTGCTCTGAACCCACACAAGCATTTCAAAACAATCTAATGAGCTAAGGGGAAATGTTAGACTCACAAGATTTTTGTCTGGGCATTCTGGGTCTGCACAGACATTTGAGTAGTCTGGACTTCACTCTCTGTAGAACAGAAGCAAAGCTGGTGATGTTGGCTCTAAGACAAAGCCTCTCTGGAGGTGCCTGGTACCTGATGCCACAGCTCCAGCAGTAGACTAAATAGGTCTGGGCACGGATTTAGGCACTGCACTGAGAGCACCCAACCAGTTTTATTGTTAGCATGATCCTTGGCATGATTTTAGTTGATGCCAACTAGTGCTCTCCCACACAATGCTTTGATATGGGGGATAGCTCAGACTGGGAATGGTTCCAGATGAAGTCTGGATGAGGCCACACTATTTTGGGAGGCAGAGAGTTTAGCCACATGGATGAGCTTTGTTCTGTGCCGCTTACCCTTGTGTCCAGAGAACAGGTCCTGGCCTGTGTGATTTAGCTGTGTAGCTGTTGCTTTACTAATCCTGTCCAGTTAAGCTGGCTACCTCCTGCAAAATCTTTTCTTCATGCCCCAGGTTCCAGAAAAGCAGAGGAATATCTGATATCCTGATTCATATCTCCTCCTTCTCTGGAGTTATTGTTCTTCTCAGCCCTAAGCCAGAAGCTCTCACTGCAACAGGCCTGGGCAATGCTGAAATACAACCTGATGCAGATGGTAGGGGCCAGCTCTGATTCTGGCCAACATATTTACAGCAGGGAGAAGGGAAAAAAAATGGACCTGCAGATAGGTAGGCAGGTGGCAGGCAGTTTATTTCATTGGCAGTGCTGGAGTGCCTACTTCACGGGATGCTAAATGCAGTAAGYGGGGAAGAGAACAAATTTAAGAGGGAAGAAGGAGGGGGTGAAGCAGTCAGTGCTCTTAAAGGTATTGAAGGGAACATGCTGCACTTCCAGAGCAGTCTCAAAAAATCAAAACACCCTCAGGATGCTGCCTTTGCAGGGTCCATGTCTTTATTATTCAGATCAGCCCCTGAAGAGGTGCTCTCTCTGAGGACATGAGTCATCTGGGAAAGCCAGCAGCCCTACCATGTCCCTGCTGCAAGTCAGGGTTTGGCACAGACAGCGCATCCTGGGCTAAGCATGCCAGATGATATGTCCTTAAAATTGGGCTAAACCATTTTACTTGCTCACCTGGATGAATCAAATTGGGATCAGTCCGACTTAATCAGACTGTTTGGCAATCCTACCAGCACCCCACAATAAAAACCTACCTGATACCCTGCTGCTGCAGCCAGGACCGTCAGAAATCTGTGCTGTCCTCCATCATTCCTCAAGGCTAACTGCTTCCCGGTAGTGCTGACTAACCAAATTAGACCTCCACTTTGAATCTATATTCCTAGTACCACATCCAAAACTCTCTAAGAATGCAGCAGGATGCCAACACATAGGGCAGGGCTAAGTAATGCATTTTCCTCTATCCCTTTCTATCCCACAGTTAAAAAAAAAATCAGCAAAGGCTTTATGTGTGTCTGTTCACCTGTCCGTGTCTTTTTCACCATGCTCATTGCAGGAAAGGAGGAAGCACAACTGAAATGTGGAATTTAAGTGCAGTAATGCACAGCTTATGATGCAAGACTCTTTCAAGGAATGGATTGACCACACGGGAGATCAGCAAGGAGGACAATGCAGCCTGGGAACTGCATGACAGTTGATGCTGTAGCTGTGCAGACTAAAGCAGTCATAAAGGCAATCAACAATTAATCTTCATGGCACAAAACTATGCACCTGAAGGTTCCAGGAATGACCACCCTAAGGCAGTCAAGAAGAGCCTGGAGCCAAGTGTTCAGAAGCTTCATGTCCTGAGCAGGGCTTCTGCACAGTTCTCCTTCCTCTGCCTCCACAAACTGACCAAAAATAAAGGCACCATTTTTGCATTGCCTGATAACTCTGCAGTAGCAAAGGCAGGAGTTTGATAACCATTCCTAGGACCTCATGGACAAGGTACCTAAGAAGACAAAGTCACTCTTGCATTTACTAACAACTAGTATTGCTGCTGGCAGGCATACCACAGGGAGAAGGATTAGATAAAGCACAGAGAACAACCCCATCTTCCACCTTGTAAAGGAGCATTTATAACCCAGTGCAACGGAGCATTTATAGTTACTGTGGCTGTACCAGACAGCTTCAGTCTGCTGGGCTGTGACGCTAGGCCTGGTTTTGAATGAAAAGAAATACTAAACTAGACTGTAACTATTTCATGGATGGTATTTTATTTTATTCCATTTGAACAGTGTTTTGGTTTATCTTGCATTTCCCAATAAATCCCATAGTAAGATCTACATGAGAAAGACACTTAAAAAAACCCCAACCCAACAACAACAACAACAACAAAACCCTTTCTTCTGCTGCTGCTGATAACAAGGCCTATTACTTCCCAGCCTGTGTTTGGTTTCAACACCGTATAATCTCTCAGCTGCAAACAAGAGACCAAGACAGCTCTGACTAGAGCTACCCTATAAATGATTTTGTCCTTGATGTTTGTTCTCACTGGASAGGTGCCAAACTCTCTGCCATGTGTTTAGGTACAGGTGGTAAATAGGCTTTTTGGCTGGTTCATAGGTAATTCACAGGTAATTTGCTAGGGAAAGCCAGGTTTGCACCCAATGAGAAAACAGAACTGTTTCAAAAAAACCCCTGTGTCCTGAGGTTAATGCTTCAGTACGAGGCTCATCACATTTTTTTCCCATTTAGACACAATGGATGACGTCCCCCACCTCGTGGTCTTTTTTACAGCAAAGCACCTAACCTGGGCAATAAAGCATTGCATGAGGTCATATCGCATTGGCGTACAACACACAGGGAACCACACCTATCCTTTGCCGGTGCCTCTCCCAAGTGCTTGCTAACATTTCTCTCTTGACATGCCCCGAAGCTGACAAAGGCTGACAGCAGCCTGGAGCTCCTTGGCTGCCCAAAATGAGTGAGAGTGTCTCTGTTTAAACTAATGGGTACAGACTGGTTGTGATTAAATTTAGGCTAGAAATGAAAGGGAGACGGAGATGTGGAAAAGGCTTCCAAAACAGAACAAAGAATGGGAGTGATCTGAACAAACACAGATGCCTATAACTGAGCCAGGCCCCTTCTACTCAATGGAGAGAATTAAGCATCGCTTATGAATCATCTCACCCCAACAAGGCATCCAAAATAGACCAGATGAATCACAGTCCAGAAACACCTATTTTTCTCCCCTCACTGTAACAGCCCAAGGTAACTATCTGAGACAGAGACATTTACACTGTAGGTGGTTCAAGTTAGGTGAGATGAATTAAAAAAAAAAAATAAATAAAAATACAGTCAACCACAAAACCCTAACAGTTTTCAGGTGCAACAGAACACTTGCATGAAGGTTATCTGACACAAAGGGATATGACTGAATGAGATGATGCAAGGAGTCCAGTGCAGGTCAAATGGGACAATTCTTGCAATAATCAGTTAATAAAAAACTGCCTTGATGGAAACGGCTTACAACTACTGCCATAAAAATCCAGATACTTTCCTTTGAAACTAATGCAGCACTTCTTGGTTTGTGTTGGGATAGCGAAGAACTTTGTCTTCCCTGTTGATCTGAATTTAAGGTCTAAAGACTACAGGGTTTCACTTCTCTCTAATTAATCTATTTTCATCCAATATTCCTGTAATTAACTGAGATGAATCAAGGGGTTGGTTTAAATAAGGAAGAAGCAGAGACTTATTCAGGAGTGAGGGTTCACTTGATACTCTCCCTCAAATTTGTCTCAAATGCCACCTTTCACAACTCCTATCCCCTTGAATAAAGCCAACTTTCCACTTGGTTATTTCTGCTACCATTGCTGCCTCAAATCTCATAAAAAACATTGCTTATGTGAGGTTTCGCTTGCCCAAACTAATGGGAAATAGTGGAGAGGAAAGATAAAGAAGCTTTTGTGTTCTGGCTACCTCTCTTTAACAGAAGCACAGCAACCGTTTTTAGAAAAACCCATGTGTGCCTTTGGCACAGATTGGATCAACGGTGCAGACAGTGAAGGATCCCAGCAGTGCATCCCAGCACACGCACAAGTTAACACATCATCCCAAAGGTATTGGTGCCTTCTCCAACCCAGGATGAAGTCCTGCCTTCCTGTTTTTGCCAGGAGTAAGGAGGATTAAATCACATTTCTGACATTAGTGGGATTTTTTTAGGGTGAAGAAGCATCTCAAATCTGACAAGCATATTCCCCTTTTGGTGTCCTTGTGTTGAATCTGACAAAGGACTCCGGTTCTTGCTTTTAGTTTGGAAGTGAGGGGTGAATTTTTGAAACAGCATAAGAAATATAATTCTGGGGTACCTTTACCTTGATTCATAAAACACACCACAATCACACGTAGAGGACCCCCGGCACAAACCTCTCCAGGACACAAGGTCTGAACCTATAGCTGAGTGCTTTTGTTCATAGTTTGGCCTCATCACTCGGGCGAACAGATCCTGAAGCCAGTGACTGGAGGGATGTGATTTCTTGCCATGTTTGTTTCCTTACTCATATTTTTTTCCTCACTTCTCTGTGTATCTAGCATTAACAAAGAAATCTGTGTGTGCTGTCTGGCTTGTCCAGCTTTTCAGATCTCCTGCAGGCTCCCCCACAACTCTTTCATCTTTTGCAATGGTGGCTGGCACGCTCTAAGCGCGGTTCCTCTCTGACTGCCGCCTGTTTTGAAAGCCCCACGGTAGCACCGGTCTTGCCATGTACGAGATAAAATCAAACGCCACCACTTCCATTTCTTCTTCGGAAACGGGATCTCTCTACACTCCCATCTCATTAAAGAGCAGAATTATCTGAGTTTGATCTTCTGCTAAATAATAACAATAATAATAATAATAATAATAATAATAATTTTTTTAACATATCACCTGGTAGTCCAAGTGATGTGAAAACTGTTTCGGAGAAGTCTGCTGAGGTTAGCTGGATGCAGGTGGTTTCAGAGCATTACTTGTGGCCCTTCACAATTTAAGTTATTGTATGGGGAGAAAACCACCACCTACAGCCATCCTTGCCCCTGACACCCGGGTAGATGCTCATAACTCGCTCCTTTTCCTTTTCCTTTTCCCTCTCCATCTCCGTCTTTACAGGGTAATCACCTCATTTGGGGATTAATGTAACAAACAACCGACGTCATGAGTCAAAAAGCCACAAGATGGCATTATAGAGCAATCAAACGGAAAATCTGTGCTGGAATCTGTTTTTCCCCTCGCCGGTGGAGGAGGAATTACGAGCAGCCGAACGGTGCTCGCTGTAAGAGGGGACAGGTGTTTCGGAGCAGCTTCCAACACAGCCACTGTCCCTTCTGTTGACGGTCTCACCTGGTTAACTCTTATTAACATTTCCAAGATTTCAGATGAAAGCCCTTCAGGAAGCAGAGGAGAGCACATGCCTCTTCATCTAGCCTTTGTTAGTGTTATTTTCCTCTTAATGCACTGCTTTTTTTTTTTCTTTTCTGCCCTTATTCATAGGTGTATGCGCTTGTGTTGGTTTTGAGGGGGTCTGTGGTACAGCAGTCTGTTGTCGCTTGAGGTKGTGGATATGATATAAACTGCCTGTTTGACCACAGCACGTGTTGCAGATATAAGTAYGTGCAGGCATGTTGTGGATTAGTGTGGAGCCCGATGGCCCAAAGGAAAAGGTAAGGAAGGGAGTGTGTAGGGTGTGCACACGTGTGCATGCTGTGTGAATAGTGCGCGCACACTGTCGAACGTCTCGAGGTTACGTAGTTGAAGTACACATGCGCAGGGTGCGGTGGTATGTCTGTACCGTGGCCTCCTGTCTGTGAAATAGCAAACGCTTTCAGTAGAAAGTTGTCTTGGGAAACAGTTGTAGGTGCGGTGTGTATTATTTTTGTTGTGCCGTGGTAAGGTATGTAGCTATCAAAGTGCATTGTGAGTGCGCAGGCATCTCTCGTGGTTTGCGGGCTCCGTGGCACGAAGCAGGAGTGTGTGTTGTGGTGGGGTGTGAATTATTCTGGCAAACGGTGCCTGCGTGGCCATCCTGGACACAGCCCTGCTGGCTTGGCTCTGTGGTGCAGCAGACAGTGTGTGTGCATCAACACTCCCATGTTTCATGTTTCTGTGGGGCGTGTGACTTACACGTGCGTGACCGTTGCGGGGGGCACATACAGCTGGTTTTGGACAGTCACAGCCCACCGCAGCAGTGAGGAGTGCGGAGGGGGAACTGGTAACATTGAGCCTGATCCTGTAGTGCTTGTCAGCATTGAGGGGGAAAAATAAGGGTGAAAAAAATCCAACCCCATTGCTGACTTTCCCTGCAGCTCGGCAGAGAATGCAGCACTCACAGAAACAACTGAGCTGCTCACCGACACCTGACACAGACTAGCTTATTTTTGTAAATAATATAAAGTCCCCTTTATTTCACATCGTTCATCGTTACGGGCCAGGCCAAGGAATGCATTAGGGCTGATTCCTCAGAGCATCCTGCAAATGAGACAGAGCTCAGGCTGAACACGCTTCAGAAATCAGCGATTCGAAATAAAAGCTGGGATCACCAGACCTCTCCGGCATCTCCTTTCTCTTTCTTATGGTCAGTGAGGGCAGGTACTTTTCTAGTGAACAAAGAGATGCAAAGGTACAAATGTTGCTGTTTTATATGCGGTGCTGTTTGAAGGAGTGTGTGAAGAAATTATTTCCCTTTATATTAGAAGTCATCTTAGTATTGCTATTTTTATTATTCCACTACGTTTATAATTGTTACTATTATTAAATTATTTCTTAGTCAAATTGGCTAAGGGAATCTTTGGGGTTTTTTTTCCTTTTTTTTTTTTTTTAAGCTATAAAAGAGCTAATAAGTTGCCACATTGGGGTTCCAAGGAATTGATGCGAGATTATTCCCTCTTGGATTACTTTCTCGATGCTTTGTCCAGCTTCATTTTAATATTAGTCATCATTGTTTCATATTTGCATCGTGCTCCAGTCAGGGATCATTTCAACACTGCATTTCCTTAAACACAAAGCTCCCAGAAGCTTACAGGCAGAAAAGAGCTCAAGGGTGAGGTTCTCTGTGTACTGAGGTGCTATTTTTCATGGCAGCCTCTGCCACAGTGTTGTTCCTTTGCTTTCCTTCTCATGCCTGAACCTCTCTGTTTTAGACTGCAGCTGCGCACGGGGGCTCAGCCTGTGTAACAGCTCCCTGCTGCCACCGCGCAAGTACGGTCCCTGTCCCCCCACCAACCTCCCCATGGCCATGTGGTCCTGCCACCCTCCTCTTACACCAGTTTTGATGCTTGTAAGACACAGAGATGGTTCAACCTGCTAGTCCCGTAAAAAGCTATTCCATCTTTTTTTTTTTTTTTTTTTCCAGTTGCCCTGTTAATTTCCATCAATTCAGTGAGCTGATTTTGCCCAGATGAGCAGCAGAGATAACTCCATAGAGGGGACACAGCACGTCTCCCCATAGAGGACCCAGCTTCTGCCACCTTTCAACAGCACTAAGCTGTTGCGCTCAAGCAGTAAGACAGTTTTGCCCGTACAGGAAAGCCTCACTTTGGGGTGAGGTTATCCTTAGTCCGTATAGAAAAGCATGATCTGCCCATCTGCTGTGTGTGCGAGCGTGCCCTGCTCTCTCCCCTTCCCCTCAGTCTGCCTTGACCCTTCTGCCCAATCCCAACCAGACGCAGCAAAGTGGCACCAGCTTCCAAGAGATTGGTTTCTGAAACGGGTCATGAGAATAGGTGGCTGAGGTTGAGCAGAGGGAGCGTGTCAATGCCCCTGTTAAGGGAAAGGCACTGAGATCTTATGCCATAGGCACAAGGGCACTAGGGCACTAGAGAGTCAACACAGGATGGGCAAGAGAAGACAAATACTCAAACACGGGGAAAACATACCGCAGGACACCAGAAGACCAAACTACAATGCAAAAAGCCATAGGGAACTATTGCAGATGGAGTGAATTGTTTAGTCTGTGACACCCCCCACCACCAAATGCAGGAGGATCCAGGTCCTTACATGGAATTCCAGACCCTGTGGTACTACTGCTATTGCTACAGTATTGCTATTCCTGCTGCAAAACATAGACGTGAAGTAGAGAAACAGAGCAAAAGGGAGATGTCTGGGGAGCCAAGATCCCAGTGAAATGATTCCTTGGCATAACTAAAAGAGGAAGGCATTTCTAACACTAAGAGCCCAATATCACGGTTATTCATGTGATGCGAAGAGACAGCTCTGCACAACGCCTTAGAGAAGAAATCCCCTCCCAGGAACACTCTGAGGTCCTGATTTAGCACAGACTTAAAAATGCATTTGAGTCTCACTATCTCGAGTGATGCTTACTTCTGTGTGTACACCACAGCTTTCAAAAACTGCACCAGGGCACATAACAGCTTACACCCGAAGAGAAAGCAGGCGTAGGCACAACACAATTACTGAGGCTGCGGATGCAGGCTGCCTGAGAGCCTTCTCTTTAGTGGCTATCCCTTTGCTACACACAACGTGGGGAGACCTTTCTGGTAGGGTACCACCCGCTTCAGGCTGAAACAGTTTAGCCATTAYGAGGATGATATGATCACTCTTGTATGGGAGATTTTTGCTGAGTCCCTTTCTTGGCTTGAAGTGACTCAAACTCTACTCTTGGGAAAAGTTCCTTTCCACCAGGCTATAAGCTACATTATAAGAGAGAGGAGAGAGTTGCACCCTCTATCCCCTAACACTGTGAAATTGGTGAGAAAAGACAGAAAGTATATACGGAATAGAAGAAAGAGGAGCGACAGGGGTATATCTCCACAGCTCAGAGATTAGAGAGCACACCTTTGAGTGGGAAAGTTAATGCATTTGCCTTTTATCCAATGCTGATTTCAAGTAAAATACATTCAGAGATTTATTTTTTTAAAAAAGAGTGAAAGAGAGGCTGTGCTATTCTTCAAGAACATACACTATGTATATGGTTACAATAATAAGAAAGAAATGTTTTATGCAATTATTATAGAAGACAGTAAGATTAGACAGGCAGAGAAAGATAGAAAGAGGCAGACGGGCAAAAATATAAAAGAAAAAGCCAGAGAGCTAGCTAGCTGTTAGGAAAGCTGAGTATTATGAGAAATTATTGTGTAAAGCAGTAGTCGTGTAGAACAATAGATTAGGGAGAAAGAACCTTTAGCCTGTCATTGGGAAGGAAAAGTAGCGCAAGTTCAGGATGCAGCGAAGCATCCAAAGAATGGTTGAGTGGGTTAATAATGTCACAGCGACATAATCAAATTAGTAATGCTATCTTGGCGATGTGGTCTAGTCTATCAAGGCATTTACCTGGTTACATTGTTCAAAACAATACCGCGCGAGAGGCAGAACACTCCAGATGTCCTCCCCATCCTGCGCCCTGCGCAGGCACACACCATCCCATCTTACGTAAACCCTCACTGCGGGGAGAGGGGAGTTAATGGGGCAGAAATCGCTGTCCGGCTTTCTCCTCCCTGCCTCCGAGCCCTGTGCTACGGCCGCCAGCTCCCAGCAGCCTCRCTGGGGCAGAGGTTCGGGGAGAGCGGCCCCGCTGGCACAGCAGCATGATGCCCTCCCTGAGACAGCTCTGCAAAGCTGTGCTGGCTGCGGGGAAGTGGCATCAGCCTCCAGGCATGGGTAAAGCCAAGGCGAGAGGAATGAGTGTCCTTGAAGTCCCTCCTAGAGGAAAAAGATCTACTTGGGGAAGGATCAGAAGTTTTATTATGCATCTCCTCCCCCCTGATTGGTACCAAGCAGCACAGCCTCACTAGGGCTGCAACCCCCCTTTTCTTTCCCCATCATCCTCTGCAATTCTCTGACTATCTACTACTGTAGGGCTTCCAGCCTGAAAGCAAGGTAGCCTGATGGAAAGAGACCTGAGCTAGGAAGAATCTAGCTAGCCAGGGGAATAAGATAAGAATAATGGGATAGGTCAGACTTGGGACACCCAAAAGATGAAGCAGAATAATATGCGTAGGGATGGATGGGAGGCATACAGATAGAGGGATGGACTCATTTCACAAGATTGGGTATGTTCAGGCTGGAAATTTGTATAGGGAAGGAAGAAGGGAAGAGAAATCTTACAAGGACTGTGATGGGTGAGAGGGGCATAGGAATGTTTTTACAGTTTCAAAGAATTCATTTGGGCTGCTGCTTTGTAAGAACAAATTCCCACGTCTCGCTTTATCAGACTGAGATTAAAATGTATTTATATTTATATAGTTATCTTTCATAGAGGTGTTTCATTTAAAWACATATATGTAGTGTATATGTGCATGTATATGGGAAAAAGAGAATCAATACGTATAACCGTCTTTTCTTCAAATTCCCACAACCTAGAAAGGACCGTAAAGGCCACTGATATCTGTGTGAGAAAAGACCGGTCCCCAGCCCCCTCCGTCTGCTCTTCTCTTCCAGGACAGCAGGAGGAAAAGCAAAGAAATGCAATTCTCCCTGTTCCACCTCAGTGAGGAAGAAGCAGCACAAAGAGTCCCCGTGTCCGTCGGCAGGACTCAGAGATGGGCACAGGGCTCTCAGGGAAGGAAACAGAAAATAAAATCAAATGAGGCTTAATCCGAAAAGCAAACGTTTGCAGGGACAAAGCCACCGCAGGGATTGTCATTTCACAAATTGTATTAATCTTGGCAAATAGTGCTTCAGAAACAGTAACTGTGGTGTTTATGCTCAGTTCCCCCTCCTGACCTTATCTTGCCTCCCTTGCTCCCCTCAATATGGGCCAAACCCTTATCAGTTTGCACCAAAGGTCTCTTCCTCAACACTGCAATCATACAAACCTGGAATTTGTGCATGAATCCGATAAGGAAAAGAGGTGACTGAAATGTGACTTTGTTCCTTTATTTTAACAAGTAGCGGGATAGGTTAGTGGCGCAAGATGACAAAGCAACTGAGCACCCAGATCCCCACGGAGCAGTTCCTGCACTTTCTATGGGCCGTGTGTCTGTAAGTAGGATTGCGTTATCACGCTCTGCATTTTAGGTCCAAATAAATGTGCAAGACTGAGCGGGTAGAGGGAGAGTTGGAAAACTAAACCACACATAAGTGAAACAGGGTAAGCAGGAAAGAGCAAGGAAATAATTATAACCAGGCTTGCAACACTTCCTACGCTCCTTTTTGGTCCAGCCGACACATTGGCCACCTGTTTGCCTTGCGAGATGCTTTGCTATAGCTGTAGTCCTTCATTTCAGAAAGGAGATGGGAGGACAGGATTTTTTCTGGAAGCTGATGGAATCTCTCTCCATTTGCCTATCTTAGCATTTCTCCTGATCACTTGGCATCTGGACACCTACAAATCCAAGAGTTTTCTATGTACAACTTTCACCGTGAGGAAAAGGAAAGGATAGTGGGATTTCAGTTCTATGGGTGGAGCCAGCACAGAAACAATAAAAGAAAAGCAACCTTTTTTCCTAATAAACACTGACTCAAAATGATGCTGGGAAAAGAGCTTTTTGGCTTGTTATGCTACAAAATCTACCAGACCTGCTCATGAGCTGGGGAGGTGGAGGCAATTTTTTTTTGCTTAATTTCAAAGCCACTAAAACATGATGGGTTTGAACATTTCAGTTCAATGTCTAAAGCTATTGAGTTCATGTTCTGATTAAGAGAGGCAGTGAACAAAGGAGCAGAAAGTGTGTGGGGGAAGGAAGTAAAAGAGTAAAAACTAGCACGGTGAAAGATGAGGCAGAGTGAAAAATATATTGAAACTGTGAAAAAAAAAGCGTTAGAAATGTGGAAAGACAAAAAAAGTTATAGAAGAAAAAAAGCTATCTACTGTATCTACCTCACAGTTTCCCCTAATCTTATCTGTCATGCTAATTACCAGATTTAGGTGTTTGTACGTTATGCAAAGACGAGGGTGTGTGTGAGCGCATGTGCGTGGCTTCTGACAATTCACACATACAACCCGCTGATTTCCCCCTTTAGCTAGAAGAAAGGTTCTTTTTTTTTTTTTTTTTTTCAATTGAATCACCGTTAGAATGAGCTGAATTACAGGAAAGACGAGGTTAGGCAGCTCATGTAGCTTTTGAGAAATCCAATAAAAAAATCCAAAGGATTCCCCAAACCCCAGAACTCCAGGAAATGTGCTAGTTCCTGTGTATTACATTGTTTCCTTCCTAACATATTAATGTCCAATACGCAGCAATATGCAATGGCATGCTCTGCTTTACCTTTTCTTACTAAGGCTTTCATTCAGCCTGGAGTTCTGTACAGTCTTCTGCACCCCTTTAAAGTTGCACTGAGTTTTGCACCCACATTTATCCCCCCCCCCCAGCACCCCAAAAAACCACCAGCTTTGGCTAGACTGTGCTTTAGGATGTAAATGGCGCTTAAGCCGGAGAAGGTGTGCAGAGGGCAGCTGATGTGGGCTTAGTAATGCGGTGAGGTATGCAACAGCTCAAGTGACAACTACTCATTAGCAGCTAATCCAATCGCTCCTGCTAATCCAATCAGCCTGAGAGGCTGGAGTTGTTGCTTTGCAAGGGTGGTCATTTTGCTCTCTTAAATATCCCAGGAAGTTAAGCGAGGACTAAAGGCAAGCCGAGCTGGCCCGCTGCACCCAGCAGGTTCAGCCCCGGTGCGGGGGCATCACCTGCAAACTGGCTTTGGTCCCACATGGCAAAAAAGTGACAAGCYGAAAGTCAGGGCACCCCTTACAGTCTTTTTGCAACATCACAAACAAGCTTCTCAGCAGCTCACTCTGAGTGCCGGGGACTGGAGTCTGGCTGGGGTGAGGAGAAGGAAAGGGTTAAATCACCGTTATCCCCTCCCCGGGGCCCCCGCTCCAGCGAATTGCAATCCAGCGCTGAAATTTTTCAGCAGCCACATCGATATCATTCCGCTGCGCCTTCATTACCTCCTGATCTCTAAATAAGGGCCAGTTGGGCTCAGAAAACATTATGTGGTGCTGTTACGACTGATATAAACCGCCAAAGTGGCATTTTGCAGATGACAAGAACGAGCAAAAACCCTACAAAATCCTCTGCAGTTGGGTTTAAACGAGGGCTGTAACTTCTCACACATGTCCCGCTCCCAGCCTACAGGAAGAGGCTGATTAATCCTGCATGTGTTAGGCTAGAATATTGCATTACTGGAAGCAAAGAAACCCCTTAATCATATTGCTGGTTATGCCAGAGGTCTGTTTTCTCTCAAGTGCATCACATTAAGAGCCATCCCTGGGCTACAGCACTGTCCCAGGCTATTTTTCAGGTTGTAGCACTACACGCAGGCTTTTTTGTTCTGGTTTTGTTTTAGCGGCTGACGGGCTAAACTGGCTGGGCTGTGGTTAACCTTCAGATAACCACGAGCACCGAGGAAATTTTTGAGAGGAGAGGAAGATGGGATTTTATCACCTCCCATCTCCAAGAGAAGTACTGATTTGCAAAAAAGAGCATTGCTCCTAATCTCCCTTTGCTGCTTGCTCCAAAAGCAGGGGAGTGGAAGAGCTAATGCCATAGGCAAGATGGRCAGCAGTGCTCTGTCTCTCACCTCCTCTACTCTCCTCTTCCACCCTGAAAGAAAGATAAGAGTTTCACAGGGAGGACTGCTGTCTGCACCTTCAGCCCTTTTTGAGGGCACAGTTCAATCCTGATTAGGTGTGTGCTAGCTGACAGGGCATCCTCGCAACTCCATTCTCTCCCAGTGTAGCAAGGCTGGTCATTAACAAGAGGAAAGCAGACTCTCTGAGACCATACTCACTTGGGAGATCTGGAGCCTTGGGAGTCTGTAATTCCTCCCTAGGGCCATTATGGGAGTGGATAGGGAAAGAAAAAATACTGTCTTGTTGACACAGTCCCTCCCTAGGAAGCCCAGGGGAGCATGTGAGAAATGCAGACATCTTCTGGGATGACACACCATACACCTGATCTCAGTTGCCTCTCCCAAAACACCCATGGAGRGACACTTCCCTGTGCCAAGGAATAAAGGATTTCCTTCTGATACCAATGGAAAGTTCTTGTTCTGTGTTTTAGCCCATAGCTGCGGTTCAGATTTGCACCCATGACTGATCTCCTGTAAAAGCAGGGAAAACCCCACACTTAAAAAAATCCCACCCTTCCCCAGCCAGGACATTTTCAGAGATCCAACAACCAAATAAAAAAACACAACCAGCACGGGAAGTCCTGGCAGCAGCTTCAACCATTACAAACACATAGACAAGACCCGTGACAATAAACGATGTCCCACAAAGCATGAAACTAAGCAGAAATGTCTTTGGGGATGGCTGACTATTGCACTCAACCCCAGGGAGGAGGAGGTGACAGAAGGAAAAAAGCCTCTGTTTGTACAAGCCGCTTTGGACTTCCCTTTGAACAGGGCACAGGGGCACTGAGTCTTATGGCCTTTTTAATAGGAGCATCTGCTCTTGTTCCCATCCCAGCTGGATGGCATCTATGCGTGTTTGCTGTTAGCGAGATGTGCCATGTGTCACGAGGAGGAGCATATCCTGGGCAGGGAGCACACACGCAGCTTAGAGGCCTTTACACCACAGCAGCAGGTCCATTTGTTTGGCCTGGGCGCTTGCTTGGGGGCAGCAGCTGCATTCTCCATCTACTGTGGAATTTCCAAATGGTAAAGCCCCCAAGGGTGGATGTCATTATCAGGATAATGTGTGTGCGAGGGAGGGTGTGGAGGGAGGGGGCTTCATGGGTGACTTCCATTTTGTCTTATTTTATTTTATTTTACTTTATTTTATTTTATTTCATTTCTTCCACTGACATCTGGAAATGAGAGTCGTCTCACTCCTACAGACCCTCTGAACTCAGGCCATCTGTGGGACCATCTTTTCCTCCCCCTCAGTGATGACCTGCCCTGCAGGAGATTGATAGCAATGGAGAGGGAGTGTAGGAAATGTCACAGGGATGTCCACATGGTCAATAGCAAATTTGCCAAAATGGGATTTCTGTCTAGTTCAGGGGCTTGTTACGCAGCTCTTAACACTTTGGTAGGTGTTCACAGGGATGGAAATGCCAAAGCAACCCTATTTATTTGCGCTGTGTTCTCACTATGCCATCTATGCCCTTTCTCTGCAGAAACCTCCACCAGCAATTTTTAAAGGGCTCACGTTTATGGGGTAAGTGGGGGCAGATACAGAAGTTCATCCCATCCTACCCCTTGTAAAGGACTTCAGGGGCCATATGGAAACCTGCAGCAGCCTCTCCTCTGCCCATCAGCAGCAAATTTAACTGCCCCACCCTGGCCCTCCAACAGAACATAAAACAGGCCAGTCCTTACAGCTAACGGACAGATCATACACAAACTACCATATGCAGTGGCTTTTACAGGGTTTAGTCCAAATGACTTGCATACAAGAGCAGTCCTAGCATGGTCAATCCCCAAATTTGATGTAAGAGCTGCCAAAGAATGGGGAAGAGTTTCTACTTTGTAAAGAAAACTTTGCCAGAGAAAGCTTACTATGAGGTTTGTAAGAGGAGTCTGCATTGATTCGAGCTGGGTGTTAATAATAAATCCAAAGAGCTACAGCACTGGCTCCCCACCACCCACCTCGGCGAACCCGGCTGAACCTAGCAGACGCAAATACAAGTCAAACTCTGTAGGCTGGATACACAACAAGATACTGTTGTCCCATCTGTAGCAGTGTACATGCCAGTGGATATCAGCCTAACACAAGGCAAGGAGATACATGGGGAAGCAGTTGCTTTTCTCCTTCCTTCCCACTTTTTTTCTGCTCTGAGCTGGGAAGGGAGCCTGAAAGTCAGTGCCATGTCCGTCATGCTCCCAATAGACTGGCTTTGATACGGCAAACAGAAGAGGATGCTCAACATATGCTCTGTTTGTGCTACGACACAGGGACACACGTTATGGGACCAATGTAAGCGCTACCTGCGATGCTGACACCCCAAATTGTTCACCATGCCTTAAGACACTGATTAATTGGGCTCTCGCTGTTTAAACATCAGGAGTGCGATTTCCCCAGGAACCCCCAGCACCCACACCAGGACCAACACCCCTGCAACGGCCAGTGGGAAATTTGCTGGACATGACCTGGTTAGTGTCTCTGAGGCCTAATTGGCATCCTCTGCAATCGGTCTGGCTTCGGCTGCCAGAAGAGAGTAAATCGTCTCCTCCTTTCACAGATGGGATGGGGGAAGGGGTGACCACCACGTGTCTGTGTGTCGGTGTCAGGGGATGGCAACAAAGGATGTCAAGACCATGGTGCTGCCAAGGCGCTTGCATATTTGGCTTATAACCTGATGAGTGCAAGGCAGGTGGCAGGGTCTATGTCATGCCCTGTGGGGAGTGGGGAGGGAAGGGAAAGAAAGGAGGAAAAAATAAGACTGGTGCAGATGGGAAGTGCCAGCTCTTCTCACTGGAACAGAGCTGTTCAATTGGGAAACCCAGCCAGAGAAACTTCAAAGGACCAGGAGGGAAAAAGCAGAGCTGGTCAGCGTCAGCAAGCATCTCCTGATCCTTTCCTACAGCCTGCTTCGTTGCTATTTTAAAGATCTCATTTTGATAGGAAAATAAATCAAAACCCCCACAATTTAAAAAAAAATGGAGAATAAGGAAAATCTCAGAGATTTCAAATAAGTATGTGACATGGGTGTGTGTGAGAGCAAGAAAGAAAGGAAGAGAGAGATATTTAAAAAAAAAAAAAAAAAAAAAAAAAAAAAAAAAAAAAAAAAAAAAAAAAAAAAANAAACAAACAAAAAAAAAACACCACACAAAAAAACCACACACAAAAAACTTCTTGGAACAAAACACACACGAGGCAATGCCAAAAACTTGAGAAGGAGAGTGGTTACACACTAATTTAATTCTCTAATCCCCCTACTCCTGTCACTGTTTACTCACTGATAAATGTGCAGTAGCTTCAGCAAGACAGCCACATTTGCAGAAACTGACAGCCTGACTCAGAGACTATTTACCTAAAGACCATGAATATTAAAACAGGTTTCCAAAAGGGCCCCATCTTGAAGGAGAAGATTAGCATGGGGCCTCTTGCTGACAGACTCTTCCCTCCCCACCCCTCCTTCCCCCACTCCGTGATGCATCTCTTGTGCAAACACTCGAGAAGTATCACCTAGCTGAAGAACTGAAATATTGGAGCGATGCCCTGGAGCTGTGCATTCAGCTTTAGCCTGACAGCAAAAACACCCATCCATCCAAGACAGAAGTTGAGGTTAGTTTTTTGGGTGGGTGTTTTGGGTTTGKTTTTTTTTTTTGCTTTTAAATAATTAATTAAAAACAAAAATCAAAACCAAATCTTTTTGTTTTGGTTTGTTTTTTTTTTCCTCCCTCTGGAAGGTAAACTATGAGCACAGAGTCCTTTAATAGAATTAAAAAGGCAACAAAATTATATTCCAAAGTCCCAATCCTTAAATGAGTTTGGCTCTGTCTCCTATGATGGCTCATGGAATTCACCAGAAAGCTGGAAAAAGAATAAAGTAGAACTAGAAAGGGCAGGGCAAAGGATAGCTGTAAAGATCAGAGGGAAGGAATAATTTCCATAGGATGGGAAAGATGAAGTCTGGGGTCTAGATACCCCAGCTGAAATGAGACAACAGAGTGGAAATCAAATTGATGTATATAAAAAACATGAATGAAAGGGATTTTTGAATGGACAGTTAACAGTCATTTATTGTAGTAAAAGCAAACAAAAAAAAGTTAAACTATCTGGGAACAAGTTTGAAATCAAAGCAAGAATTTTTGTTTGTTTATGCAATGTATATTTTACTGGAGGAACTGTTTGCCACAGACTCGTGTGGGGACCAAAATTATAAATAGATCCAAGAAAACTTTAAGGAATTTATGAAAACAGTGTAAAAAGTGCTTTTAAAGGCAATGATGTAGGAGCAAAGAATCACAGATTGCTAGAAGAAGAGAGGCAGATTAGGCCTGTCCTATAGCCATTTAACAATGCAGTTAGAAGTATAATTTGTTTACATGGACCTTCGTTTCTCTCTCTCCTTATTACCCCTCCTCTCTACTGGGTATGAGGAGCACTCCCTTTCCAGAGAGAAAGCCTCCACACACACAGAAACAAGAGCACGCACATATATACCACGCGAGCGTTGAGTATAACTCCCGTCGTATAGCCTGGGATACTAACGCATAGCCTACTGTCTAACCCATCCTGGTCGAAGCAATAAGACCTACGTCTCTTACAATGGATGACAATGCTACAGTGTGATGCAGTTGTCCTGATACAGACAGTACTGCTTATCCTTGGAAATGCGTAAATATCCTGATTCTGAAGAAAATGACATTCAGCCTCTCTCTTAGGTCAGTGAACTATTCAGACAGAATTAGAGTTCATGATTTTCCAGCCTCTCAAGCTATCCTAAGATGCCTTGATGTAGATGCTCGTTTGGCGTAAAATAGCACAGCTCTGTTGAAGTCAGTGGAGTTATTCTGTTGTTTGTTTTTGTCCCCAGCTGAGGATCAGGTGTTTTGAATGCAAGCCTTTGGGAGCATTACTGCCAACTACATGATGGACAAGGCTAACACAAGGATAAGCATATTTGGCTTCCAGGGGAAAGGGCTAATAGTCATCCTATTTGCACTCCCCCAGCATCCCTGGACACCTTCCCAACTGCAACCAGGCGGTCCATGCCTAGAAAACTACTGTCAGTAAGGCTGCCCCTCAGCTTTGCCTGTAGCAGAAAAACGGATTTCGGAAGAGCAGTGCCAGAGGCTGCTTGGTCTGAAAGGCTTTGCAAACACTTCATGACTGAGCACGTGAAAGGGTTAAATCACGAGACCACCCGGCACACAGCTCTTCTCTGGCCAACATCAGGCTTCTGCCTCAACAACAGTCCCAGAAACAACCCCAGCCCCTTCAATCTTCATGGTTCCCAGCTGCCATGAGGCTAAAAGTATATCTAGCCAGAGGAAGATGAAGTCTCCTTGTGAATACACTGAAGGCTCCTGAAAGATAGCTCTTGTCCGGAGGGGATGGGGCAAGGCAGGACTCAAAGTGAATGGAAATGTCCCCTAACACAGACAGAAATCCTTGATGAACATTTCTTGCAGGCTGGATTTGGTATCTCATTAAAGGAAGAGTTCAATTATAACCGGAGCTACCATAATGAACAGGCAAAGGTGGAATATTAGGAAAGTCTCCTGGAAGCTGAAATGCACCATCAGAGTCCAGATGAAGTGAGAATCATTCCAGCCTCGGAATTTGGCCCCAGGCCAGAGTGGCTTCTTCCAGCTTTTCTTTAGAGCACCTCCCTCTGCAAAACCTCTTTCTACCACCTGAATGCACTTCACTTTCTTTGCCCACTATAGGCTTTCAGTAGAAGCCTAGAAGCTCTGTCATGACCCTGAGTATATATTTGCATGGACAAATCAAGCCTACTTCAGGTCCAATTTTAAATGCAAGCTTTAGTCCATGCTCAAAGATTAAATAACAAATGCTATGAAGCTTAAAATGTGTAAGCAGTGTTTCTTGATGATCTCACAAGAAGTGTTTTGCTTTCTGGGACACCTTAGACAGMAAAGGTTTTGGAAGCCCTTTGGTTTAGTGATTGCCAGAACCTTGGAGTGGTTTAATGCAGGCAAGCGTCACTCCATGCTACATTTGTTTCTTAAATGCTTCTTCTAAACATTCCCTTTTAGATCATTGAACAGATGGGTCTTGGGTACGTCTCTCCCAAGGAGACTGAACAGGTATGGTTTTCTGTATTGACTGATAGCTCATTGTGGACTTAATTATTTGGGAAGCTTTTATCTGTATGCTGTTTTCTCTCCATTAGATATATGTATCTACACATGTGGAATTACGGCATCCCAGATGTACGGGCAATATCCCCTTGATTTAGGAAGGTCCTGCAGTCTTTATGAAGTAGAGCCATTCCCAGACTCCCAACGGGTAGACAATCCATTCTCAATCACTGCCCAGGTGACTCACCCATCTCACTTGAAATGGGTGCTCTCCTGTTGCGTGCAACATTATGCCTGTACACTCAAGTGCCACAAACCCTTTTCTGCTCGGTGTGCCCACGTGCTCTGTGGTAGACTGACCCACTATGGACCCCACGGTGTGTGTCTGTGTCTGTGTGACGTGCCACAAGAACCATTGCAAAGTGGCGTGCCTCCTAGCCTGACTCCTTGCTTAGAGGAGCTCCTGTGATAGGCATGTTGCCCAGCAACGATGCTGTGCACAGGCTATTGCTCTTGTGGTATGCCTTAGCAGAACAATCACACATCCCTCTGCACATTTGTGTGTTCCTCAGGCAGTTCTGCACCCCTGACCCGTGATAAGACTCCACGTATAAAAATTAACGCACTGGGAATGGAGAAACATGAGTAATCTGCAAAGACACCAAGGTACCTAACTCCTATCTAGATGTTTTATGCCCAATATAAGGAAGGAAGATTAGGGTCCTAAAGAAGAATTTAAACACGTAAACATTTTCATGGGTGTAGGAGTCTGTCAAGGAACATACCTCGAAGACTGAGGAAATAGTTTCTGCTTTAACACCACCAACCACGCATTCATCACCCAGTAGACATGCAGACACTCTTCCTCTTCCCTCTCCCTTTCTTCATCTACAGCAAAACCACACTATTCAAACTTTTCCACTATCAGTAAGAGAAGCTGCCATTTACACATTTACAGAGCAGTAGACACAACACCAGTTTAAAGATATAAGGAGAGAAAGAAATAAGGAGCAATCTGTATATAATGTATACACATATATTTTAAAGACCCAGCAGGAGAGACTCTGCTGTCATTCTAGTTTATTGAGAAATAGCTAAATATTAAAGAGGGCCAGGGCTGATGGAATTGGATGGAAAGTTATATCTCTGAATCTATTTGTAATCACTTGTGTCTCTGCTTCTTTTCTCATAATACCAGCAGAGACAGGACATACTGCTAGCTACCCCTGGAGCATCTTATAAAGAATGCAAGGGTTTTCCAGTGTCTGATATTCAGGTGGTGTTGGACTGGAGCACGCGTCAGCCCTGGTAGGGCAGGAGGAAAGAGATCAGTTCAGACCAGGCGCTTGCAGCGTTTGCCGAGGGAGTGAACGTGTGATGGCTATTCTACGGGAGGCATCACAGTGTCAGCAGCCCTGGTCTGACTGACCTGTGTGACTGTAAGGACCCTCTAAATATCCGGCTCTTGTCTCGTCATCCACACTTGCTCTTTGCAGCTCCTGCACTGAGACAAACCCCAGTCTCATGTGCCTTCCAAGCTCTCCACGTGTATGCACCACATGCATTTCTTTACCTCTGTGCGCCCGCCCTTTCCTTATCCTTTCATAACAGCTCCAGATGGGTTTGATTAACAACACATAGGCCTTACACACCTTCTGTGGGAAGTAGTTTTCAGCAAATTTCCCCAAATTGCCTTAATTTTACAGGTAGGCAGAGGGAAAATGAATAACCCAAGTCATGCAGCACGCCCAATGGAAAAAATATGGGAACAGAACCCAGATTTTTTTTTTTCTTAGATTTTTCCTCTACTATCTAGGCAACACCGTGTCCTATAATGCTGGTATCATTTTAAAAATCAGTCACAACTGTGGGGTCGAGAAAAGGACCGAGAGGCTTTTTGAGATTTAGTTTTTTGTCTGATACATCTGCTCTTGCCAAATTATTTTTGAGTAGCTACTGACTAATTTTTTAAGATCTATTCACAAAGGTGCATGGGAGAGACATTTCTTGCACTACAGCTGGATTGCAGCCATTCATCAGCAAGGCAAGACACTCAATACCCAGTTGTAGTGGAGGTTTTGATCAGACAAGGAGTTTAGCTGGAAGGATGGATACTCAATTTTAGACCTTAGTTCAATTTCCAACTCAGCCAGGTTGCTTGTCCTGTCTCTAATTCCCCACATCTGGCCACTGAGTTAGTATTTTCCTGCTTTTCCAAAGTTTTTGAGGCAGTAAGTCAAGTAATGATCGAGAGGCACTCCACAGTCTGACACGGGGAGTACAAGCACCCAGGCAGGCAGATAAATTGATTCTGTTCTCTGCCTGGAAGAGCATAACTTTTGCAGTTGTGTGTTTCCAGTAGGAGCATTCATAATTATGAATTCAGCAAGTCACTGCACTGTGCATATTCCGCAGCTGCTCATGGAGAAATCATTGTCTGTGAGAAATGCTTCTGGTTAACATGTGTGCTGCAACAGGCATAAAAATTGAGTGCAAACTGGCCATGAACAGGCAGAACAAATTCAATTCGGGAGTCACAGGGCTATTGTGTCCTGCACAATGGTCTGTTGTCACAGAGCTCTGCACAGGATCCAGGGATGGATGTAGGAAACTTTGACTCAATTTTCAAATTATTTTTCATTTGGTTTCCTAAAGAAATGAGGGATTTTGCGATTATTCTGTATCTTAATGTCTATTTACATCTCTCTCTCTCTTTTCTGCTCTCCTCAATAACTTTGAACCAATTGGCACAGGAGGTTTCATTTGCAGCTTCATAGATATGAGAGAAAGTAATCACGGATGAAATGCTGTAGGGAAGTAGGCTGTTTTTTTCACTCTCCAAGCAATGCATGTTTTTGAAAAACTTTCCTGGGGAAGTGGACGTGTTTTGGCATATTGTCCTCTCTTACCATTGAAAATTTAGTGAATAAATTGAGATCCTTGTCTGAAATAATTTCTAAGCTGAGACAGCTGCTATCTGCGATTTACCTTGTTTACGTGGCACAGAGCAGAGATCATCCAGCCCTTTGCTGACCTGAAGACCGAAGTATTGAGCAAGTGCTGTCTCCAGTACTTGGTCTTAACAGGTTACTCCTTCAATCTCCCATTGCTCAGCCTGATGTTGAGGGATCTTAAAGGCAACAGACTCTGAGCTCAGGCTTAGGAACCGCTGGCCTAAACTCATCTGAAAATTACCAGTCAGGCAGTCATATCTACTGTTCTATTGCCAGTCAGTCAAAAAATCACTCTGGCTCCAGAAATTAATTCTGTGATTTAGGGCCATTTTTGCAGCCATCCTCATAACTTCCTTAGGCTTCCCTATATCTTGTCACTACCTAAGGCTAATATAAATAACAGTAGCCTTCATGCTGTTCTGACTTTTATGGAGGGACAGGTTCAGCCAATGCCCAGTGTAAAGGATCTACACAGCCCATCTCCTCCTTGTCTCTATATACTCTTCATTGACAGATCAAACCTGACCTTGCAGAGGAAAGGCCCAGTGGGTAAACAATCAGCATGGGACTGAGCTGCAGGCAAGTCATTAGCCATTTTCAGCTGCAAGCTTATTCATTTCCATAGGTGCCTAAAAAATTTCCAAGACCTGGACTTCTGTACATCTGTGCCTCCKTTTGCCACCTACCAGATAGAAGAAAAACCCACTGGTCTGTTTCACAGGAGGACAGATTTCAGCAATGAATTCCTGTCCTGTAGTGCCCAGACACTACAGAAATAGCAGCGCTACTTAGCACTGGTAGCAGTGCACATGCATCCTTGTAGATCCTCTCTTTGCTCCATAGGACTAAATTCAGCAAGGACAGAGCAGGCTAGGCTCAATCATCAGCTAGATTAAATTGAGGTAGTCTGATGAACTACCATTTTGCACCAGCTAGAATGCCACCTGCCTGGCTCTAGAGTAACATGATGAGCTGTGTAAGCTGGGTGCTCCTCCACACTCCTAGGAAAACCAGTCAAGCAAGAATTCAGATTAAGAGGAGTGTGCACAAATGTTTTCTTAATAATAATTAATACATGATTAATAGGAACAAATTCTGAAAATAAATGATTATAAGATGTCTCTATAGCATGCCACCAGGATGATGGGGATAAATGATGCTGAGGCACCTGAAAGTTGAGAGCCCATTACTAAACGTTTATAAACGGGAATGCATAAAAATATTTATCCACGTCTTTCTGAAACATGCTCTAATGTCTTCAAGCAATTTATCAGCTAAAAAGTAATTTTCATTAATCACTTATTAATTATTAATAAAGTGTTTGTAAGTGTCACCTTAATTTAAAGTGCTTCTGACTCAAGGTGCACTTCCAGACTTTCGTTCTTGAAGGAGATCTTGACTCCCAGACCTGAGTCCTTCAGACTCAAGTGACCTTGGTACATCCTTCTTTGCCCAACCCACCCTAGGCCTCCACAACTGTTAGGCTTGCAAATGGGACTAAGTCCTGTTTCTGGAAATCACAATTTGTCATTTCAGAAGGAAACTTGATCAGATCCTCTCTCCTCACTCACAAAGCTGGATGCCTGGACCTGGGAACGCAGCATTCAAATGTTTCAATTTATCATTACAGTGGAACCCTGAAGAGATCACATCTGCTAAGACCATAAATTGGACAAGATCCCACTTCAGAAGGAGCAGGCTCAGCTCGATATTCCCATTCTTGAACAAGGGACCAATTAGGCAGGCTTATTTACCTGCCATAAAATGAGATGTTAGCCAGTGGGAGAAGTCACTTAAGGACAACAACAACAAAAAGTCTTTCTGATCTCTCTGTTAGAAATGGCCAGCTTAAGAAACAGCAGCTCTTCACATTCACACTTCAGCCTGTACGTCTTCCTTCTGTTCCTCCTGTTTCTTCCTCCTTTCAAGTCAGTCTTCTGCCCCTCTCTGCCTTTTCCCCTTCATCTTAGACATTTTAACTTCCTCTCTGCCTCTTCTCTCCCTTTTTTTCTCTTCACTCTTCTTTTACTTAATTTTTCCTCCTCCTCTTTTACTCTCCTTTTTTACACATACACACATCCAGCTAAGATTTAATTTTGAGTTTTACTACTGAACAAGCAATCAAAAAGATCTTACATCTCGGGACAGAACCTGGGCTACAAAATGAACAAATTGCTCACACCTCCTTCCTTTTGTAAGATTTTACAGTGAGGATCGGATCTTCCACTTGCCAAAAACTGGATTCAGGCCCCAAGAGACAGTAAGGGGGGAATCTTCAGGCTTAAAAAGTGGTATTTTCTGCTTCTCCTCATAACCTCAATTCGGCTTCTTCACTAGATGGATAACGGTGTGAGAGCGTCCAGAGTGGAAGCAGAGAGAAGCAGACACACATCTGTCAGGGCTGGTCTGTGTACATTTATCCTGCCTCCGTGCTGGGGGATGGACAAGATGACCTCTTGAGGTCCCTTCCAGATGTACTCATCCATGAGTCCATGATTAATTGCCTTCATGATCTGCAGTTTATCTATCCAAAGAAATAAGCCTCAAAATCTCCTGCAAATACATACCCTGTGGGCTGCCTGGGGATACTGCCCCTCCTTCCCTGGAGTGCTGCACCCTAATTTAGACTCCACAGAGGGGATCTCTCCCTGCTGATCCCTGCACGCATCCTCTAATAGCAAAGGAATTAAAGAATAAAGCTGATTTATCTCAGTAGAGAAAAGAAAGGAAATTCAGCCTCTAAATAGGAAAGAGAATTTCTATACTGAGCTTCCCCTGAAGACAGAGACAGGGAACTGAATCTTGGTGAGGGCTACTGATGGCATATTCTGGTTTCCCAGGACTGCCTCTGCTCCAGTATAAGCAAGATTAATTTGTGGCTGCCTTCCTGGGGTAATGAGATGTGGTGTGGCACCCAGCACTACCATCCCTGCCACAGGCGAGCCACAGGAAAGAAGCCCGTGACTCTCCCTCTTTTCAGTCAGAGGGTGTCCTTTGCTCACACTGAAGCAATGTTCATCCATGTAAGGATGAACATGGAAAAGGGCAGACATATTTTGCCAAAGTGCGCCAAAAGGAGGAGAAGTGAAAATAGCGAAAAGGAAAGGAAAGATGACAATGAAGGAGGGGGTTGAGCAGAAATCTAACACGAATATCTTATGAAAGACAGATATGAAGGATGGGAACCTCTTACCTATCTGAAGAGATACAATTGTGAACATCTCCACCTGAACTACTGGACATCTCCAGCTGATTTATTCCAGGTATTTATTTATCAGTGAGATACATTTAACCCTAAAGTCATCTTTTTCTCTTCACAGGCTATTGTGGACCAGCTCAAATGGAGATCGCTGTAGTACTGCCATTTGGTCAGATATAACCTACCCAAAAGAATTTAAGCTGAGCCTTCGCTATGGCAGGGAAGGCTTGTAAGTAGAAGAGTGGGTATTCCTGGAGAAGCTGGTCACGCAACACTAATTTACTGAAAAGGTGCCTGGTTAATGAACACAATGCATAATAAAGATATTATAGATTCACTCTTGCATTTTTAGGCTGGCCAGATCTAGGCTACAAGGAGTTTATATTAGCCTACCCTTTCAATAGTCATGACAAAAACAATAGAGGAAATTAGTTCAGTATCACACTTTCTGTCTCTTCTGACTCATCAGAATTCAAACTGAGTTAAAAATTAATAGGGGTGAGATTCAACTCACTAACAGCTAACCTATAGTATCTGTCTACATCTGAGCTAGTCACCCTCAACTCCCTTGTTAATCAAAAGAGAGAATTAGACACTTCCATGCACTTCAGCAATTCATTTCCTCCTAAGGTACATATCTAAACCAGAGATCAGAGGATTGTATCAAGAAAAATCTTATTTTCTGTCCATTGTCTGTAATGGGAACTTACGGTAAGCAGTTCAGGTGCAGGTTTCTAAAGGTAGATGCAATTTCTAATACGTAAATTCCAAATAAAAAAAAAAATATAGATAGTAGTGTCCCTTTCTACAGAGTGTAGCAGGAAAATAGTGTCATCTCTATGATTTCCTCTCTTTAAGAACTATAGAGCAGGGATAYGATTTTATACTGAATATTTCCTGGTAATATGAAAAAAACCACAATTTTAAATTTATATTTTTAGTTCAACTCTCCTGACCAATTTTTCATTACTTTTCTCATTTCTTTAGTTTTCCTTGTCTCCTTCCAACAATCTCACTGCTTGTTTCTTTACTTCCTTTTCATCTTGAATACAAAGAGCAGGTTGATCCCAGCTCTGGCCCTGGAAATGTCAGGCTGAAAATGTTACTCTTGGAGTGATTTGCATGCATTACAAAGTGACAGGTGACAGGAGCACACAACCTCAGCTAATAGATGATTAATGATGTGATGTTGGCCAGCACTGTTGACTGATTTTCCTGCTCTTCGGGAAACTTCAAAGGCAGCTGGCATTTCTGTTGCCTTATGACAAGCTCATAGGTGAGTGTAATTGTTTAGTCCCTATGTTCATAGTACAGAAGTAGCCATGAGTGTGTTCATGGAGCACATTTGTCTGTATGTGTATACATGAGGCAATGTGCAGAATCGCATGCATGAGCTCCTGGGTGTTTCTGTGTGCATACGAACTCCTCATATACAAACTGCTTGGTTTCTGTGGGTTGCTGAGAGCATCATTATCCAGCTACTATATTCTGAATAAAATACCATGTCCCATTTGGGGTTACAGTCTAAAGGAATGAAAGAAACTCACTGGAATTTTAATCTGGATGGAGAAAAATCAGCCCTAAAGTAAACAGTATGTTTGGAAGGGAGCCCAGTAACTAGCAATCAGAACAGGATTAGAAATAGGTCAAGGCTGTAAACTTGGATCTTTCCTTCACACCCCTTTTTTTCTCAGCAAAATCTGGGAGGGTTTAAGTCATTATAGAGATTAAGGATAGTGGCAAAACGTGAGTTCAGCCTTCAACCCCACCCAGAATTCAAGGCATAGGCTCACTTCTGATGCATGCATTATCAGTCTGGAGTCCAGTTAAAGAAGTATTTGGAGTTTTCTAGGAGAATATTCTTAGGCAGGATCCTCCCAACACATACAGACGCCAACCTCTAGATTTAAAATCCTTGTACTTGGTAAAGGTGAAGTAAATCTCATTTCCTACTCCACACATGAACACTTCTCCCTTCTACCCTGGGTTCCCATCCCCCAGCACTCTATTCAGGAATCTCTTTCAAAGTTGCTCAGCATTAGTGGAAAAGCAAGAAAACTGAAATTGTACACAAGAGTTAGAGTCTGCAGTTCTGAACAAGGATCAGCAAAATTGATGTTTTTTTAACAGAAATGATTAGATTTCTGAATCAAAATTCTGCACCAAAAGCATGTGTTTGTTTCGGTTTTTTCTTTAGATGGAAAAGAAAAAGTATGAAATTTGGTCTCTCTTTAAGACAACAAATTGCTCAAGAGCCAATATTGTGTGAAGTTGCTGTAGCATAAAGGAAGCATGTCTTTAAGGAGAGCTTAAAACAGACATATTTTGTCTTTGTTCTTCCAATAGCTATCATTTGGAAAAGCACAATGCAGATATCAAAAGCTGAAAATATATGTTCCTAAAACCAGAGACAAATGGCCAGAGGAGGCCTTGAAGGATTTGTATCTTCTGTTGATTAAAAGGGGAACACATGAGAGTCACTGACCACTGACTGAGATAAATCTTCTGCACAGAATCACGTAAAATTGTATTTGAAAGGTCCTCACGAAATCAGCTGGGTTCTGGGCAAGAAAACTGTTCTAAACAATCGAAGCCCATGTCTGAGCTCTGAGCGAGCCCTAGCACAGGGTAGAGTTGACGTGTTGGCTGGATGCAGGACTGATTTTGAGCCAGTGTCTGAGTCTGCCAGAGCCAGGGCTTGACCCCATCGAATGGCAGTTTCTCATCCCTCTAGCTTGAACACAGAAGGGAAATAGGCTTGCTAGCTGCTCACGACCGCAGGCAGAGGCTTTAGTGCTTCTGAAACTATCACTTTTTCGGTTTTCCTTGCCTCACAGATTGTTCAGTTTGTTAACTCAATCTAAAGACTTGCCATGTCCACTTCACCTTTCCCAGCCCTCATTAACCCTTCAATTTACAGGACATCACCCACTCCAGCTCAGATGCTGCTCCGACAGGGCAGGACATTAAATACCAGGACACCAGAAAGGCAAGAGAAAGAAAAGAGCTGGGAGTGCTTTGATCTATTTCAGACCTGTCGGATTAAGCAGGTCTGGAGGTTCAGGTGATGGCACTTGTGCTTCATGCCTGCTTAAGCTGAATCGCCTTGGAGAAAGCTGAGCTTTCTCCACAGTTGATGGAAGGAATTCAGTGGGACCAGGTTAGGTCAGCCTTTCTGAATCCTTCCCCCCAGCCCAATTATTAGTAGTGTTTACAAGTCATATGAGGGAGTTTTTCAGCCCAGCCCCAGCAAGAAGACTGGTCTGCCTTGAGCTAGCTGGCAGGTGGAGACATCCCTTTGCTACTTAGTGTGGAAGAAGCCAGATCCAGGCTCACTGAGACAGTCTCTTTCACAAAGGGAAAGCCTATTTCTACTTCCCTCATGGTGAGGTCTGCATCACCCTAGCTCCTCCTACAAGCAGCGGCAAAAAAAGCATCAGCACTTTGGGCTTGTGACAATACCAGCTCCTAATTTGTGACATTTGTGACATCCATGTCACAGACTTTCAGGTTAACCTGGGTAGGTGCTAAAAATGGTGATTGCTGTTTCTAGTGCTCCTGGAAATGTGGTTCATTGTATAGATTTTATTCAAAGTCTATTGAATAACATGCATGCCCATGACTTTGTGTGTGAATGTGTCCAAGGGGGACGTTAGAGCGACAGAAAAAAGAAAGGTAAAAGTCAACCCACAAAAATAAATGTTTTCACTTTTTAATATTGTTATGGCACATGAAAATATAGATATTATAATGGTAGATAAGTAGGTGCATTATACACATATAGACTAAGAAAAAGACAGATAAAGAGATGTGGCCATTGACCAGTAGTGCTAACATTTTTAAGTGATACATTAACTGGTACCTTTCTCGTTTCTTAGCACTTTGAAGGGTTGCTTTGAACATTTTTCCCCAGGTTATTGATAAGTACTAACTTCAGGTATCTGTACCATGCTGCTACCTTTAAAAGCTTGAAAATTTAAAATTAAAAAATCAATTCTCTTCCAAACGAGCTTTGTGCAGTCTAGTAAGTTCAAAAAAAAAGGAAAAAAAAAAAAAAAAAACCAGAAAGAAAGCAAGCTTAAAGTTTCTGGCTCATACTTTATTTTGATAGAAATTAGCACCAATAGCAATGGAAATGCTTTTCTTCACCATAGTCAAGAATCTGCCCTTATATCACACTAAAGATGGGGACAGACTTTTTAGTAGGGCCTCTTGCGAYAGGACAAGGGGTAACGGTTTCAAACTGAAAGAGGCTAGATTCAGACTAGATAGAAGGAAGACATTTTTCACCATGAGGGCGGCGAAACACTGGMACAGGTTGCCCAGAGAGGTGGTAGATGCCCCATCCCTGGAAACATTCAAGGTCAGGCTGGACAGGGCCCTGAGCAACCTGATCTAGTGGAAGATGTCCCTGCTCATCGCTGGYGGGTTGGACCAGGTGACCTTTAAAGGTCCCTTCCAATCCAAACTATTCTATAATTCTATGACTCTATTGTTTTAAGCAAAATTTGGATGGCAACATTTATGAAGAGTGGCTAGTTTGTTCATTTTATTTTCCTTCCAAAGCTTGTACTGAGCAAATGAGGCAGGTCTGATTCCACACAATTTGCTGGCTGACACTAAGAATGGAAATTTACAATAAAAGGGAAATTGTCTTGAGGAAGTTTTCAGCATGCATAAAAGGGAGAATTTCAGAGGGAAGTTGGTAACTGGTGATTGCTACTGACACTTGCTACAGTACTAGAGTCATCACTCACCTACTACAGAATTGCAACCACTTTGGGGTGGAATGCACTAGCAGCTGTAAGTCCCAGTCCTGTCCTTGAAGACAACAGGAGTTTTGGCATGTCCTCAGTGGAATCAAGATTAATTACTTAACACTACACAGCAGCTGAATACAGGAGGAACAATAATTTCTTTTAAAGTATTTCTAAGTCTGTTAGACTTAGAAAGTTCCTGGTATGCTCTAAGACCAAAAGACTTCCACTCCAAAAGCCTTTTGTTGCTGTGTTGGACAGTCCCAAGACCAAGCTCACTCTCCCTGGCTGGCACGATTTCAAGAGTGAAAGCAGCAGCATCGTGAAACAATGGAAGTAATCACACGCTCCTGAAACTATTAGGAAAAGAGAGATTAACATCCTGAAGTTTCTCCTGTGATCTCAGTCATAACTTCGTACTATTACATCTTCTACAACCCAGCTCCAAAGGGCTTGCCAAAATACTGCTCATGCCTTCTAGACACTCAGAGAGCATGTRTATCCGATCAATTGATTTGATTTGTAGGTTAGGACTAAGTCTTACAGTCAGACCCAATGATCTCATTGCTGCTAGYGTGAATGTAAAATACTTTGAGTGAAAATAAGGGGATTGATCTAAGAGGACACAGGTAATTTAGAGAAAAAAATTGGGCTTTAGTGTATTAATTAAAAAGTTCGCTGTAACCTATGGGACACATCAACTCTCTTGCAAAGGTTGTCATCTCTGTGTAGTCAGCCATTTGTTTTGCTTTCTTCCTAGAGAAACTTGATTTTCTTGATGGGCTATGCTTTTTGCTACTATACCCTCTGGGAGAGAGGTCTGGTCAGATGATTAACATTATCTTCTCTCTTAAATATTACATTATTAAAATCGGGCAGAGGTTTTTATGGCAGCTGACTAATTAGCCCCACGTCTCATCTCAGCTGTCAAAAATCTCTATTCATTGACAGTTTACTTTAAGTGCCTCAATTAGCATAACAAATGACTCACCAAAAGTTCTGTGGGCATCCTGTTGATTAATGTCATTTATCTTGCAAACCAGCAGTAAATGGCTGAGTTGCTCCTAACAATTATTATATATGTTTATATACATTATGTATCACTCTCAGAGAAGCAATGCAACTTAAGAGTTATTTGCAGACTTTTAATAAAAATAAAGAGCTTTTATCCGCTGCAACAAGATGGACGGTTTCCCAATTACGAACCAGGTAGAGGATGAGGCCAAGTTTCTTTGCACATCACCCTGCACGCATCCAAGTGATATAATGAACAAAAATTTCTAAGAACATGTGATAAGACTGAGGAGGAAAGAGCCTGATCAGAAGCCTTAGAGTCTGTCTTTTTTACTTTTGCTTACTGTCCGCATACGTGTTTTGGTACATTGGCCTGGTATACAGTACCTTTGCTCATGCTTTACGTGCTCTGTGGGTAATGCACAGAAAAAAAAATGGCTGGGTTCTTCAGTTTCAGCTTCAAAGGCTGGCCTTGGGATTTATGCTCCTAAAACTCTTATATGATTTTGAAAGCCCAGTGTCCTAAGCCCCCATGGCCAGAGCTGATAGCAGATCAAGGGGCACAGTACAGCAGCAGGGCAGCTATCTTCCTATTAAAACAGGGCCCTTGACGAGTGACAGTGCAGCAGTACTGGGCAAGGAGTGGAGAGATGAGGGGTTTTTTTTTTCCCTCAGCTCTACCACTCACCTTTGCCGTGGCCTTACTTAACCTCCTCTCTGCCTTTTTTCCATCCCCTTTGATTTTATCCACGCTGCTCATGAGGTCTATGCGGTCCTTGCCACAAGGACAGTCCCTGCCTGAATGTTTACGCAGTGCTTTACCCTGCCTAAGGTCAGGGCCTCAGAAACCCCCRTTATATAAAAAGACAACATTTCACCACAGAGCAAATTCCAGGTATTCACCACTGTGGGGGAAAACGGGCTTATTATCAGCTCCCATCAGATAGTATCTCTGATCAGATGATAATGTTCCGAAATTTCTGCAGATAGAGGTTTTCTGCCAATGAAATCAGAGATGGCCATATCTTACGCTGAAAGGCATTAGTATGGGTGCCTCCATAATCATTATGAAAAAGTATGTGTGGGTTTCAGTTGTTTCAAAGTAATTCTCCTAGAGGAAGAAGCTTTTATCACTGAACTCTTTAATAAGGGCTCTTCCCCCCAGCCCCAGGAGGGACTGTGCGAGCTTTAAAGAAAGTACAGCAAGTGCTCTCACCACTGAAGCCACTAGAAGTATATTTTATAAAGCAATATTAAAGAAATACTGAGAGCAGAATAATTTAATCAGATTCATGAAATCAAATACCCCCAAGGCAGCGATGAAGATGCAACTCAACAAGTGCTGGCATTTCATTCCATAGGAAGAGGAAAATTCATCAGCTCCTTTTTTTTTTTTTTTTTCTTTTCTCCTTATAGAAGTAAAACTTGACGCTAAATAAAACTAAAGTCAAATAACCCTAGGACATGAGGATTAGTGCAAAGGCACCTTGGGCCTCCACTCAGTCACACTCTGTCCTGTCTCTTCTTGTTTGGGAGCTGGGAACTATTCACTATTAGGGAGTTGGAGGGAAGGTTGTCAAGTGTTTCTTTAAATGACAGTTTTTTTCCTGATCACACGATCAATCACTGGCAAAATATTTCATCACCTTTTCTCTCTCTACTTGCACCATGTTGCCATGCCATGACTGCATTCTCTTCTGGTAAAGGGCAGCACAGCAGACCCTGATCCCAACCCAGGGTCTCCTCATGCTGCAGAGAGATGTAACAATAATATATGAAAATCGGATTGAAAAATTAGCAGAGGAAGAACCCTCTAAATCTTGAAACTTAAGGTGTCCATGTGTCCTAAGTGTCAAAAATCTCTTACAAGGAAAGAGACTATATTTTTTTTTCTTTTATGCTGCTAGTCGTACATTCAGCTGATGGCTGCTGGCCTTCCTGGGGTTGATGCCCAAGCAGTGTTTCTGTAATTGTACCAGTATAGGCTATGAAAATGAGGAGTAAACTGACTTTGATGGCAACTGCTAACTAAGAGGCCTTGGGAAAAGCTCTTGAGGAAAAAAAGGTACGATTCCTCAGCATCTACTATGGCCCAACTGAAACACCAACTGAGCAAGAACTTTGAGTGTACCTATCCTTGAAACGCCTCTGGAGAAGTCAGCTTATTCTCATTTGCCAGGTACATAACTGAAGCTGAGAGATAAATTCATCTCACTTATATTTAACCATTCAAAAGTTGGACATCAGGTTCATTCCAGGCACCTCCACTTGCTGTATCATCAACGGGGAGTCAGGTGCCCCATGCAGTGAATTATCCTGTGCTGCAAGAGGTAACATCCATTGCCTTACAAAGGTGCCTGGCTCTATCCCTATTGACTATAGGGAGAGCTAAGAATAGTAGCTTAGACTGAATACCTTCCTTTTTACAGAGCTAAAATTAGCTGAGAAGATTCCCATCTAGCTGTCTTCTACAACGTAACACAAAAGAAAGTGGATAGCAGCGTAAATTATGCCTTCAGTTCACCAGGCATACGTGCTGTGCAGGAGACCCCCCTTCCTTTTGAGATGGCCGTCAAACCATCTCTGCAGTGAGGGGATGGGGTTGAAACATCAAATCTATGCACCTGAGGTCCTGGTGAATGCAGCCCACAGGCACTAAGGTAATCTGGAAAAGCTGAGTGAGTACAGCAGAACAAAACATTTAGGCAGCACATGATCCTGACAAGTGGCAACAATATTCCTGAGACAGATTTTTGAAGAGTATGGAGAGAAGAGCCTTCAGTTTATGATGCATATTTAACAGCTAAAATATAGCAGCAGTACTGTCCTGTCCTGCCTCATGGTTTCTTTTTCCAACAAGGCCATCATAAATTCTGCCTTGAGCAAAGCAGAACTGATTGGACTCAATTTATTCTTCTTTAAAACACACACACACACAAACACATTCACTAGGGAAGGATATAGAAGTTACAGGAAAAAGCCGTAACTCAATTGCCGTTACAGAACAGAAAGATAATTAAGTAAATGTTGGCAGGGGATAGCATTGAATAACTTTAGCAGAATGAGTTCTTCTTTGCTTTGCCCTTTGCAGAAAGTATACTGCATTCTTCAGAGACCCCACCCTAAATTGCTTTGGATAGCTTCCTTTTCCCTGAAGGACATCAGAGAGAACAGGGCTGGAAGGGAACTCCAAAGGTCAGTTTCCCCCACTACAAGGCAGGATCAACTCAAGCTAAACTGGTAAAGATGCATGTTTTCTCTGCTGGTGGGCAGGAGATTGGTCTGTATGTTGTATAGGTATGCAGTCAACCCTTCCCATATTAGCTACCTGGAACTTGGGAGTATCCAGGTAACATCTGAATCACTTTGATCTGCAGTTTGGAGCAAAGAGAAGCTTTTTAGAAAGAAATGAATAATAAGTGAGACATAAGTAGACAACCTGAAATGTAACTGGTTTCTCATAGTGCCTGAGTATCCAGAGTACAAGGGAGCCATGAGCCGCAGTTACTAATTATTTCTAAGGGCAGATAAATAGCAGCTCTGCTGTTTATTTGTCCCATGTGGTGATCCACTGGGTTTGTAGACTTTGGCACATTTTATGTCTCAAATTTATCATGAGTTTATAGCCAGCCAATAAGTTRACAGAAGAAGAAAAAAAACCCATCATTGTAAATCTTGTAAGACTGTACTGTTTTTAACTAGAATTTGAGAGAGAAAGAGCACACGTGAGAAGAAAAGAAAGAAAACAGAACAGTAAAATGTTAAATTGGCAAGTCTGAGTTCATTCTCATTGAGGCAGGTAGGTTTCAAGTAAGATGGCTTCTCTTTAATGTCAGTGGGTTTTGGACAGTAGTTTTCTTGTTCTTTCTGAGTTCATCGAAAGAATTGTATATAAAATGCTATGCATGTGTATATATATATGCAGCCACCTTTAAAATATAATTATTTTAAATCAAAATCTTAGAAATAATTTATCTCACTTTCTATCATGGAAGGTTCATCCAAGCTTCTTGGTAATGAATCTTTGTCTAAAACATATTCTGCGATCTTCGCATAATCATGTCACTATATTTCATAGAGTACATCTTCAAGAATCACCACATGATGTGTGAAATGAAGCAAAAATAGCAGATATCCTTAGATTGACTTTGGTACGGCTAATTTCTCAACCTTCAGAAAGATCAATGTAATCTTAAAGCTTCAAACACATCAACAAAAATATCTTCGAGGGGGAAACAGAGATGTACAAGTGGGCCGTTTTCATTTAATAGGAAAGTTAGCACAAAGAAATTTTGAGCTATCACCACACCTGAAATGTATGGTGGCTCAGGATGGGAAGAAATGTTTCATGATTGCACAAGCACAGGCAGTTCCACCCTTACATGACATCTTTACTGCTGCACTTTGTATCTTAGGGTCTGTTATGACAACACCTGTTCAGAGAGTCTCATTTAAAAAATGATACTTCCAACAATGCTGTCCTGTGCTTGTATGGGAAAGAGAAGATGATCAATAAGAAAAATACATCCTACTGAATCAGCAAAAAAGCAGCAGTATCATGCTTACCAGGGCATTGGATAAAAAGTAAAAAGCATACACAGCATACACAGTAAAAAGTATATGTATTTAGCATATTATTCATTTCACCTCAGTCAACCCTAACTTTAACAGTATAGCATTTAGTTTGACCTAATCATTCCAGCTCCTTCCATGATCAAATAAAGAGAAGCACGTACCTCCAAAGAGAGATTTCTTTTGTTCTTAGGCATAGCTCGAGGATGTAGAAGACAAACTTTCTTTTGTGATGGTCCTCTTTCTCCATTGACTATAGAAAGGTTCTAGATGACCAGATTAGCCTCAGCACCTGAATTCCAGACATCTAAAAGTTGTGTGTGTTGAATCCAACCCTATAAGATCTCTCATTTCAGCCTGAAGTGGCTAAGATAACAGTGGTTAAAAAGCAGCTGAAAAAACGAAGATGTTTTTGTTTAAATGCAATATCGGAGAACATAGATGACCTGATTACAATTTATGATTTGTATTTTAGTGCTACCAGGAAGCTTAAGCTGCCTAAAGACTTTACAGTGTAAGCAGATGATGGAYAGGAAAGGATGGAAAGTTACAGGAACTCTACCACTGAGATTAAGTGACTTCCTGAAGGTCATAACAGCTATCTTGTCTATGGAAAAGATAGGAATTGGAGCTGGATTTCTTGAAACTCAGCTCAGGGACCTAACTGCAAAACTCTTCTTCCCTCTTAAAACCATGCTAAACTACTTAAGGTAAAGCGACAGTTCCTCACATATGAATTGTGAACCAAAGTGGTATCAAAACTCTTGTAAGCATGATCAAGACCCTAAAAAAAATAAATCAGATTGCGGCTAAGACCCACAGTGAACCCACAAGCCTGAAAGTGAAATCAGAACAAGAAAAGCTCCTCAAATGGGAAGAGCATCAGCTCCTAAGTCAGCAACACATGTTCCTTCAGATGAGCAGTTTTTCCACCTTAGTAGTATGAAGGTATAGATAGAGACAGTACAGCAATGGGTAGCTGGAGGGGAAATGGAGAGTGTTGGACACAGCCTCGTGTTTCCCTAAGGATTTGAATTTAATCCCAGTTTTCATTAGGTAAGGAATCTAAGTTAGTTTTATTAGGTTCCTTCTGCAGTCATCTGAAAAAATAATGACACCTCGTGAGAATGAATCAAATCATCAAGGGACTGAATTGCCACCTGGATTGCCCTTTCTATGCATGGACTGTAAGGAAACCTAATATTGACCCCACTTAGAAATACAGTGTCTCAAGTTTGATGGGAAGAAAGTACTCGTGAAGATCAGATGAATGGATGAACAAATCACGTAACGTGGATCTGGATAATTTGAGAATCGTCCTGTGGATAAGCAGGGTTTGACATTGGGCATAAAACGTTGCCAGAGCTTTGCCACTGATTTCAGCAGAGCCTGGATTTTACCCATATTGCAGAAGGCCAGAGGGGGAGCTCAGTTTACAGATAGGACTGCCACAGGTTGTCTGAACTTGGGACAGGCATCCAAAGGATGAATAGGATATCTACAGGTGGTCTAGGCTTCAAATAATCCTCTAGGAGATGATTACCAGCAGCAGATCTCTGTATCTGAGGCTCATCTGTCATAATTTTTTAGTAAAGAAGAAATGAGGGAAAAGATCTGCCAAAAATATATATGATGGATCAGCCAAATTGTTTCTAAATGGTACCTTAGTCAGAGATCTCCACAGGGGACCAGCAGCCAGCTGCACTACACTATAGAGTAAATGCTACTGCTTTGGAAAAGAATCAGTGGCAAGTGATTTGCATTAAACATTTTTTTTTCTTTCTGTTGTTGTTGGTTTTGTTGCTATTTTTGGCTAGCACAGAACTGCATCAGCATGTGAAATTCAGAGAGAAAGTGCCCATTTGCTGATTTCCAGTATATTTTTTGTCTCCATGTTTAGAGGGGAGGAGGGGGGAGTAGCAGGGTGGAGGTGGTGATAGGGAATCCAAAAAAAACAAGCAACCAGAGAGACCATCCAGAGCCAGAAACAGCTTTTGTTTTCCAACATTTTCTTTCAAGCTCATGAATAAACAGAAATCTGTGAATTCAGAACACCTGCAGTTAGCTAGCCTTGGAAAGGAGAACAGAAGAGGGAGAACTAGACCTATGCTGAAAGCCACTGAACTCATGAATATGAACAGGGGGCATGGAAGTAAATGAAGCCCAGGGATTCATGGATCTCGTCATGGGCTAGAGATGCTTTCACTGTACGGCTGGTATGCAGCAGGCTTTGGCCATTTTCCTGCTATTTAGGCTGCTTTTGGTACTGCTGCTTTCCTGCACATGTTTGTCCTGGAGGATTGTTCTCACTGATATGGTGTGATGAAATTAATGTCTAAACAGTCACAGGTATATGCAGGGATGGCTCTAGCCATAAGCCTGGTYGCTTGCAGCGACATTGCTAGGGGCAGCAAAATGGCTCTGCCCCTCAGCTTGCCTGCTGTCATCTAGGGAGGTGTTTGGTGTGTTGGGGAGAAGTTACACTCATCCTGCAGCCACTACTCTCTGTCTGCTGACTGTAAAAGTAGAGAAAGATAAGATTTTCAGGGCTCTGAACCCAGCTCCACTCCTTCCCTCCTGTCACAGAAGCAGCCTGGCCAAACCCAGCCCTTCATCCTAGGAGTGGAAAACACTTGGATGCTTCCAAGTGTTATCTCTACAGATGTTTTTCATATACTGAGACACACATGGATTTATGTGTAAATACAATCACATAAATATCTGTAGGGATTGCTATAAGTATAAATATACAGGTAGGTGTGTACGTTAACATGCATCATATACGTGGACACATATGTACGGATTAGAAAGGCAAGCAAATACATTAAAAGATTCAAAAAATCTAAGGCCAGAAAAGACCACTGGAAAAATCCAAGACGTTTTCTGCCTTGCATTAACCAGTCTTTATTATCTAAAGCAAGCTCTGTTAGGCTACAGAACATGCTGAAATCATACAGTGTGATGAGAAAAACAACAAGAACAAACAATGAAATATTTAATATCCTCTAGTGGCACTGACACAGTCTTTAAGCACAGGGCAGTGCATTAACGCTGTTCACTATGCCTCTTAACTCAGATGGCTAGAACTCGACTATGGGAGACAAGAAGTGGAGAACAGTTTTTGCAGTTCTTTTGCACTGAAAAAGCCTCAGCTGAACTGAGGTTTGGGCACTGTACTTGAAGAAATAYGTTGATTGATCAGTGAATTCAGAGGGAGGGTCAGAGGCTGAGAAAACACCAGTCAAGAGAAACAGTCAAAAGAATTGTGCCTGCTTAGAGTGCAGAAGAAAAGAATGAGTAAGAATATGAAAATAGTCTTCGAATATGTAAAACACTTTGCTCAGAAAACAGTTACGAAGAAGTTTCAATTRAAGTATGAGATGCTTTTTGCCTGGAAAGGTTACATATCTTAGGGTAAGATAGCTCCTATCATCTTGAGATGTCACTTTCTSTCCACGGCCTGTGGAGCAAGCATAGCCAACGTGCCTAATTTTTGTGTGTGATGATGAGAACCCTTTCCAGGTGTGACAGCACTGTCTGAAATACAGATGTTTCATGAATCAGGGCCATCACTGGCAGGCTACGCTTTTTTTTTTTATACCTTTTCCCTGAGTATGTGCCACTTGCCACAGTTAGACAGGACACTAGTCTGTAAATCTTTAATCTGATTCCACAGGATACTACMTACGTTCTTACATAAAAAGCCCTACCAGAATACCGCTGAATTTACTTTGGACTGATGTGCACAGCACGAACATGAAACTATATCTCATTTGAGATCCCTTGCCCCACAGACAGTATGTAAGGATGGAATTCACATCCAAGAATCAACAGCCGCATTTTAAATACCCTGCAAATTCCTGCAATTCCTGTACTCTTTTGATTAAATTCATGAAAAGTTTGATGTCTTGGGTAAAGCGACAGTGTCCAAGTCTGACAAAGTCATTTCCTACCTTTTAAAATGTTCCTAGGATCATCCATAGGCTTTGATGCCTTACAGAGGAAGCTCTGTTGGAAGGATTTTGTTGCATTTTAGGTTTGGCGGTTTGTTTTTTTGTTTGTTCTGTTGTTTTTTTTCCTGTGAAAGTTCCAAAACCCCACCTCTCCTCAGTGAGTTTTTTTTGGTTACCTCTTCTTCCTAGCTGCATGAGAAACACATTTACAAGTCACTAAAACCAACTAAAGCTCTAGCAAAGTACTGGTTTCCTTGGCCTGCCTGAAACACACTGCTTGTGTGCATGAAAAGGACACATGTACAGTGATTACCAGATCTGCTGTTCACGCAGACCTTTTCTCTCTAGCTCTACTAGTCCTGGATGAGGGTAGTTTGTGTTTTTAACTCCACCTGAGGCAGATTCAGAAAAGTATGGCATTCACTGTAGTAGAGGAATCAACTTAAAATTCAAACACCCTAACTCTCAGCCAAGCGAAGACTCTTCCCTCCCTGTACTCACATCTGAATACTCGCCTGACCACCCAGCCACATCTCCAAGGTGCGTACCTCAAAGGCTGGCAGGAGCTCCCACACACTGAAAGCAGATTTGGTAAATGAGATCCAGTGCTCAGACTGCAGGTGAGCTAATTCGGTGCCATTAGTTGCAGCCAGGCCTTCATCTCCTCATTAGGAAAGAGATAAATTATGCAAAGTGTACTCTCAGTACAAGCAGCAAGAGCCAACAAAGCCATAGAAAAGAGAGAGATGGAAGGAAAAATAGTCTGCAAAGCAGGGCAGAGCAAATCCAACGCRGTGTTGGGAGTGGTGGGAGATCCTGGGTCAGCACCTGGCTGGCAACGTGGCTGGGAGCAAAAGACTTTACCTTCCTTAGCCCCTATTCCACCCTGCCTAGCTGCAGTGACAGCCAAGCTGAAGCAAGGACTCCCCCCTTGTATGCTTGCCCGTGGTCCAAAGATCCCTTGCTAGAGTTACTGTTAATGTACCTAAGACTTTTGTAAGAAATTGAGTTATGTAAAACTCCAGAGCCCAAGAAGGAAAACCTTTATCTCTTATATCCCAAGCAGACCCTCCAAAAGGGATCCTCTTCCCTGACACCACTTTGCAAAGCCTGACTTTTTCCTGATGGCCATGCCTTGAAGCACAGTATCAATGTGAGCTCTTTTCTGGGGTTGTGTTTATTTTATTTCCAGAAAAAWATACAGCAGGGAAGAAAGCGACTGTGTGAAATATCTTACGACCACCTGAGAAAAATAAAATATCCAAAATGTGGGCAGGAAAAAAATGGTTGACATCAGCTTAGATACCAGACCCCTCTCAATCCTGGCCCCTGCAGGACTGTCAACATGGTGACCAACCATTCTGGCACCCTTCTGTGGGAGGGAAATCCTGCCAGGAGCTGGGCTGGACTCACATTAATTTTCTCCTGGCCAACAAAGACTGACCAGATTGCAAAGACTGTGAACTCRTGACCTTGATTTGTTTCCCCTTCAACAGCTCCCTGGAACGTTTGGTTTCTCAGCCTCCTCTCTGCCTCCTCCTCTTTGCCTAGGAACCGTCATGGGGGCAGATAGAGCCCTGACAATGCACCCCTATGGCAAACCTGCCCCACCGGGTTGCAGGAGGAGTCCTGGATGCTAACGTGGCCAGAGTCCATCACTCATCCCCCAGCACACGTAGGACTGGCTGGAAGGACGGCACATCAAAGACAGACTACATTTAGCTGGATACTTTCCCTCAATCACTGCATTAGCTTGTCCTGATCCTATAGTTAAAAACAGCTATTTATTCTATCACTACACGCTGGCAAAGATATATTGCACCAAGTCAGCACCTACAATTATTATAGTACAGAAAACCTTTGCTGTAGCACGTTTAGTGCTGCTATTTATCAGACACAAGGCTATTACATCCTGGCTCCCAACAAGGCTATACAATTCTGGCACCCAGGAAGACAGCAGGTGCTCTGAATTAAACCAGAACCCAAAGACTTTCTCTTCACCTTCCTCTGGCTTTCCTTAATAGTCTAGCAAGGACTGGGGCGGCTACCAGGAAAGAAAAGGGTTGCAGGAAAGCAATCTGCTTATCTGACACTGTGTCTTGGCATCATGAAATATCATGTGTAGGGGGGAAAAGTTTGCTGTGTTGTGAGGGAGGTGATGGGGTCTCTAGAAGTTAGAGAAATTAAAATCCAAGTAGGTTATACAGTTCCTCAAGGTGCCAAAGCCACAGTATTTAATTATAATAGAGATTTCTTCATGAAATGCTTATCCAATACTACCTGATACCCAAGAATATTACACATCACAGTCCACCTGCCTATACAGCCATCAGAAAGCGTACTGATAKCGCTGCTGATCCATTCATATGTAAGCCCAGGGCTCTGGACATCTGTTTGATATCTTTGCTATATCACTAAAACTTTATTCTATTATTCTCAGCAAAACTATCTTGTCAATGATCTGCACTTCAGATTAATTTGTTTTCATGTCCTCCAACACAATGGTATCTAAGAAGATTCCTAAAGAATCCTCTCCAATTTTCTAACTTCAGGGTTGCTAGTAAACTGAAAATTTGGTTCACAAAGTATACAGATTTATTGTAATGATTAAAAAAGAAAGAGAGAAGGAAAAGCTAGAGAACAGCTGATTGATCAGCAAAAAGGGAATTGTTTGGATACTTTCCTGAAAGCCTGCTCTTCCATAGTTCTCTCTGTCCCACTGTCACTAATTTGCAAAAGAAATTCAAGCCTGAATCTAAGAGACTTCCCTGATGATTTCTTTCTGAAAAATGATGCATTTTTTTGCAAACRTGATTTTTCAATAGAAAAACATTGTCAAAATTACTTTGATCAGCCCTTGCCAACATCTTTCCAGCCCAGAGTTGCCAGCGGCTACATCGAGTAATCTGGGTGTGATCTCCGTGGAGATGTAGAAAGCACCATCGCTGGTGATCGCACATGTTCGAAATGCCAAAAGGCACTCGCTGTCTGTCAAGTCCAAATGTTTGTAGGGGCAGAAGCAAATCTGGAGAATTTCTAAGTTCTATAAGAGGGCCCAAAGGTAGAGAAGAATATATAGGAATAGCTGAATGCAGATCAATAAGCAGCCAGGTACACAGGACTAAGTAATAATTTTCACTGTTGGCTGGATGCAGAAGACTTTGGGTCACTGCTGTCAAGGATATTTTCCTTAAGAAGTTTTTGGGATACTTTGAGACAGCCAGATTTAGCTTTATTCTCACCAGCTTCCCACCAAAGGCATCTTTTCAAAGTTGCTCCTGCAGCCCTTAAGCTCCCAGGCCTCCTGTTGGCAGGAAGCGCGTTGTCATCTGAAGCACGTTGTCATCGTATTACGGAGCTACTACTGACCACGACTGCCTGATTGCTTTGCCTTTGCAACATGATAAAGGTGGCTCATGGGATTTTGTGTGATTTATTTATTTAAGTTTGATGCTCCGAGACAGCAGTGTCATCTTGGTAGAAGAAATAAGCAGATCAGATTGTGTGACAGAGGAAAGCAGAAAAAGGAAATTAAAATATTCTCAATAATAATAGTAATATTAATAACTAATGCAAAAGGAAGATTTTGCTTCTGGCCATCATTGCTGATGTACAAGACACACACAGTGAGTGGGTCTATTGACCTGATATTCCTGCTTACTGTGCAAGTGTTACTAATGTTAGGATGACTACATTTAAGAGACAGCAGCCCTTAAGAGACATCTGTTGATGGAGCTGCAGACACCACCAAAGATTCAYGCTACTAACCAGAGGAGGGACCCAGACAGTGGAAATAATTTGCTTAAAAGCATGTTGATTTGGACATCACTAATCTTGGCATTGATCTCTGCCGGCATTAACTTTGCTGTTAATGCAAATAACTGAACATAAGGATGCCATTAATTGTATTGATATAATGGAAGGCATTGCCCTTGACTTCAAGGCCCCCCTCCTTGATTTAGTGCTTGCCAACGACTCAACATTTTTGTCTTCTCTCCCCCTTTCTGCTTGTCCAAAATGATGTTTCATTCCTCTTTATGTCCCTTTTATGCTTGGAACATCCTGTCTCCACGTTCTGCTCCTTCAAATGCTCCTTTCTTCCTTAAGATCCTGCATTCTTCCCTCTCTTCCCCAAGTGCAATCTCACAACTATAACAGAAAGAAAGCAAGACTATATATCCAGAACACAACAGCAGCAACACATTCGAAGAATTCAGAGGGAATTCAAATTCCCTCTGCGATTCCTCGGACCAAGAGTATTGTGGGTTACAAGAGTGAAGGCTTAATGAGGAAAAATCAACTTATCCATATGGTGTTACTGAGGGTGTTACTTCAAAACAGTGCTTTTTCCTACTGCCCAGTTTCCAAACTGAATACTGATAAAAAGTTATGGATCTATGTTGTGGTTTAACCCCAGCCAGCAACTGAGCCCCACACAGCCGCTCGCTCACTCCCCTCCCGGTGGGATGGGGGAGAGAATCAGAAGGGTAAAAGTGAGAAAACTCATGGGCTGAGATAAAGGCAGTTTAATAGGTAAAGCAAAAGCCGCACACGCAAGCAAAGCAAAACAAGGAATTCCTTCACTACTTCCCATCGGCAGGCAGGTGTTCAGCCGTCTCCAGCAAAGCAGGGCTCCATCACGCGTAACGGTTACTTGGGAAGACAAACGCCATCACTCCGAACATCCCCCCTTCCTTCTTCTTCCCCCAGCTTTATATRCTGAGCATGACGTCACATGGTATGGAATACCCCRWTGGCCAGTTGGGTCAGCTGTCCTGGCTATGCTCCCTCCCAGCTTCTTGTGCACCTGGCAGAGCATGGGAAGCTGAAAAGTCCTTGACTAGTGTAAACATTACTTAGCAACAACTAAAMCATCAGTGTGTTATAAACATTATTCTCATACTAAATCCAAAACATAGCACTATACCAACAACTAGGAAGAAAACTAACTCTATCCCAGCTGAAACCAGGACAATCTAGAAGAGTTAAAAAAAATGACTTGGGGACTTGAAACCCTTATTTTAGGAATGGATTTAGGGATTCTATATATACAGTTTCTACAAAGGAAGATTAGGAAAAGTCTGTTGCCCTTTATTATTACCTATTAGAAGAAAAAGTTCTGATGGCAGAGGGCATTTTAGTTTAGGACGTAAAGACACCATAAAATATCACACTAGACAAAGTAAGCCTAAAATTACAGTACAGTTTATTTCAACTGTGAGTCAACTTTCTAAGTCTTAAAATCTTTAAATCAAGTTCAGTTTTCTACAAGGCATGTTTAAGATATGAAGCAAAAAAAGAATTATATATTAGGGAGAAAGCTCTTTGTTTTCCCAACAGAAGTGTTACTTTAGACCAGAGACTTACCAAATACATATAAGAACCACTTTCTCTGACCCAGAGATTTTGCAGTGCCAAAAGGGAAGACACAGGAAGAGAAATGTTATTGCAGATCTATCACAGGCAACTACAGTTTTCATTGAATAATAAAACAAGCATCAATTAACTTCACATTTTTCTCAGCCATTATTAATTGTTTGATTTCCCGAGGGCACTATCATGGTAGAAACTGGTATTGAGTGGATCTGAAGAAGTGAGGGTATGGGGAAGATGTCATACGTGTAAGTGGCTTCCTGGATCAGGAGACCTTCAGGCTGTTTTTTTCAACCAATCACCACAGCTTAGTTTAAAACAGGGTTGCTGACTGTTTGAAATGCTGTCAACTTTGAGATAATCAGAGGCATAGCCTCTGGAAACTAGCACATTGTGGGACTGTAAAAGGAAGCCCCTGCAGGGGAGAGTAGGAATAGTGTACGAAGCAGCATTAAATTGGCATCTATTTGTCAAAAACATCCTTTGCCACCTCTTTTCCCCAGCAAAAAATTCCACTGCAAAAAAACCCACACACATCCTCCAGTTCCTCATTTAACATCTGAATGTTAATCTGAATTGTAATCAACAACTCTGCAGTCCAGGAATCTCTGAAGAGACGGGAAAACGAATGTTGTTTTTCAAACTGAACATGAAAATCCAGTAATGATAGTGGGATTATATTGGAAATACATGGCCAACAGGAACCTTGGAGGGGCTTGATCCATTCCAAATCCAAATCCCTTTTGGTCCCTTAATCCATAAAGCTTACTAAAGAAGTATGCTATTGCTAAATAATTGTGTTTAGGATTTACAGCTGGATTTTCATGTACAGTTGTCTACCATTATACATCTGTAAATGCATCTTCAATAATTGCTTTGCACTTGCAAACTGCTTTTCTCTTTGCAAAGTAGTGGTACAAATGTTAATTTTGAATAGCAGTTCGCTAAGTGGGAGATATTTATTAGCTCTATCTTACAGATTGGAAAACTAAGGACAGAGGGTTAATTGAGCCTAGGTAAAAAAAAAAAAATCTAAATTATTTGTATCAAAAGAACACACAGAGCTCCAGATGTGAACCAAAACCCCTTTATAATCAGCTCTGTAAAGAAAACAAAGAAAAGAGAATTCCTGTCTCAAGTGGCTTTCACCCTAATTATAAGACAATAGCGTATGGACAGGTGGATTATCACAAAAAATAACAAAAGTTACTTTGTTCTTTCCCCTTCTTTTGACTGTATGCTATCCATGTGGGTCTTAATCTTTCCTGATTTCGTGAAAAGGGCAGGAATTTCCTGGTAAACTGAGAAAATGGGTGTATGCCCTCCGTTTAGTCTTGATTTATTCCGACGTGGCTAATGCCATGGGCACCACTCACCCCAAATTGTCTTTCTTTAGAGTAGGCTATGAAGAATGTAGTCTGGGATGCTCCGGCCCAGCAAAGCAGCAGGATCTTGGTAGCATCTGCCTTTTCATTAGCGCACAGAATATAACATGATCTGTCTCTCCTTTAAACTAAGAAGCAAGCCAAGACACTCAGAAGGGCCAAATTTCACGCTGCTTTAGCTCCACCGACTTAAAAATCCAAGACCTGACTGGAGACCCCAAATATGCCACAGATAGTCAAATTTCAGTGGTTCCACAGTTCCTGAGGAGGAGGAACAGATGGACAGGAACACAAAGAGGCTGACTGCATAAATCCTGTTTCTTAAGAAACTATACTAAAATTAGGTGTTTTAAAATCCAGATCGAGGGTTAATTTTGTTTGGAAGTAGGWGCCTGAATACTAACGCATATGGCTAGGACACTAGCTGTTTCTGTTACTGTTGTCAAAAACAAGTTCTGATCTACCAAAATCAGTTCTGGTATATCATTACAGACCATTATGTCATAAAATGAGCCCTGGATCCTTGTATATCCAGGTAGGTAGGTAAGTAAGCTTTATGGTCATTTCCACTTCAGCCATGCAACCTCCTAACAATAACTTCTGTTTTCAGTCAATTACTTTATAATTATGTTTTAAAATGTCGTGTCTGATTTAAGCCAAACCCTTGGCTTTTAGCTTTGCCAAGAGAAAGAAAGACTGTGGCATGAAATTGCAATATTAAAAGCAAAAACTCTGCCATCTATAGAGGTACTCACAATTCAGGGCTATATTTCTATGCATAACTTGGGGCATGGTTCCACAACAGAAATCCTTCCATTGCAGAGCCCTTAGAAAAGGTTTCAACTTAACTGTTTGTGAAATAATCCATTGGCAAAACAATAAATATTAAAAAAAAGAATTAAACCAAACAAAAATCCATACCCCAAACCCCCAATCCTAAATAGGAATGTCATCAGCAATGGATTTGGTTTAAAGTTCATTCAGACAAGAAATTTTGTTGGTACAGATGAGAAGGGCAGTAATCCCTTGTGCAGCAGTGGTGGGGACAGGAGGCTCTAACACAGAAGATTGGTAATGTGTAACGGTAACGTACATAATCTCTTTCTGAGAGGCCAGCAAATGACTGTCTATTCTGACACACACCCTATCTCTCAAAATGCCAGAGACACTCCTTGATTTCCTTTTCTCACCTACCCAGAGGAAAGGTTTTGCCTTGTGATGAATTTGCACAGAATTATGGAGAAGGGGAGCATCTCCAGTGCTATCCTGGAGTATGCATGCCATGCAACAGGGTCAAAACCTGCTGCAAACCCTGATCCAGCTGCAGCCTTCCAGGGCTTCCACAAATCTTCCTCCCATCACTTCCCCCAGCATTCCCCACCACATGCCCTGGTATGAATCATCCTTCACGGTAGGAAAGGAAGATGATGAAATTATCTGGCAGTACCTAAATACACTGGTTTAAGGACTGGAGCTGTAGTTCTGAAACTACCCTTCCTTTGCCCAAGGCCAAAGCACTCCATGCTGAGTAGTCCATTAGGACTGCCACTGACTGTGTATTCATGGCACTCATATGCAGCTCAAATCTCCATTGTGGCTTTGAAAAATCTACCCCCAGTGTTATTCTAATGCAGCTGTTTGTCTTCTTGTGAACTTATAATGATAATAATGATAATAATGATAGTAATAATGACTGACATTTATATAGTACCTTTCATCCAGAAGGATCCCAAAGTGCTTTGCAAACTGATTTGCAAACGACTGCATACCCATATTAAACACCCCGTCCCTATGTTAATGCAATGTTAATGTTGCAAATGTGAAGCGGCAAAAAGACAGGAAATGCAAAGGTTACAGTTTCAGGAACAACATGCTGTGCATCTCGCCTATGGAGGTCTACCGTTCACAACATCACCTGGCAAATACTGTGCAGCAAATAATACTTCCCGAACTGAAGGAAAGGTGCTCAAAACCTTGTGCATCTGGGCATGAAGGTAATTGGGTGAGTGAGGTGGAAATTTCACTCAGTCCCCTTCCTCAGGTGCTGATATGGAAAGCTGAGTTTTCTAATTTTCTATTTTTATTTGCTGCAATTGAGAGGGCAATACTAGATATAGATGCCCAACAGTTAGAAGTAATGTGGCTAATGATGCTGCAATTGGACAMGGGAGGGAATGGAAAGAATCCTGCTGACTTCAGTGAATGCTGGATCAAACATTTGTTGAATTATCTGAACACTAGTAAAATTTCACTCTCTCCCTTTCATGTACTTATTATTGATATTGTGAGTTGCTCTATGTTTTCACAAAGGGGAAACCATTCTTTTCTTTTTCACCCCTTTATTCTTCAAACTATGGGGAGGACAATCTATTTTGGAGCCAGATCTCCCATGGCAAGTTTCAGCTGAAAGGCATTTTACATCCATTTGAGCTATGTTCCTCTGTTGATGGAACAGATGAGCCCAATGTTAATGGTGCAAATGGTGCTGTTTTCAATGCACAATTAACCAGGTCAACACCGTGATGAATAAAAAATAAAGCTGGCATCAAGGAAGACCCCATGGAAGTTGAAATCAGTCGTTTAGGTGCTTGTGACTCCCAAAACATTCTCATCTCTCAACAGACACTTTATTTTTTTTCATGTAAGATCAAATCACCTGCATCAAAAGACTGAAGCAGAAGAGTTTGAAGGAGAGGAATCTATGTTTGAGAGTGAATAGTTTAACAAAAACAACAGCCCCAACCCTTTTGACTCCAACCAGCTGTGAGTTGCTTTTTGGACCATCTGGACAGAGAGGCATTTTTTATTTTTSCTTTTTTCTCTATTGCAAGATGGCCTGGTGAACAGCGTGAAAGTGCATACACAAACACAATAGAAACTGACTGTATGCACAGGGCAAACACCCACCATCTCATCGCTATAGCTTCTTAAAAGCAAATATTAAAGCTACGTTATCTCTTAGGGTAGTCATTTCTCACAAAATGGGAAGTAGATTCTGACTATGCAGATCACTTAGTTGTTCTGGCAGGAGTTTGGCATCAGTTTGGACTTGTCTGTCTGAACTCCTGCCATACCTTTTATTGCAGAGTAAACCTCTCAGTAGAGTGGGGAAAAATAAGTACAATTTTATCTATCAAGTTCCTCAAGGCTTTTCTTGCTCTGTTTTGAGGGGATATTTCCTGCCTACTCTGTGAATCTTCACACAGTTATGGCACCCAGAGGAAAAAAAAAAAGAAGCAACAATATATAGAATATAAATTATTTACTTTGAGAAGGACTTCAACCTGTGTTTGCCTCAACATCCATATCAGCTTACAGGGGTTAAAATTCACTCCCCTGTAGCTGCTGCTGTCAAGGTAGGTGGTAGAGTGGCTTCCTAAAGCTTTTGCAGTTACCCCGGGGGTGACTGTAGCTTATCGTTTTTGCACCATGAAGGCTTTCATCCCACCTTGGGTGAGACACTGTACTGGATGGCTTTGCACAGCTCTGGAAGAAGAGTGGTTAATAGTTTCGGTTTGGAATTTCTTATTAACAGGCCAGCAAAACTGCAAGGTTGACAGCACTATTAAATATGACAAAGTCTTCTTTAAAACACTGACTGTTTGACTGGTGGGAGGAAAAAAAAAAAATCATGGCATGATTTATACCCGGCTGTACGAGTCACAGACTCTCCTCTATATCTTGTGTCCAAGGAATGATCGCTCATCTACAGTCTGCAGTGTCCTCAAACAGCTTGTCACAGATGGCTCATCTTGTCTCTATAACATTGAAACATGCTTGTGTGTCACCCTGCACCTTTCCTGGACAAACCACCCCCTTCTGGCCCCCACCCCATAGGAGGGTTTCCTCCCAGATTGAAGCATTTGTAATTGATCCCTACATTGGACAGCTGACTGTTCTGAATGGGAATGTCATGCCYGTAATGGATGACATCACTGTTCGGGGTGAAGATTTCATAGCTGGATTGATAAGGTGGGAGGGTGTCTCAAACCAGAAGGCCACTTTCAAATGGGACTGAGGAGTTTATTAAAAAAGATTTTATGTGTATACCTGGGAGTTTTTGAGACACACAAGAAAAATGCATTACGATTAGATTAGATGAGATTAGATCAGATTAATAAAGCACAGACATAGTGGACCAGATCAACAGTCAGTCTTAGTTCAATAGCCTGTCTCAGACAGTGGTCAATACCATCTGCTCCTCTGCAACAGGCAGGGCACCCTTCAGTGGGCAGCTATGGGGATAACATACTCATAAGGACAATGTCTTCCTAAACCCCATTAATTAGAAGTTGGTTTAGGCACTGAAGCAAGAAAGCTTTTATCCACTCTGAAGCTCTGGGATTTTTTTTTTTTTTAAATCCTCACAGTTGTAAATCTGGATGTTCTTGCAACCTAATAGAAGTCTAATCCCATTCTCCCCCTTCCCCCCCTCCTCCTAAACTGTCAAAATTTTAGTTCATAGACTAGGAACAACATTTTTTTTTAAGAACTGAATTGCAGCTTTTTCTTGGGCAGGACTGAGAAACCTATGTAACAGCTCGCAGCAGCTCTGCCCAGCCTTGAAGAAACAAGGGAGAAGAATTACTTCAGTCACTGAAATCAGAGATGACCGATTTTGTGTTATCTGGCTGTAATTGTTAAAGCAGCCTGAAAAATGCCCTTCCATGTATTTTCACTTTTCACATTTACCACCCATTTCCTTTATGAAACAAGTCTAGTAACTAAACCAGCTTGGAAGGGATCCAGGGGACATGGTTAGCATCCTGTATTTTAGACATCTTAAGTGCATGTTTCTTGGCTGGGCCACTGTCTTTACACACACCATTTGAATACTACAAGGTTTTATTGAGAGGGAGAGGAAGAAGTATTGTCCAAGAGAATAAGGAGAGATATCAACTCTGCCTCATTTCAAATGCCAGCCCAGTGTCTCATTTTACTGGATGAGTTGTGTAAGGTCAAGAATACAACCACAGGGCTCAGGGAGAGAGGATACTGGTAGTATTTTTCTGCACGAAGCTTCAAAAAGGTTTAAAGACACAACAAAACATTTTTTAAGCAATATCTTAGAACTGCCAGACAGCAGAGGTTTTGTTAGTTTGGCCAATGTTGCCAATTTTTTGCCAGAATGTGTGAAGTGTGTGTGGAGGTTTGATTATTGGTGCAGGGATCTCTAAAGCAATTGTATGAGGTACTGTTCTTTGAGATACTACATTTTTGGTTGGTTCACTCTATAGAATAATAGAATCATTTAGGTTGCAAAAGACCTTTAAGATCATCAAGTCCAACCGTTAACCTAGCACTGCCAAGTCCACCACTAAACCAAGTCCCTAAGCACCACATCTACACATCTTTTAAATACTTCCAGGGATGGTGACTCTACCACTTCCCTGGGCAGCCTGTTCCAATGCTGGACAACCCTTTCAGTGAAGAAATTTTTCCTAATATCCAATCTAAACCTCCCCTGATGCAGCTTGAGGCCATTTTCTCTTGTCCTATCGCTTGTTACTTGGGAGAAGAGACCAACACCCACCTCGCTACAACCTCCTTTCAGGTAGTTCTAGAGAGCAACAAGATCTCCCCTCAGCCTCCTCTTCTCCAGGGAAAACAACCCCAGTTCCCTCAGCCGCTCCTCATAAGACTTGTTCTCCACACCCTTCACCAGCTTCGTTGCCCTCCTCTGGACACGCTCCAGCACCTCAATGTCCTTCTTGTAGTGAGGGGCCCAAAACGGAACACAGTATTCGAGGTGTGGTCTCACCAGGGCCGAGTACAGGGGGACAATCCCTTCCCTACTCCTGCTGGCCACACTATTTCTGATACAGGCTAGGATGCCATTGGCCTTCTTGGCCACCTGGGCACACTGCTGGCTCATATTCAGCCAGCTGTCGACCAACACCCCCAGGTCCTTTTCCGCCAGGCAGCTTTCCAGCCACTCTTCCCCAAACGTGTAGCGTTGCATTGGGTTCTTGTGACCCAAGTGCAGGACCTGATTATTATTGTGGTATTGTGGTATGTCCTTTAACTTGTCCAGACATTAATTTGGCTATCTATAAAACCTTATAAACAACAATTTGCCTCCTAAGGAAAATGTTATTTTGTTTTTGCACCCCAGAGTTTTTACAGACGAGCCCAAATATTGTTATAAAGGTCTGTTCCCATGTGGCCCCATGAGCTAGTGGGCAATTGCCAGAGGTCTTCTTTCTCCTCTGTGGGTAGTGACCCCCAGACAGACTTCACATCTGGTGATGAACTGCTCCTTTTAAAGCAGAGGAGACAAGAGATGCAACCTAAAGACAGAGTTGAGCCTACAGAGGTAAATGAGAGTATGAGTCATTCCAACTCCCACCAGGTGTTGCTCTGACATTCTTTAATAAAAAATTGCAGCTTTCAAATGAAATACCTTATTTTTAAAATGTACTTGTACATGAAATGTTACATTTTTCCAGGTGAACGGGGAACATATTTTGAGCAGATGTAATTTTAGTATTTGTCTGTTGTGTACCAACTTTGAAAAGCAGGACTTCATGTCCTGCCATCCAATCATGAGGTGGACGGGATTTAACAGTTCAAATCCGAAGTGGTCTAGAGGTCCTGGGAGACAGCTGAAAAATCTATACCTAGAAAGTGTCTGAAGAATACATCTCTGCTTATCTATGCTTTCATGTATATGTGGGTTTTTGTTTTGTTTTATAACAAGATGTATTGACTAACTGGGAGCATTTTGTTAAAGAGAAAAATCTGGGTAAAGCCAGCAAACTATTCACTGCCAAAATTTACCCAGAAGTACCTGTGTAATTGAATTTGGCCAAGTCTAGCAAGATATTTGATTTTCTATAATTGGATTGGCTAATGGGGGGGAAGAGGGTGGGGAGAAGGAGGAACTGGAAAGTTATCTATCTCCCTTGACAAAATGATCCGGTGACTTGGGAAATTTCTCTGCCCTCAGGGAAAGAAGGGCCAGATAAAAACTTGAAAACAAAGGAAGTGATGGACTGAAGCAAGAGGTAGGGCTAGAAAGCAGGCGTTAGTCCATGGCTCTGCTACAGACTCCTGGGATGCTTGTGGGCAAGTCACTTAATCTTCCTGTGCTAAAATTCTCCACTCTATGCCTGTCTTATTTCATATTCTGAGTGCTTTGGGGTGCAAGTGTGTTTGTGTGCTATAGTGCAATTGGTTAAGGGCTGGACCTTGCTACATCACATAGCAAAAACACACTCTCCCATTGAATAAGCAAAAGACAGTAAGTAAATGAGGATGTAGATAAGGGTTTTTGAAGGGCTATCACAGCTCCAGCATACATCTGTTTCTACCACATTATTGTAGACACATTGGATTAGAGGACTTGCGCCATTTATTTTGGGGAATTCAGCAATCCTGGACATACCCACTGCACACAACTCTACTGTGTGTGTGTGTTTGGCATGAAGCACCATGAGGTTTCCCTTCAGCTCATTTCCTGTGGTGATGGATGCCATTCTCCTATCACAGGAGACTCGTGATACTAAATGTTATTAGATATTTTTAAGGAATAAGAGCAGCTCTACTGGATCAGAGAATACGTCCATCCAGCCTCTCATCAGCCCTCCCCAATAGTTGGTGCTTAGGGCAAATGTGGGTAACAAAGATTATATTTACCCTGAATACTCTCCTAAACTCCAATCATTTTCAGTTCAGGGGATTCCTGAGATGTAGTATCTGTATAGTCAGTAACCTTCACTGCATTCCCATATCCTTCCTGCATGCTGGACCCATGAAAAACAAGGAAGGAAAGCCAACCCCACCTCATGCTATAGCCATGTGATTGACAAAAATCTCATTTTTAGTAATATGGAGCCTACTCTTGTCACCACAGCAAGATCAGATGGGATGGGAGCAAGAATTCAACAAGGGGGATAAGACAGAGACCGATAGCTTACCTAATCCCTCCCCACCTATGTATACAAGTAATACTTTTACACTGGTGGTATGAATATATTATGTTTGGTGGTATTGTGACACTTTTTGATAACAGTATCAAGAAATACTCTAATGCTATCCTTATTCTTCATTAAAAATGCAACATTTTCATTTTAAAGGATTTTAAAATGTCTAATCAATCTTCCCTAAAACATGAAACAGATTTAAAGCCAAGATGGAATAAAATCTTTGGTTCTTGGACACAACTGTAGTTTGAAATGAGTGCTAGAGTCCTGTTTTAGTAAGTAGAGCTTGGTTTTCTAAAGAAATGAAGCTGACGTGATCAAGTTGTGTGTGTGTTAGTCCATGACTCTTTCCCGATTACATTATTGCATGGTTCAGCTGAACGTACAGCAGGATAGAAAAAAAAAAAAAAGCCTCAAACAACAAAACACAAGTTAGCACTGTCACTGAGGGGAAGGGTTATGTTAGTAGCTCACTCTTATTAGACACCAGAGAATCCACAATAGTGAGAGTCATCATGAACATCTTGGCCACAAGCAAAGATTCAGCCGCTGCATGCGCCTTTTCAGACATCTGAAAATCTAATCATCAGACACAAAGTCAGAGGAATTCCAGGTTCACACGTGCATGGCTTACAGAATAAATTCTATTTTGCAGATAGATGAGCTATTACACAGAGGATTGTAAAACTTTTTAGAATTAAAATAGATAGAGGAGGAAGAAAAAAAAGAACACATACCTAAATCTTTCTTTAAGATTTAATGACAGTCTGCTTCTAAGAACAACCTGTTGGGAGGGCTGGTTTTATAGTCTCACAAAACCGCAGTCTGGGTTACCCTTGGTATACCGTTCCTTGCCTGCCTGCTCTTTGTAGGAAAATGTACTCTCCACTATCAATATACATGAAGTCAACATCCTTAATAAGTTTAAAAGCCTTTTGAAAATGTATTTTGTGGGTGTCTGACTAGCTGATTCTTTTATTTATGGGCTTGTACTGGGATGGTCATTTGAATTTTTGTTGTGAGACCGTATTTTATTATGCATTTTATTTGTTTTTTATTGAAAGCTTTCTGAAGCACTACGAAAGATGCCGGGCAAGTGATTGAATAAAAGCAAACTCATTTCAAAACCCCTCCCTGATCTTTCTACCTCTTCCCACTGCAGATACGCACACATCCAGACTTCTGCCCTCTATTTCATAGCACACACCACTACTTACTTTTATTTTCGTCTTCGATGAAAACCTAAACAATTTGTGCTATTTCTAAGAACAACCAGCATCAGAATGCTAATAGATGTGATAGAAAACGCAGTAATTTTATTTATTTTGAAGTAAACCTTCAGAAACAGAGGAGCCTCCTCATTTTCCTAACACTTTAGGATTTTTTTTCCATCAGGTTTCTCTTTGTGCAGGAAGTTTCATAAAAAATAAAGTTAAATATCACTCAAAGATTTTTTAGAAACTTTTCAATTTTAAAGAAGATAATTTTGAGATCACTCTTTCTCCCTTCTTTTGTAAAAAGGAATCCTTAATATCATTACCAATTTTTTGTGTGAGAAAAATACATTTTTCTTGAAAAGAGAATGAAAGAACAGTATGTGCTGTTTTCTGATTTGCTTTGTATTTTCCTGTGCTGTTCCCCATATACTGGCAATCCTTCAAAATGGGCTATTCCACAGATAGAGGAAGTCACAGCATCCAAGTCCATAAAGATACTGCCCATTCAGACTTCTGGCCTAGTCTCACTTTCCTTTGGAAACTGATGAAAGATAAAATCTTAAAGGAAGCCAGTGATCTGTTCAAGAGCTTTTTACTACTGGCTGACTATGCTGCAGGAGGAAAATGCTGCCCCAGGTTCCAAAATGCCATCACTTTTGAACAGAACATCTGCTGATAGAGTTACACACAAACATAGGAAGAAGAAAGAAAGACGTAGATGAATACCAAGGAGAATTTTCTTAAATGAAAAGTATATTAGGTTGTAACCACCATGGGAAATAAAGAAAGCCCTTTTATTTGGGATCTTGAATACTCAATCAGACAGATAAAGAGGAAATACATAACCGAAAACAATTGGCAAAATCACATCCTACATCATCTAATCTGTCCTCCCAGGTCTTTTTTCAGGAATGTTGAGATTGCTGATGTCTCCTGACTGTGGCTGTCCACAGCCATGTTATTGGACGTTTTCTCACTTTTTCTCCATACAACTCCCCCCTTATTCCAGATCATCCTGTTTAGAGACAAAGGAATCCCTTTATGTTTATATTTTACTTAAAAGGTTAAGTCAACATCTCTTAGCATGATAAACTATATAATGTATATCCTGCTTATAAAAAGCCAACTTTATAGGAACACCATTTTTACGTTTCTGTTACCTGCATTTAGTAGGTCTTTAGCACTGATGGCATGCATGTTTGTCAATAGATTTACAGCAGTGTTCTTATAACAAATTACACAACCACATGATGAAAAGCAGAACAGGTGATTAACTGCATTAACCACACACCTTTGACCAGGTCACCTGCACTCTGTCCACTGATTTTATCACCCCTGTGTGAGAACCAAACCCAGGATTTCAAGAAAACAGTAGAACTGCTGATAGTTCAACCCCCAAAGTGCTCAGATACTAGTATTTTCTTCAGCACTTGCGAATAAAAGTTATATGCTGAAGTCAGGCAGATGAACTCTTATTGCACTTTAACATCACATGGTCCAGCTGGACACAGATGAACACATGTACAGTTCATGCTTTTTTTTTTTTTTTTTTTTTTCTTTCTTTGTACAAAAATAAATGTTTTGGTCTGACTGAGCTAGAAATCTTGTAAGAACATATTTCCCCTAAGTCTTTTGCATAACACTTAGATCAGGAGGAGCTTTTCATCACACTACTACTTAAAAGTATGAAGAAGATAGCTGGAGATTAAATATTCTTTGGAGCAAGCATCCTTGACCTGGCAGGGGGTGGAAGGTTGAACGCTAAAATACGATCACACTGTCTCCACAGAGTGTGACTTATATCTTTCCAAGAGGAGGGCACGCTCAAACAAAACATCTCCATCCCCTTTTGGTAAAGCTGAAGCCAGAAAAGTACCTAAGACATATTTACATGGTTTTTCATATACCGATGCAACTGCACCTTCACTAATCTCTAAGCACACAGGAACCTTTAACACCGTGGATATCACAGTGCTGCAGTGAGCTAAGGAGTAGGAGATAATGGTTTGGGTTTGGTACCTCTAGGACATTTCTCTTCCAGGAGGCCAGAGTGAGTTTAAGTTTATCCAGCCAGATGTGCTCATTGAACATAGATGACTCCATCTGAGCTAGTCACTTTTGATTTTCTCTATAATCAACAAAGAGAAATGGGTGCTTTTGGGACACAATTCATTTGACTGATTTTAGATTTCAACATTAGGATGAGAGGAATCACATCATAAAAGAGTGTACCTCTCTCTACTGACCGTAACAGAAGCCCATGCTGGTTAGCTCAAATGTATATACCTAAAAATCTCTGCAGCAACAGCTGATGTGTAGCATGTCTGTATAGACAGACTGTAATGGGAGTTCTAGTAAGAAAAGGTGGGACAAGGGAGTAATTAAATAAAATCTCATCTTTTCTTATTCAAAATTTAAATATAGAATATGGTAAAGTGGCTGAACAACAATTAACTGACAGAGTTAATGAGATGGGGGGAAAAAACACTCCAAACAGAACGAGCACCAGGTTTGGTGTATCAGGATTCCTGTGTGTACCTTGCAAATTTACAATGTCAAAATGACATAATTTGAAGGAGATGACAGGCATTATCCTAGGAAAAAAAGAAAAAGCAGCCCATTTGTAATTTGCATATGCATATTTATTTATTCGATATAGCAGCAAATTCTGCTGTTCTCTGAGCGACACCTTTGCATCTTACAAATTTATCCCCATTTGCACAATTAGTGCTGGCAGATAAATGTGCTGGCTGGTGAAGCATTCTCTTCCATCCTCTCCCCTGCCAAGTGCACAGGCCCTCAGATATCTTGTTGAAACGCAAAGCAGGAGCATATCACTGATAGGCTAACCTGCAAACTTTGGATCATGATCCAGTGTGAAACTATTTGCTGTGGGTCATGTAGAGTGGGAGGACCTCTAATGTGTACTCACCAACAGAGTGGACATACAGGCTATAACCCGCATGAGCTACAAAGAGATGTGTGAGGTCCAGAAAACACTATTTAGGATGAGCTGAACATGAGGCATGGATAGCGGTTAGGGCTGCGAAGTGTTCATCTCCTAAAACATCAGCACCCCAACTGCTCAATCAGAACTTCTGAGTTCTGCTTCCAGCCTTGACCTGTTCTGTTAATTTGCACGAAAGACCTGAATTTCTCAATAGCTCTGTTTATTCATTGGTATGGCAGTTGTGTACTGTAGTACAGGCTGTAAAGCTTAATGGTCATAAATTGTTCCTTACTGCTCATTCCCAGAAGAATCAAACACAAAACATATATGTTTCCTCATCTAAGACAAGTTTTCTCCTGTGTTCCTCTTTCTCCCACTGCAGAATATGCCCAGAAACACAAATACAGGAAGAATAGGCTAACGGGGATATCACCTGTAGCGGCCAAGAGGTACCCCTTGGCTACTTTCCCTAGGCCCCATAGACCTCTCCGGAATAAGGAAGGGATTTTCAATTAGACATCAAATTAATAAGGCACTTCTGATGCTCCATTCCTGCAGGAAGACATTAGTAATTTGTTTGTTCCAAAGGCACCACTCATATTCACACAAAATGGCATTTAAATGTTAATCGAGTCAGGGGATGGGGAGTGCTTGCCAATCACTACGCAACTTAAGGTCAAGGTTTTTGTCTTAAAGAAGGACTCAATGTTAATTTTAAATTTAAAATTCTTGACAGATAGCAGGTTTTCAAATGCCTGCTACAATCTGGCTTGTTTGATTCATTTTAATGAGTAAGTAACTCCTGGCAAAATGAAGGTTTCCCCATGTCTTCAAGGAAATGGAAGGGCAAAGAGGCACAATGGACTAATCCTGCATCCACTACAGGGAACAGGAAGCAAAACCAATTTAGACTCCCATTCATCTCCTTGCTCCCCACATAGAGACCAAAAAGAGTAATTTACATTCCTACAAACACTAGGCAATTATTGGAGGTTTCAGTTTAAAAGGAAAAAAAAAAAGTTCTCAATATTAAATTCAGCTTTGACTCTCTGTGCTGGAGGAACATTTTGTGTGCATGTCTGTGCGCATGTTTGGTTTTGTTGTTTCTGTGTTTTACATTCTTTGATAGGTTCAGGTTTTTGTTTTTTTGTTTTGTKTTTTGTTTTTTGTTTTTTGTTTTTTTTTACTTCACAGCGTAACTTTTAAATAGTATAAGGAACCTATGATCTTTTCCTGCCTTTTTTTCCAAGTGTGTCAGCCCCCAAAAAGAGCCAGAAGGCTTTGCCGTATTTACCCCTGGCTGTTGCAAGCTGGGGCTAGGGATCACATCCCTCTCAGGCAGTTCTCGCCACCATTGCACAGGTACATGACAGACTGTCATATTTCCCAGGTAGCCTTGCAGGGGGTGATGGATTCAGATTGCCATGAACTCAAACTTGTGACCTGAGCCAGGTAAGAAGATACAAGGATTACTTCTGCTGATTTCCTTGCTGAGGAAGCGAGATTGGAAGGGAACGAGAAGGGCTGTGAGTGATCAGGGCAATCACTGAGATACCAAAAGTTTTACAGATGCCCTGTAGAAAGGGGGTGAAGTTAAACTCTGTCTGTTCAGAAGAGAAATAGTGTTTCTGGGGTACAGTGTATGCAGTGGTAGATGAAGGAGGACACATGAATCTCATAAATGAGAGAGTCCATATGAATGTCACTCAAAATGACTTATTTCTCTCTGTTGACGAGGTCTTCCATATAACTAACTCAGACACATAGACTGCCAAGTTAGCTGAAATGAACTCCACACTAACTATTGATAGGAATAGCAGGAAGGAATTTACTTTGTCCTCTTCTTAGATCAATGAAACTAACTTCTATCCTTTCCTGTGGTTAGACTGGAGAGTCACGTCTGCTCTGCTGGAACGTATGTTGTTGGTGTATGGCTACGTATGCCCAGAACTCTTGGACCTGGATACCTAGCGCTGCCTGAGCCTTTGTGGACCAGTGTGTCTCTATTTAATTTCCGCCCCCCCCCCCCCCCAATTATAAAATAGATGAATAGCACTTCCATGACTCACCAGAACATTTAGTGATGTTGAGATGTTCAGATTAAGCAACACACAATTGTTTTAGATGGACAGTATTTGAAGAGTGAAGGGGTTTGACTGGTTTTGCCCCACTTAATTAAAGAGGACAAGTCTCCACCATTTCACTTTATAGAAAATGGAGAGAAATGGGTGAGAGTTAGGCCTCTCCAGGGAGCTATTCAGTCCAGGGTCTGAATCGACCTCCAAGAGTGTTAAGACTCCTCAGTTAGGTGGAATGAATCTGGACATTAAAAAATGTTATGGTGCTGGAACTATCTGTCTATTTTATATACATATATAGTCCTCAACAAAGAGGCCTCTGCACTGTAATCTTGACATCTACATGTTTTGGTAACTGTAGTGTCCATTTCACAACCCTGTAACACACATGGCTAGCTCATTCACATGCCGTCACCGTAGGCACATGCCCTTTTTGTGATTACACTGGAAAATGTACATTCTCTTACTGAATTGGCATGCAATTGCATTGAACTGAGTTGCTGACAATCTCCCAGGCCTCTTAAAATCTGCAGGGCAGGAGAATGCTAAAACCCCATAACACTAAACAAAATCGAGTCAGAAGTAATCTCAAGAAAAAGAAACAGATCTACCTTATGAAGTCACGTAGTCCAACCTTCAGCTAATGCAGTACTGTTCCCCAAAAATATACTGCTTAATTTACTGTTATTTCAAAGCAACCAAAAAGCTTTGAGTCTCAGCTTTGATAGTTCCTGGCCTGTATGATGGTACTTAGGGAGAAATTTCTATGGATATATAGTCCCCAATTATTGGCTTTTATTTATTTATTTATTACTCTTTGTTTTATTTTTCCTTACTGTGTAATTCATTCCGAATTCCTTTTGCAATTTTTTCCTTGTTATGCCATCACTTCTCTTTATGCAGTTACCTAAATTCTTATAGTTAATCAGGAAAGAGATTGATAAAATGAGTTATCTTCACATTTGTTCATGGAATGAGTAAGTTCAAACACACAGAAATAAATTCCTTACTGGTCCTGAATACTTTCATTTATAAGTGACAGGTACTTTTTCTGCAGAGTAAATACCAGTATGATGGTAGGATACAGAAATATGGCACTAGTAAGTGTCACCACTGGTATCTTTTTTCATTTCTCATTTAGGGAAACTAAAAGAATATCCCAGAAGGCCAAGCTGCCAAATAATAATATAAAACTCATTGTTTAAGGCAGTAGTAGAACAACTGCTTTGAATAAAATGAGACCAGTCTATGATTTTCCATTCCAAGGAAAAGGAAATCTATAGGCTCCATCAGATTTGGTTAGTTACAGAAGAGTTAAATCATGTCAAGCTATTAATGTAATCTGCAACTTAACCACTGTGAGTTGCGTACAAGAATTTCCAATCGGCACCTTCCCCAGATAAGTGTTCACATCATTATCATGTCTTTGAACAAGTCTATGTCGAGACTAGAACTAGACTGGAAATTGGGAGAACTAAGTTCCCGTCCAGTTTGTCAGTAATCAGCTGTAATCTTGGGAAACTAAATTTCATTTCTCTGAGCTTCTGCTTTTATTTCCTGTCTTAATCCTTGTTAGTTTTACTTGCAATTGGACAGTCTTTGCAGTGGGGACTATACTTGAATGAGTGCATGCACAGCACTTGGCACAGTGGGATCTTGATCTTGGTGGTGACCACTGGTTGCTACTGAAATACAGATCAACTGTAACAGTCAAAGCAACTATCCTCCCACCCTCATTCCACCTTCCCCTCCACCAGTTGCAAACAAACAAACAAACAAAAACCAAACCAGGCTAAATAAATGCATAAGTAAAAAAAGAAAATTCATTCCTTATTCAGACTATTAYATCAAGAAAAAGATTAAGAAAACCGATATGGGAGCTCTTCAGATACTAAGGTTGGAGAATATAAAATTCTAAGAGAGACAAACCCCATCAAATTAYCCTTAAAGAAGAAATTCTTCATCCTGACTGTTTAAGCTCTTCTCTGGACTTGGTTTCCTGGCTTCTTTCAGATGCCCATTTCATATACATAGAGAAATTGCTTTATGCGGCCAAAAACTGCCCTGTTTCTTTTTTTGAGCATCCTAATCTATGTAGTGTCTTGTAGCCTGAAATATTATCACTTCCTGGGAAAAGCAAAATCTAGGGCATTTCAGTAAGTGTGGAAAAAAAATTACTTTTGCTTTGTCTAGAGAAGCAAGAGAAGGAGTTAAAGTTAAGATGAACCGAACACATGAATGCACTGTGCCCGCTGCGGTCTGGCTGTATATTCATTATACAAGGTCAGGGTCTCACTTCCATTCCTCCTAGTGTAATTTAGGTAAAGCCACCACACAATGCCTGACCTTTCCATGGGACAAGCTCCCTGCCTCCCTCCTGACATGCTGCAGTAAATTTGTGTGTAATTAAACATAGTGTTCCGACACGCCGGGCCGCTGCGGCCGCCTGGCCTCCCCTCTCCAGCTGACCTTTCAGATTGAATCCAGCACAGACCACCAAGGCCGGGAAATGGCTAGTATCAGAGTGCGGCACAATAAAGCAAGGCATGTCTGCTCAGATTAAAACATGCTCCCTGCTTCCCCCTCCACTTGGGCCAGTGGAGCCTACATTGCACTGCATGCTCCATGTTGAATCAGGAGCAGGAGTCATGGCAGAAGAGTAGGAAGGCAGCTTTGCTCCTCAGTAATGCTTCAGCTACCCCTTGGGCACAAGGTACCTGAGGTCCCAGCCATGATGAGAATCCAATGGGCAAAACACTAAATATGTGGGAAGACCAGGTCCTTCTCTAAGGAGTTCCTGATCTGAACAACCATCTTTGAAAGGATRAAGGCTCTTCACAGTAGGGCCCTCACAAGGTTACACATGTTGTTGCTGGCCTGGGCTGATCTAGTCRTCTATCAGACACCATAATAACTCTGGGTCATGAAGGTGGGAGGAGATGGGGAATGGCCAGATTAAGAGTCTAAGAATTAACTACAAGAACCTCCTCTAGTCCATAGGAGTTCACCTAAAAAACAGGACTTCTGCTTGTAGGAAGCTGTGGGAAAATATATTGGTATGGTGCCATAAGGGATATGTTTAGAAATACAGCCGCTTTGAAAAGAAAATACTATATGGCAATACTGGGCATCTAAAGACATTCTTTGGAGGYTGCAGACACCATTCTGGCAGGACTACAGGAGCAAGTAGCTGTTGCACAGGACTTGGTTACAAGACTAAAAGTCAACTCACTATCTTCATTCATCTATATCTATATTTGAACTAGTCTTCTAGTTTTACTTTATAGTCAAAGGAGAGAAACTGAAAATTCCACACATCTGACCAGCCTGAACAGCTAGGCTGGGTAGAGGTTTCAACCATTTAGATTTATAAAGATCAGTTAGGGAAATCCCACCCCAACTTCTTCATTTACACACTGACCAGTGAGCACTRTTGAAGTGATATAAAGGGATCTTGAAGGTCCGTTAGGGCCCTGAAAGTCAGACTGACTGTTTCCAGCTATATCAACCTCAGTATATTCAAGTGAAATGACCTCTTTGTGCTTCATTTTTTCTAATAAAAAAAAAGAAGACAGTGTAACAATAATATGAAAAACTATGTTCCTCTAAATTACAGTAGTATATTACCACCAGCTATGACTAGCACTGTCTAGAATAATCGAAAGTGTGAGAAGCCTGAAAATGAGCAATTTTGAAATAACATTCCTTCAAGCAAATGGTACTGCAAATCTGGGTACATCCCTTGGAAACATTTCTTTGCCATGACAGGCATTTAGGACTAAGATTAACTTCCTGTTAGTTGGAAACATCATTATCATGCTGGTTCTTTCCTGCATCAGGAGTGAAGACACCACAAGGGAAAAGGCACTGCAATATACTTTCAGACCAGTCTCCGTCATTAGAAACTCTGCTGTTTATTATCACCTTCCTTCACAGACAGTCCTAACAAGTGGCGGTGTCTTAGGCATCTAAATGACCTTTTGGGTTCAAGATTTTCAGATGCACCATATCAAACTTATTACTAAAATCTTATCACACAACCTTCCCTCTGCTTTCCCTTTACACTCTGATGTTAATAATTCTCAACCCCATCTTGCTCGCGGCTCACGATCCCATTGTCCTCTAGAAGTTTCATGATATTTTCTCCGTCTTTATATTCCATTATTTTAATGGGGAGAGAAGTTAGATTTATAGGATGGTAATTGCCAGGACCAGAAGTAAGAAACAGAAAAAGACCTGTTTTTTGTAGGTCATCCAGCCATTTCCCTTGCCAGTGTCTGAATGTTCCTTCCTGCATATGTTCCTCTGTTTTGCCCAACGTGCCTGTGAGTCTCCTCAGCAATGGATTTTCCACCCTTTCCTTTGGGAGACCATGGCTTGATATACTTCACTGCCAGTAAGTGTTTCATTTCTGATATTTATTGTCAGTTTTTCTTTGCTTAATTGTATCCCATTACTCTTAGTTATATCCCCATGGACCATCTTAAATAATTCCTTCCGTCATTGGCATCTTTCCCCTTTGAGTTTGTATATTTATTTCTTGTCCTGTTTATCACCCTTTAAGAAAAACACAATCTTTCAGCACCTTCATCCTTGAGATATACAGGAGACATCTCTACCTCCACCAGTTAAGGTCATTCTTCCTGTTCTGAAAATCACAGAGATATCTAGGCAATTTCCTCTGCCTATAAACACAAAGGATAGTTACAAGAAAACGGATAAGCTTTACCATATAGTGGAAGGGGAAGAGTGTTAGAAGAAAAAGCTGAAAGAAAAGGATTTATACTAAAGTGACCAAATCCATCTAGTAATCTTAAAACCATAACCAAAGGAGTTCTCTGGTACTGTTTCCTTGTGGGATCTTAGGAAAAGTGACCCACATTGAATTGGCCTCCTTAGTAACCTTTACTTTATCCTGCACGGTGAATGATATACTGCAACACTCCTCTAAAAGATAAAATAAAACCAAAGACCTGAAAARAAAATGCAGCATTTTAGGAGTATCAAAGCAAAATACTTGGACTGAATCAAGTAGTTTGGCTCTTTCTGTGCTGCCCCCTTCCTGCAAATTAGCAGTTCATAAACTTCTCTTATATAGACTCAGAAAGAAGCAAAGTTCTTGCTGGATGAAAAATCTGTTTCCTGCCCACTTTGAGTTTTAAGTCTATTTTGCAATTTCTAAGGATCTAAAATACAGGATTTCAATTGAATTATAGGGTGCAGATTTGGTTGCAAAGTGCATGTTAGTGCTAGACTTCAGTATCAATACCACCATTGTGCTTCTCCTTATATCACCAGGGTGCAATGAGGATTACTTAGTTAATGTCTGTAAAGGGCTAGGAAGTGCTGTTTAAATGTTATTCTTATGAGCTCTTTGGTTTTTGGAGCTGGTTTCATTTCTGTTGAAACTGCCACTAATACTTCCTTGACCTTTTGATTCAGCTGCAGCACCTTTAGCAAGAGAACTCCCTTCCAAGGCTGCTGGTATTTCATCCATTTGATTTACCCCTGAGTCTGAAGCACACTTATTTACAATCAGAATTAAAGCATGGGACAAGGGCTATAGAGTTAGTTCTTCAGCCCTGGCCAAAAATCTGCATTACAAAAATTATCAAAAGAGGAGGCAGAAAACAAAGACGAAGTGTGTCTGTGTTGAGTCCCTCTTGCCAACATCCTCCTTTTGCAGCTTTTGAAGCGGGAGGAAGAGACGTAAATCAAATCCAACAGAGTGTTAGATAGAGTAGAACTGACATTTGAAGCTGCAATACCTTAAAGTCAATATCATTATCTCTGATATTTACTGTAGCATACAATGCTTGTATGAAATGGTAAAGTTCACCTATTCTTCCCATACACACTACATTGTCATATGTGCTGTTACACACGCACTCACATACACACACAGATAAACTAGAATTAGTTTCACCTAAACGTCCAGTGTGAACTTTCCTTTAAGGACATCTGCTGCTCAGACTCCTCAGAAGTGCTGTGTTGGTGGGTGAGACACTTTTTTAATGATTCAGCTTATATATATGTTATCTCACTCAAATGCTTTTTCAAAGCATAAACGTTGGGATGGGTGGTTGGTGGAGAAGACTAAAATGACTAAAGAGATATAGTATCTGAAGGGGGCAAGTTTTGGGACTTCTCAGGCGGATGCAAGATAACGAGAATCTCACCTGTACTTAGACATCTGCAGTTGGATAGTCAGGACTTTTTGTTTGTAGTCAATGGAAAGAAACAAGCAAGCCCTGGAAACACACAGTTGAGTTATCAGAGATGTGTATCTCAGGATGTGATGAATCATTCTCGGGAGACAACTATTTCTCTCCACTGACTGGAAAGGGAGCCTAGCATATATAGTCCAGTCTTAGATGTCTCTCCTTTGGCCTTCAAGGTTAGGACAGATGGATCTCACCCCAGGTTATATTTTTTCTTTAGTAGGGAAAGATTATAGATCTTTAATACAGGGGAAAAAGGAGACTACGGGACCAAGGATGCCTGCAATTTCTTCCTAGTTCTCYAATGAAGCTCTGGAGTGGTTTTCTGTGAACTTATCAGAATGGTGTGGAATTTAGTTCACTCAACTTAGGCACTGAAATCATTGAGTTATTTCTAAATATATCCATCAATTTCCTACTTTACCAATAGGTTCTGCTGAGTGCCACTGAAGACTTCCAGAGAAAAAGCTTTGTTAATTTAACCACTGGACCACTGCTGCTCAGGTCACTATACTATTAATGGAGGAATTGAGTCTAAGGTATTCTGTCCTAATGCAAGAATATCCTTTAAACCATGTATCGGACACCATTTTATACTTGTTGAACTACCTGTCATGATCTGACATACATTCCTTAAGCAAAGCAAGGTGAGAACAGATGTCCAGTTCCAAGCAAACTCTATGTTTGARTCCTCTTTTCAGTGAATGAATACATCTTCCCATTTACTTTTCATGTCTTTGAACAGCATACTACTTACTATCTCTCATGCTATGTACTGTCATCTCTCTTAATGCAAATCTCACCTTGACACCACTCGTGCCAAGCTGAGCTGTCCTACACTGAACTCAAACCCTCCTTCTGCAGCCAGGCAGAGCACAGACCAAGATCTCACTAAGTGTCTGGTGTCTCAGACACTCACATCCTACTATTGCCACAATATTGTCTCACAAAAGGACCCAACAGCATGGAATAGTCTACAACAAAGGTACCCCAACATTTAGTGGTGTATATGACTACTGCTGCTGGCAGTGGGTAAAGGCTACGTGGAAACTCCTGGACCATAGCAGGGACAGGGTTATAACCTCTTGCCTGATCACCTGAAAGACAAGAGTGTTGTAGGCTGACAGCAAATTACCCTGGTGATTACAGCAAATGACCGAGACAAGAATTTCTTTGAGCAGATAGGAATTCTAGGGCTATTTCAAGGGATGCCAGTGTTTCTAGCTGCCAGAATACTCCATACTCCAAGTGACTTAGGTTGTTTCTCCTAAGAAATGAAAAAAGAACCCCACAAAAATACAAAAGCACCCTCCCTCCCAGTTCTCAGTTTCATTATTAATAAGCCCAGAGTTGCCTCCCTGAGAAATGACCACCAAGATGACGTCAACTGTCTTGACTTCAAAAGGAATCCTGCTCATTTTCATGCCTTTGTAATTTTACATGAATTAAACACTTTAATGTGATCAAGAGATGCATTCATCATGTATGGCATTATCTTGGGAGATGAAGGTATTTCCTTTTTCCCTGTTTTCTTGATAGAAATATTCTTTCCACTACTTTGCCATTATTTGAAGGTTTGGCCTTCAAGAATAATCATTCCTATTACTACGGCACCAACCAAAGTGGAAATAGCAAAACACACAGAGAAACAGAGAAGACAACACTGGAATGAACAAAAAAATCCTGCAAAGCACCTTCAATTTTTTAGAGGGGATTTGCAAAGCTGTCAATTTTCTGCTGCTAGCTGGCTAGTTCTCTGTACCTCTAGCCACAAAAAGCAATAATAATGAAGCTTTCCACTTCTTATTTCTTTACCTGAGCTTCTCAAAACTCTTGACTAAATCTGAACTTGGCAGCCTGGCATCTGGGAAAGCTAGGTAGGCTTTGCTATTAATTCTTTCTCTGCTGATCTCAGGATTCATTATTCAAAGACATGCGCTTGGATGGCAGGACTTGACTTTTTATAGGACAGAGGGCCAGTGCTGGAGTAGATTTGTTTTTCATGACGGGGAGCATAGCAAACTCTAGTGGGAAATGGTGTTTCCTGCCTTAAACACATCAACTCCAATGAAAAGAAAATGGTGGTATCTCCTTTCCTTTTTTGGTCAAACCAGTGCTTGCCCAGATGCTCTTTCCCCACAGTCCCTGGATCTCAGCTTTTCATTTGAAGAGCTTTGCTTTCCTTAAGTATGTGCCAAGGTCTGGGCCCCAGTTTACTCCCTCCTTTTTTTCACTTGTCTATTTATCAAACTCTAACTTTTTTTTTGCTACTGGTAAGGGAGCCTTTCTCACTTTGGCTCTTGTTCTCTGAACAGCAGAGTTTCTCTTACTTTCTGCTTCCTGGACTCCCTTCAAATCGCACTTGAATTTCTGTTTTTCCCTACAATAATAGGACTACACCTGGAGGTCCTGAGACTCAATTTATGATTAATCTGTTAACGATGCTCCACTTTCTCACTGCCCCCATCTTGAGGGAGCTGATATTTCATTCACCTAAAGTGTGACAGTTTTTAGCTATTCTGGGACACTCATTGCTTGGAAGCTGTTCTGAAAAGAGTTTTGTATTTTAAAGTGCAGATTAATGTTTCCCTTGTAAGAGCATCAGGCCCCTTAAATGAGATCATTCTACTCATAAGGACTGCAATCTCGTTTTAYTGCAGTAAGTCCATTGGGTCCAACTCCTGCCAATCCTATCGATCCACTCTGGCAGCCTGAAATAACTTTACAATGAGTGGAAATCCCTGCTGGAGAAACCCCTCAGCCCTCTGATAGGAGGAGGAATGTAGTATGGCCAYGCAGCTCTTCTTCATGCAGCTCCTGATGGAGGTATGGGAGGTAGAACCCAAGTTACAAGCAATGGGAGGTTTCTCTAGACTTGTCCAGGCATGCTCCAGCCTAGTCCCAAGCAGCTGGACACACACAGATAGCTTTGATCCTATACTCCTCCTTCTCTCTGTCTATCTTCTTAATATGGGAATAGGGAAAAAACAAGAACCAGGGCCTTCAATTTGTGTGCTGAGACTAAAGCCCACGAATAATACCAAACCTTTTGGAATCACTAGTCCGAAAACTTCAACTCTGTTTTCCTCAGGACTCTCCCAAAACCCTGTACTCCTCATCAAAAAGGAGAACGCATGGGTGAACGCTCCAATATACTCTGTTAGATCATCTTGTACACCTACCATGTTAAGTTAAAAGTTTGGGATAACTCTTCCCATCCCTTTTTATTGGACAGCATGTTTTACTTTGCCAAAGAAGAATGAGACACAACAACAGAAAGCCGCAGGAGGGCTCGTTGCTTTCAACTGCCAGCGAAGAGCTGAACAGAAGAGACCTAGCAGGCCAGTTGGCTGTTGTCCGGAGACAGGAGAGGGCAAAGGAGAGCTAAAAGACTCACCTGTGAACCAAGATCTAGTTTGCCAAGAGGAGATCTGGTTTAGTTAATAGTATTCTAGGTGACCTTTGCATTTTGTGACTCAGTTGCCCTACCTAAAAAAAATCAAAGCAAAGATAAACTGAGATGGTTTTGCTGCTTCAAGAAAAATAATATTGACTTCCTTTGGAGCCTGCAGTTTGGAACTTGCTTACTGGACAATATAACTGCCTCAAACCAGATCCTAGTCTTGAGGTGTATATCATCAGTTCAATAGCTCCCAATACTATGAGGCCTTGACCTCAATTAAACCCATATCCTATGGAATTTAGTGGGAATAACATGGGTGTGCCTTACATGGAATTCAATCAGGYTTATAGTTTAATAAACAAATCCGGGTGAAAAGGGGCTAATAAAGAAGAGAATTACTTAAAGAACAAGATGCCTTTCACAGCCAGATAAGGGCCCTAAAACAATCCAGAATTTTAGTTATGATAGCTACAAAAAAGGAGTTTTTTAGGTAAAAGACAAAAATACACCTTTGGCAGCATTTTATTTACTCATTTAATTGATATTCACTCTCCGAGCTGACGCATTTTAGTATCAGAGTGGGATGATCTATTACTTAGCAAACAGAATGATCTAAAGTAGAGATGGAAGAGATCTACCGGGACAGATTTTCAAGCAATTTACATGCACTCTTATACATACAAAATATGAGCACTGTTGCACACATAACTATACATGCAAGTCTCCATCAATGCATATGCAAATCAGGCTATTGTGCAGGGTATTATGCCCAATCAGCGATTCAATTGGTGTAATTAACGAATTTCTACGCAGAACTCTTGTAACTGGGCATGCAAATTAATGCAACTGTATGCAAAGCTTACACCAGCATTTGTGTACCTAAATGTTCTGTGTATCTAGCCCATTAAATCAGGGTCTGTTTTAATTAGACTCTGTAATTCAAGCCAGACCAGATCACAATGTACTTGGAAGTCCAGTAAATAGAAACAAAAACATATTTTCTGATATACTGTGTCGTTCAAAGACACCATGAATGCCCCACTACTTCCCTTGCATTATGAAATCGCGATCACAGCCTRTCAAACATTAACATGGGATGTTCAGTCTAACTTTTTCCTCGCTTAACTTAATCTTATTTCCTCTAGTCATCCTCCCACTCTAAACACTGTCTCCCACAGAATCATAAAGTGGCTGCTGTGTTTGCTTAACTCAATTACAATATTTCTAGGAAATGAATTATGTCTGTATGAAGAAAACAGGAGATCAACGGATATAGAAGGGGGATCCTCTTCTACGGGTCTTGTTGGTGACAAGAGTCCTATTTTGACAAGTCTTGACAGTATCCCATTCTAGTAAAAGTAAACCTTGAATGGTACTCACTAGACCTTGTAGAATAATGCCCTACACTTTTCTTCAGTTCATCTCACAGCCAGGTTCAGATAGGCCCTTTTCTATGGATGGAGAAAGTAAAGCAGAGAAGAAGCAGCATCTTCCATGGGGCCTCGCTGTAAATCAGTAACCGAGCAAGGATAAAGTCTAGATGTCCTGAGACCAAGTCCAGCAATAAAATCCAGTAAGTGGAAGGATTTTCCAAAAAATCAAATCCAAAGCCCGGGTTCTTCAACTGGACCTACCCTGGTAGGTCACTGCAAGCTTAGGCTGTGTTCAGAAACAGTGGACTGATCTCTAATTCAGTGCAGGAGTCCTTAAAACAGTACAATTCAGCCCTCAGGGTTGAAAAATCACAGAGGCATTTAGGTTGGAAGGGGGTCATCTGGTCCAGGCTCCACTTGAAGCAGTGCCAGCTTAGATCAGCGTCCCTTCCTTAACACGTATATATTTATATAATATAAGGATGATTTTTATATAGTTTCAGTCCTTTGATAAATGTGTTTTCTGTAAGTATGAAATGCTTACTTTTTTAATGTAACTGCGCTATGACAAAAGGGGAAAAATTGAAGCCTTTAAAGGTAAAAATCTTGTCTAGCTACAAAGATGAGGTTTATCTATGTTTTTTCCTTTCATGGGTGATGGTGCTAAACCAGTCTAAACTCGTGGTACACCACTGAGTTAAACCCCTGTCGTTACAAAACCTGCTTTGACTAATGGCTTAAAACCATTCTGCTTTATCAGACTTACGTAATATTATGCTTTGCAGATCACATATCTTATCTCTATACTAGAAGCACTTATTCTACGTTCAAGGTCCCCTTTCCTATATATCAAACAACACAATAATGAAGAATTATACTGAGTTGCTAAAATATTAGAGAGAGAGAAGGAGGGAGAAACACATTTTTGYAGTGTTTTGAACCTAGCGTCACTGGGATTTTTTTATGCATAAGAGGCAGAGTAATTTTGCTCTAGTTCCACATTAATTCCTGCACAATATGCATTGGGGATATTATTTTTTTACAAGACATTTTAAAACCAGGCCTGAAAACAAGCAAAATCCATTACTGACTTACAGTAAATTCCTAAAGGATTCTCTGTACTTCAGTTCCTACTTCAAAATAGCTATACACACACACACAAACAGATTCAGCAAACATGGCAGTATATTTTAAGATTCACTACCCTGAAGAAAATAAGATAAGAAACAGTAGACCCCGTTCAGCAAATTTATTGTACTTCCTTAATTTCCAAACCTCAAAAGCACAATGGGCACTTACAGTACGTGATCATTTTTAATTCCTAGAAAGTGATTTAAGATGAGAACATTCCTAAAGATGTCTTCCAACAAAACATGGCCCCGTTCCTGGATTTGAACACTCTGGTAAGGCTTGTAGCCTTATTGATGCTTCATATTTAACATGAAGTAGAATTAAACTTCTAAAACTATTCTTTGCCATGAAGTCAGGAAAAGTTAGTAGCTGAACTGTAAATTTGTGACCATATATATGCATATATATATACACAGATGTTGTATAATACTGCAGTAATGGAAAAGACAAGTGATGAATATGATTTCCCTTAAATAAAAAAGACAAGGGAAAAATGAAAGAAGACATACAGTGTTATACTTCCTGACGTTATACAGATAAGGAAGGAAAACTGGAGAGCTTACTTAGATGTCTGGACAGAGTGTACAAACCATGTCTATTGAAGCTATTCCTTGGGATTAAAGGGTTTTGGACCAGATCCTAAGGAAAGCTGTGGCTGCAGAACTGGGAAACAAGTTGGAAGACTGCTGAATGAACCTCAGACCTTCAAAAGACTGAGAGTGAGGAGCTGACTTTGCATACATGAAGGCCTGGATG